>JBBPCX010000135.1:25540146-25568672 GCA_037974365.1 Hydrocynus forskahlii | reverse complement strand
CACACACACACACACACACACACACACCACCGGCTTGCCGTCCTCCCATAGTGCATCCTGCTGCCATCTCTTCTGCAGTTGATGCACACACCCAGCCATCCATACGATGTTTAAGAACTCTTCAGAGCAGAATTCATCAGACCAGGCCAACTTCTTCCATTACTCCATTATGCACTTTTGTTGTTCCCATTCCCATTGTAGGTGCTTTCAGCAGTGGACAGAGGTCAGCAGGGGCTCTCTGACCAGTCTGCATGCACTGTGTGTTCCGACACATTTCAATCATAGCCAGTATTCTGTAGGGTCAGGCCAAATGTGCCAGTCTTTGCTCCCTGTGCGCATCAATGAGCACCCCTGATCCCACCACCAGTCCACCATAGGCACCCATGATCCCGTCACCAGTTCACCAGTTGTCCCTCCTTGGACCACTTTTGGTAGATACTAACTGCATACCAGAAACACCCAAAGAGACCCGTTTTTTGAAGATGCTCTAACACAGCCATCTAGCCGTCACAATTTGGCCTATGTCAAAGTCACCCAGGTCGTGTAAAAGGATTATATGACAAGATCTGACATGTGATGTAATCTTATGAAGAAAAGTAGATTTTGACAATCCATAAATCCTTTTACTCTATTACTCTTTAGAGATACTCTCTCACTCTTACTCTCTGATTTGCTCTCTAGCTGTCCTGTTAGACACTGTCATTATGCCCTACCAACGTTACAATTTCAACTGAAACAATTATTCAGCAGTGAATGCCAACAATAAAACCTTGACTACGTTTACCATTGTCTATTCTACAGTTTCACATTTGACCAAAGAAACGTGCTAGTGTTGATTCTGAAGCAGTAGAACAGTAAACAGTAGCTTCATGCTGTTGTTCTGACAAACCAAGCTACTCCCTAAGGATACACAGTATATACTGTAAGTGATTTGTCTGAATGAGCTAACTAAAGCATTAAAAGAACCAAAGCTCACTGCGTTACATTAAGTATAATTGCTATGCCTGTCCTCAAAACCTAAGCATCCCTGAATGTATTATAAGTAGTGCTTATTGTAAAAACTTTTTATAGTAAAAACTGTATCATTGTTTCATGTCAAAATCATTAGTTGGTAGAGGCAATTCTAGCTTTATATATTTACTGTATTAATAGTTATGGTCCATATACTACACCTAACTGCCAGATCTTTCCTTTCAGTGAAACAAAACGGACATAGACATTCCCAACAACACATATTGAAAGCCCCACCTACACGTCTACTGAACTGAACGTGGAAACTGAAATAATATTGACAGCCACGGTAAAAGATCTTTAACAGAAAATTCCAACAAGACTACTGAAAGTAGTGCCAAAGTGCTAGGCAGGACCAACCACTACGAGCTAAGCAGGACCAGAAGTGCAGAATGAGAACCCGGCAACCCCACAGCCAAGAAAAGAAAGTCCCCAGGCCACAAGTGCATGAGAGAGTGGGTAGAGCCCCACAGTAAGGGAGAGACACAGAGAAGCACAGAGAGGCAGGCGCAGCGTAAACTCTAGAAGAACTGCAGGGGGCAAGAAACACAGAAAGAGAGAGCAGCATTTACCGGGTTCCCTGTAGTCATGGCAGACAGCAACCACTGTCTCCATTTGTCCTTGCCCAGATCGACGCTCTCCTCCATATTTTTCTCAGGCTGGAACACACAGAGCCACACTAACAGGTGATAACACGCAAAACGCAAGTGGTTAGGGGCCCCCAGCCAGGCAACAGTGCTTCTTGTGAAAGAAGGAGCTGTGTTCTCACCTTCCTCTGCACTGCCTGCCCATCTTGTTCTATCTCTACCTCTCCCCCTCCACCCCCCCACCCCCTTCTGATCTGGCAGAACCCTCGTGGAGAGCAGCCCACCAAAACCTCCAAAGTTCTGGTGCCAAATGCCCGAAGCCAGAGCAGTGCTTTATGGAGATTTTTGCTGGCGGCTTGCTGCATTTGGCACCAGTCCAATAACCATAAGTCCTCATTCTGACTCCTGCCAAGAAAACAAAACATATATGCTGCAAGTGCTGCACTCCTTGGTGACAGTTCTGCACAGAGCAAAAGCAGAAGCGCGAAATCTGTTCAAAGTCAGTCATTATTCAGAACATAAGCCGACAGCATTTGACAGTACAAAATGCCTTCAAAAAAGAAGTATATGACAGTACAAAAGCAAAGTTTCTAAAGTGCCTAACTAGCATATTTTAAGACATGTCTGACGTGCTTAAAACCCACAGCAAACATCTAGAAGATGCAGGTTTTGACCAGCAATTTGAACAGAGGCCGTTTCATTAAACCTGTCAGCTTAAAATGAACGAACCACCCACCTCGCTTTTGTTCTTCTTCCTGTTTTTTCTCTTCCTCTGCCTCTTCTGAAGGAGTATGGTTTCGTATTTAGGTCTGGGGTGCTCCTGTGGACGACAGAGGCCCAACCGCAAGATTAATATCAGACTGTGTGTATGACCTGCTGGCCGACCGGTGAGACTTCATTTGAAGGAATTTCAAACCATTCAAATAGGTCAAAACCCACAGCAACCCAAAGGACACAAAGCAAGGGCAAGCTTCAAGAGTAAGAGCATCTCAGAGGAAAGAGATTACAGATGGAAAAAAAAATCAAACCTTTGCCCGTTCCTGACAGGGAAGATTGCATTTTCGGAGAGGAGAGGGGGACATTTCAAATTAAAATGAACTACATCGGTGAAACAAAAAGCACTAAAGCCATTATTTGTACATTAGGGAGACTTTTTATAAGCTAAAGCACACACATATTTCTACAATCAACAGAAAGCATGACCGTGAATTTGTTGAAATAAACAGCAATTAGAAATTCACTATGTGAAGGGCAAAAATAGCTGTTTCCAATGACTTTCCATCTATCTGATGTTAACTTTCATCTAAAGAAACTATTCCTGGATAAAGTCAGCGATGGAGACATGTCACATGACATTACATGTAAAAGTAAATGTGTTATACTTTTCCCAAAAAGTGTCTCGTGTAGACAAGAAATCAATAAAAGAAGGTTTCCTCTAAAACTGATTGGAAGTTTTGACTACATTGTTTGGAAACACAGCTAATGATAGACATAAAGAGTGAATGTGGGTACTTTTTCAGCAGTAGGGGAGCTCTTGTCATCATATATTGTTGGGCACATTAACAAGTGTGGGATGAAAACTAATTTCACACACCTCTTCCTCTTCCATTCCTGTCATATTCCAGCTGTAGTTTAAACTGTTCTGCCTGCGCTTCCAGTGCTCCAGAAACATGACCACTGTATGAAGAGTCCAGGATGCAGGGGAGTGGGGGTGGGTGTGTTGGGTGGTGGAAAAAAAGAGACAGAGACAGAGAGAGGAGAGGGAGAGAGAGAGACACACACACGTCACAGACATGAACAAAAAGACTGGGTCACTAATTACGTTAATGGTTCACTTAGTCTGTAATAAAACTCATCTCTCCAGTACACTTTTAGCTCCTCATGAAGGATATGATTACAAATCTAAATAACAAATCATCCCATTCACCTCTGACAAACACTAGAGTAGTATTTGCTCTCCGTCTGAAAAGCATGCATGAAAGCAGAGAAATGTCAGCTGCTCCAGGTGCATAACTGCATACACAAACACTCTGTCTGCCCCCCAGCGGGGGTCTCTATATGAGGAATAATGCATATACCCCAGTGCCGCACGCAGCTGTAAAAGACAAAGCACTTTCACAAAGGCTCCAGGAGAAGGGCCAATGATGGCAGATCCGAGCCCGAGCAGCCACTGACAGGCACAGGTAACGCTACACCCTGCCCATTCATCACCCACACAAACTATACACACAACCTTTTATCTCCATCTCCATAGAGACACACCAACAGATCTGCTTACTAACAGCCCCCGTCACCCTGGGGCTTGGATCCATCAGTGCAGCGCAGTGCTGAGACAGCACACAGAAAGGTCTGTGTGGAGATGCTGGGAAGTGGTTATAAATGAACCTGTGTCAGTTCTGCATAATTTGTGAACTCTTTGACCACCAGGCATATTATTCAGCCATTAAAGTGACAGTAAAAAGTAACTCTGCTACTACTGTTTTCAGCTATGCATTGTACCTTTGCCCATTTTTACAGATAACATGTTGAGTAAGGACTAGCTGAAGCATGGAGATAAGAGTGCCTACCCCAGAGGGACATGAAGATGGCGAAGAAGACAGTGGCCGGGTTGTCGAAGAGGTGGCTGGCACGGGCTGTGCCACAGGCTGTGCTGAGATGCCAGTAGTCACAGGCCCGATCACACAGTGGACACATGGTGAAGTTCTGGGTCTCATCACACATCTCCAGACTGGCAGAACCAACACACAAAACACATCCACAACAGGGTCGTGGTCCAGTCCAATAGCATGTCAAGAGGATGAAATTTACATTACATCAACCTTTAAAGGGCCCAAATCAGGTTAAACAAAAATTCTCACTCCCTTGTAAAAATAGTGAAGGCTACAAACACACCACTCACTCTTCAGTGCAAAGAGTCCATATATAACAGCTCATTTTGAAAGAAAGCAAGATGGTAGAAGGAAGAAGGCAACTCTTGGCAAGGTTCTGCTGGGAAACCTTAGGTCCTGGCAGTCATGTGGATGTTACTTTCACACGTACCACCTACCTAAACACTGTTACAGAACAAGGATTGGGTACACTCCTTCATTACAGCAATATTCCCTAATGGAAGTGGCCTCTTTAATGCGCCCTGGATAATGTGCTCTGCCACACTGCATAAATTGTTCAGGAATGGTTTGAGGAACTTGACAAAGAGTTGAACCTGTTGTCTTGGCCTCCAAATTCCTCACATCTTAGTCTGATCAAGAATCTCTGCGATGTTCTGGACAATCTAGTGTGATCAAAAGAGGCCTCACCTCTCATCTATGTGCATCTGCCTAGAGCAGTTTAGCTCTTCAGCTATTAACACTTTCATCATGAGAAGTGTTCCAGTCTGCATTGCTTTTTCAACAAGGGATCAGTTAGGGTAGCCAATCACAACAGATGCCAACTGTGAAAAATAATTTACTGTTAGGTTTAAAGTAAAAATACCTCTGTTCATTTTGTTAAACAATAAATAGAACAAAAACACTTATTTTGCTTACAGTGTCATTCATCTCATGCCACTACCACTTAAAGAGAAAAATTGTAGGGATGAGGGGGATGGGGACATGGAAATTATGATTTAACTTGACCTTACGTGAACACCACTGCATGCTTCTCAACATATGTTTTTGTGGACAACCTACTAACTGTAATGTAACGTAAGGCTTAGTAACAGACAGGTGAGTACAATCTCTTGCCACTTTGGAGATGCCAATTCATGTGGAGGTCAGCAATACAAGAGTAAGCATGGTAAGAACGGCAAAGTGACATGACAGTAAATGTATCCAACTGTCAGTGTACATTTCTTAGCATAGACTGCCATCATTGAATAAAGCAAGAAAAAGTCACCCCTATATTGAGAAACACCCCTGTTTTACCTTATGTAGTTACCCAGTACTGACCCCAGTTCAAATGCTTGGTCTAGCTTGAACCAACAAGCTAGACCAAGCATTTGAATAGACAAAATGATACATTTAATCATGTTACTGCCCAGGTGCCTTTCAATTTTTGCATAATACTGTACATAAACAATGAATTTGCCCTAGTATTCCATATACATGCAGATCTGCATTTGGTAGACTCATCTTGCATTCTCAGTAGCATTGACATTTTCTAAAGATCACAATATGCCCCAGGGATTATATTCTGCTTACAGTGGAAGCCTCAGGCAAATTTAAATGCTCCAGAAATGCTCCGGTCCAGAATGACATCCAAAACAGCAAAGTTATTAAATAGAAACTTGCACCATTTCTTCTGGATTTTGCAGTATAGTAACACTACCTTGGAATTTCACAGTCTGAGAACAGTGGTTCCCAACTCTAGATCTGGAGTGTGTGGAATGTTTTACTGTACACTCCTTCCCTCTAGCTCACCCACTCACTAACTCACAAAGAGCTTCTTTTACAGCTGATTCATTGGACCATTACAAGTAGAGCAGGGGTCCAACAGCACCAAGACAAGAAGATACTGGTATAGAATATTGCACAATCTTGTACAAACCTCTACAGAGGAACCCTTTCAGCTGTTGAAGATATGTTACCTGAGCTGATTTACTGTCCTGCACTTCTGACTGCTTGCCTATGCCTGTCAATTACACTGTGATTCCTCAGGCCATCAGAGTTCAGTTGCACTGGTCTTTTCTTGTGTATTTCCTCTGAAGGCCACATTTTTTGTTATATGTGGGATTACAAAAATTGTCCATTTTTACATGACAATCTTTCAACCTTTCTTTAACCTCTGCACTCTGATTGGTGGCCCTGCACTATACCTTTTTTTCAAAAAGGAGTCCAGATTAAAAGCTCATTTTATGTTGAGTGTCATATGACTGCTGTAGACTTTACCGCTGTGGGCTAAACAGGCAGATGTATGTAAATTAGTTGCATTTTGTGGCATCAGTAAATTATAGTATTTCAAATATGTTGCTCTTCAGTTTAGTTGCTGCTTGGACTTGGCAGGAAATGGCACTGAAACAATATTTACATACGACCATTATTTGATAACAGTTAGGAATAATTTAGTTTTACATTATGTACACCATTTAAAGAGTAACATATTTAAGAATGTAAATGTTATACTAATGTAATAAAAAAAAAACTGTATGAGTATGATAAGCACGCACTGTGTACAAAAACACCCACTTGCACATATTATTCTTTTAATGAATACTCTCCTGACCTCACACAGACAGGCCTGCCAGGCTCCCCGAAGCCCCACTCCCACACACCTCAGGCCTAGAGCCCAGAGCCCAGCGGGGGTACACTGCTTCATACCTGGGCACATTGGAGTCGATGGTGAAGCAGCCGTACAGGAACACAATGATGCCCACCATAGAGGCCAAGGCCAGCAGCTGAGTGTAGACCCCAAGCCAGGCAAAGTAGAGGCCTATCTTCTCCCCAAAGTACTTCCTGAGAACAAAAGTCTTATCTTCAGAAACCATTGACACATAAACAAGTACTGGCAAGCATGCAGGTGTGTACCTGATAAGGTCCACAGGTTGATATTTGTAGAAAGCTCCGTATCTTGCCCACTCGTCATGTAACAACTGAAACAGAGAGAAGAGTTTTGCTTACATATAGTAAAATGTCAATATTACACTTGCAAAAAGGTTCCAAAATGGTTCTTGGCCATTTCTAGAAAACATCTTTAACTGGTATAGTGCCTATAGGAGGTTTGTTAAACCAAAAAAAGTTCTTCACACACGTATGTATTATTTATGAGATTTAAAATTTCTAGCCTTCTGAAGTCAACCATGTTGCCACTGTCAAACAACCAAATTTTTTTCTTGTATTTAATAACCTTAGTTTTGCAGAAAACTGATTTTACTTTTGTCGGGTAATAAAAAACACATTTTACTGTCATATAGCAAACATATACACTGAGCAGCTAGAAAACAAGCCCTGTAGATCAATATTTCCCAACGCTGGTCCTGAAGGCACTTGTTTTTACTGCTTCCAACACACCTGATCCAACTCATTAACAACCCCTTACTGAGCTGAAGTGGGTGTGTTAAGGCATGTTTAACCCTGATGCTACAAAACTGAAAATGGACCGGCTCTTCCCTAAGTGATGGCAGTGGTCAGAGCCTAACCAAGGCATTGAGTACGGCTTTACCTGCCATCCTTCACAAGACATCCAGGTGGTGGTACAAACTTCCACTGGTTGTTATCCCTCACTGTCTTTACATGTAGACATGAAGACCTCTCTTTGAGGAGCATTTCAAGGAGCTCTAAATTAGCATCTTTTGTCTTGTATTGTAGATTATTAATATATTGTGCATCTTTCTAGGGATCCGCACTGGCTCTTGTTTCTGGTACATTTTAGATCTGAGGTATTTTGAACTCTAACCTATTTATACTAGATACATTCTCTGTGTGGACAACAGTACAGTTTTATAAGTCACTCTGGATAAGAGTATCAGTGAAAACACCAATTTGAAGTGCATTCAGCAACGTAACTGTGCATTTCACAAAAGTTGCATCTGATCTTCAGCATGTAAATAAATCATTGTCTGGACAGCTCTGTGCACACATGCAGTATTTTTCCAGGAGCTCTTTCTTTTCTGTGAGGTGTGATGTGTTTCTTTTTAAAATCAGGGGTACCATATCCAGTCCTGGCTGGTGTACAGTACAGTTTGATGTCTTCATTGGTCAAACATACCCGCCCAATCTCAGTATATCCAAGACCAAATCATTGACTCAAACATGTTGGGTTTCATTCTCCATGCAAAATCATTAATATAATATATTTTCCCCCTCACCTTTTTGCTTCTTCATCATTTTTACAGTGGCCTGACACAGGTGAAAAATAGATCATAAAAAACCCTCCCTGGTTATTTATAACAGATGGATTTACATTAGGGATGGTGACAAGTGTGTACAAAAAATGGCCAGTCACCTGTCTGTCGTTCTTCCTTTCTGGTTGCCCGTTGTCCTTGAAGTCTCCCTACATTCAATCATACAAGTATGCCATTAACACTCCAAATGAAAAAGGCTGAAATTCATGACTGTTCACACAATCATGATAATTGGGTCAAGTAATGAGGCAACTGAACAAATGCACAAAGGCAACTCACATCATGTAGAGGGAAGGCAGAATCATACACTCCTTTAGCTATTAGTGTGGTGATTCCTGCAAGCAGAGACAGAAATAACCATAAAACACCATCAGCTGACTGGCGCGACAGGTCTGGCTGTTTTGCTTTGAAGGAGGCTGGCACATGAGGTTTTTAAAACGGAAGGAGACTGACATGTAGAACACAGGCTTTCATCAAAGTAATTAATCAGTCCTCAAAGGAACAACACATACACGCCGGTGATTAGCCCTCGATTAATAAAGTGGCTCCCCAGCAACAAGCTGGAAGGACCACCACTACACTCCACCACCACCACCACCCCAAAAGACTCCTGATCCTGGGATTGCGTGACCCAGTTAAGACAGCAGAGGAGACTGGGTAGAGGAGAGTGAGGGAGTGAGAAGAGAGAGAGAAGGCTAGATAAAGAGAGCGTGAACCCAACCCCTTCTGTTAGCTAGCCTCAGTCTTCCCGTAGCTGCTGGCAGTGTCCGTCTGCTGAGCAGATCGGTCCAGGAGAGCATATGGCTGAGGCCTCTGTCCAGCACCCAGCTCCACCAGCATTGGACCCAGTGGGCCTCCCATCCCAAGCCTGGCTTTCCTCAGGATCCCTCTACCACTTTGCCTCACCTTGGTTACAGATTATTGCATTACTAACCCATGGTTTGGCAGGTCCGTGTGCAGGCGGTGCGTCTGAGGATTTCGTACACCTGGGAGGAAAGAGGAGAGCGAGAGGATGGGTATGAGAGAGAGAGAGAGAGAGAGAGAGAGAGAGAGAGAGAGAGAGAGAGAGAAACAAAACAAACTGTTCCTGGAAGGCCCCTAGTGGAATTGTCTCCTAGTTATATGCCCACAGAGGGCAGCGTCATCTCAGGCTTCTAGTAAATAACCACATTATTTCAGCAGCCTCGCACAACAACCGGTCCAGCCAAAACTAATCATGCTGTCCCAATTAAACGAGACGACCTCTTTTGCGCACAAGAAGCAAAAGGACTCACGATTCGGCTCCTTGTGGCATTGTCAAAGAAGGTGTCCTTGGACTCAATGTTGTATCTGAAAAAAGAAAAGGAAAAAGGGCAACTGGGTTGAGCAAAGGCAAGTGTAGAAAAAGTCATGAGTCAGAGTATTTGTTATTGAGTCACTCAGACTTGTTAAACCACAAATCTTGTTAAACCAACACCCCCCCTCCCATCACACTCAAGCACATTCCCAAAGGTCCCTCACAGGTGGAGCTTGTCCCGGGAGAAGCTGTGTGAGAGGAACTTGGTCCGACTCTGCTCCTGCAGGTGGGGGACTTTGGGCTGGAATGGATAGTTCAGCTTCCTCCATACAGCACTCATGGTGGCAGACAGACCCTTGTCTTCCTTCAGCTCATAGCTCTGAGAGAGACACATGGAGCGAAACAACAAAGTATAAGGAAAAAAGGAACTACTGACATCAGGTGGAGAACTTAAAAACCACACAGAGGAACTCCAACAATAAAATAAAATAAAATACTGCTAATGTAAGGCTGTTACCATACTTACCGTACTCTACAGTGTCATAGGTTACACTGATTCACAGGAAGCTGTGCCAAGGATATTTTTGTGAATCACGTTATTTACACAGTCCATTATCATACGCATAGGTCAACAGAGCTCTACATCATTGTAACCTTAAAAATAATCTTGAATTCAGGTATTTGAATTCAGGTATATATGAATTTTGGATATCTTGAGTCTTGGATATGGGGAAAAACTTTAAAATGGGCCTCAGAGCTGCTGAAAACATGCACCATTTGTATGAATGCTGTCATCACATATATAGATATTGCAGTTACATTCTACAGCAAATCAGCTTTTCAGTGATATACATGTATAAATGACCTGAGGTGGTTGTGCCTGGTGTGGGTTGAGTTAAGCCTGTTTATAAAACCTATATCTTGAAAGATACCATTAGAAAGGGTCTGGATGAGGTGGGAGAACACATTAAATGATGTGACACAATTCCTCTGTACCAGTTCTCTCCAGGGTCCACTGTAGGTACGTGCTTGTGGACTTTCCTCTTCATCTTTTCTTACAGTTTTCAGTGTTACAGGTCAGCAGATCAAGATTTATTTTATTCATAATAGACTCCACCGAAATCAAAGATGCATTATCATGTTCTAGACAGGCTAATCACAGCATAAGAAATGTCTTCATTATTGCCCTGATTGTCAAGATGGGTATTTTTTCAGGTGTTTGCTAATAGCTGGAACATCTTTTATAGGAAGGCCAACAGACCTTTGCCAAATTTCATTTGCGTATGCTCTGATCTTTCCTATGTGAATGGATGACATTCACAGAGAGGCTGACGGGATTCCACGCCAGCCCAAATTTACCATCGACCCACCGGGCAAATGCCCCATATGCCCGATGGCCAGTCCAGCCCTGTTTTCAGCAAATGTGTGATATTGAGCATGTTAAGACCTTTACATGAAAAAGTTCGATTTTTTGTTTGTTTCATCTTTTCCATTTAAGCATGTGTTCAAACAGCTCTTGAGTGGATTTGATCTACTTGCCCGAGCCATTTACTCAAACTTAACGTCCATGCCAGCTCGACAATATGCTGCCATTCAATGGAAATTAGTGTAATTTTCTTTATTTAATGAGAACATCAACAGGTGGCAATACATGAATGGTGCCCATGGTTTGGAATGCTCCTTCCTTTCCTGCAATGAAAGAGTAAATGGCCGAAGTCTGTGGGCAGTTGACTGGGTACAGAGTGTCCAGATGTGCCCGAACACCCAGACTAAGAGAGAAAAGAAAACTCAGTGAAGCTGGACACCTGCAGAGTGAGAAGTGACACTCACCTTTTTGGTGGGCACCTTGATCTTGAGGAACTCTGCTTCCCTGCTCAGGACCTGCCAGGGTGCGTGCAGCCGAATAAAGCCCTGCCCATGGACCTTGTGCTGGGGGGAGAATAAGAGAGTAGGTGTGTTAGTGGGAGCGGACTTATTCTCCAGCCCAGGGTTGCTCAACTCCACTATCTTGCACTATTAAAAAATGTCAACACACCTAACCCAGCCATGATGGAGCTGATAAATACCTGGTGAGCTAGATCAAGTATATTGGGACAAGATGAAACAATGCAGCACAGTGGGTCCTCACACCTGCAGTTGAAAAATACCCTCTAGCCTATGTAATAAAAAATTAATGCAGCTGGGCCAATGAAATAATCACACTAAGAAGATCTTTAAATGGGATTTCCACACATTTTTCAACAATGCTGCATAATTAATCCACTGAAACATAAAAACTATTTCAGATGGGTTTGATTTGAAGCATTGTAGAGAAATTCGGACTCTGATGTCCTCACAGTTGTGGTGAATAAATACAGCCATTTTATGTGCTATTGAAAACAACCAGTGAACCTACATGTGTCTTCTGAGTAATAGTATAATTTAGTATAATACATTTTAAAAATCACATAAATTATGTTAATAATATTTGTAATGAACTAGATACCAAAATGTATTCAATTGGAAAAGAAGGCAAAGTGGAAACATTTGCCTCGTCTGCCATGCTCGGCTATTAATCCCATAGAGCAACAGGTATTATGTTCAATGCTGTTTCTGCATGAACATTCTGAATGAACTTTTAGAGCTATTATACACTTTGGATGTTCTTATCCCCACCACAGCAAACACTTCTGACTTGGTAGGATTCTCCAGAACTCTCAAGAAGTGAGATGTGAACACAAACCTTAGTGCACTGAAAGTGACAAGAGTGTGTTTTACACTATCGTATATAAAAGGCGTTTGGATTTGTACAGTGGTTTGGCCCTAGCACTGAGCCAACAGGTAACAAAAGTTGCAAAACTTCTAAAATCTAGTCACGATATTTACTATTTCTCAATTTGGAGCTATTGAAAGATTATAATCCTGAATTTCTATTATAACACTACTTCTTTCAATATTTTATAGATTGTATCTCGTGAAATTCTTATTCCATTAGCAGATACATTTTAAACATTCCCAGTGCTTTGTTGTCATTAATTTTTCCTTCCTTTTTTCAATTAAGCCCATATTTCTAGGAATGCAAGGCCTGCAATCATATCTGTCTGAACCACCTGTCCACAGCAAAATGCACTTTTTTTACAATGGCGAGCAGAAACCAGGCTGTTCTGCATAATGACAGATGTGAGAGACCCTCCGCTACTTTCTCCCACCGGGATAGAAACCCTGCTCTCAGCCGTTGGATGTGTCTCTGAGAGGCTGGGCAGAACTTTTGAGTGGGTGTACACTTCCTACTCATCAGGGGATTAATTACATGCTAAAAAATATTTTGCATGTAGATAACAGTCACTAATAGCCACTCTATCCGCTATATCCCTGCAGAGACGGTTACATAAAGTTCAACAAAGAGATAAGCTTTACCGTGTTCATGTGTGTGTGTGTGTGTGTGTGTGTATGCGTCTGTTGGCTATGTAACAGAACTCTGAAGCTCCCTCCTCTCCGCATGGCGATGATAGTAACTTTATCTGTCTGGCCGTACTCAGCTATGCCATCGGAAGCGAGACATAAGCGTGCGTTCAGAAGAGCAAGAGGAGGTGATGCTGATGATAAGCGACAGAGAGAAAGAGAGATGGAGAGAGATCATGGACACCTGAACGAACCTCACTCTGCAATGTGTTCTAGCAGTCCCGGTTCTTTCTTCTGTCCCCTCTACACACTCACTCACATGCACACACGTACGCACACCCACCACACCAAAGTGAGATAAAAATAACATGTGGATCTGAGAAGGTTAATTAGGATAAGATATTCCAATTAGTACTTCATCTCAGCAGGGTAAGGCAATTAGGTCGATTTTAGTGGGGGCTGAGGGGGAGCCTTCACTACGGAAACAGGCTGTGACTGACATTTGAGGGGCTTCCAAACATACGGAAGCGGAAGTGTCCCCACATGCAAGGGTGAATCCTGCCTTTGACATTTGGAATAATTAAGCAGAGATGTGCACCGCAATCCAGGGAAAGACAAGGGGCTTTGATGAAGAGTGTGAACGAAGGAAGACCGTGTGTCCTTGATAGTTTGATGCACTATGATGGCCATGACCATGTAGGAGAAGAAATGATCAGACTGAAAACAATAATAAAGTACCAGTAATGACGATCATGATGACGACAGTGATGGTCACCATGCTCTTGACACTTGAGTGAAAGGAAGATTTTGCTATCCAGATTGCCAAGGCCATTACCTACAAGGTGAATAATTTATAGGCTGTGACTTTGAGTGTTTAGCAGCAGTCATAGAGCACAGCCTTCTGAAACGCGAGAGCAGTGGAGTTTTAAGAGTTTAGAACCAGAGCTTAATTAGGAATAGAAACAGCTAAACCAATGTAAGATGGTTTGGGGTTAGCAGAACCAAGAAAATCCATCCATTAACCCATTTATTTTCAAGTCCTTGGAAAACACAAAAGGATTACTTGTCAAGGAAACAAGCTAGGCCAAGTGATTTTAAGATAGTTGCAGAGAAATCAATATGTGAACAGTACAAAAATGTACAGAACTGAGAAAATGTAAAGGCCACCCTTTAATTTATATTTAATTTCCAGTCAAAACGGTAATTAAGTTCAAGTTATTTTGTTCTCAGCATCACAAAAAAAAAAACAGAATCCACATATTTACTTATACTGTCTCCTTATTTCATTCTTTTTGGGAGACTTGCTTTCAGATTTCCTAAATATTTGGAATGTTTTTGCGAATGTTCTGGAACTCGGAACATTTCGCAGAGTGTTTCTTGTAAACACCTCCAAAGTTTAGTGTTAGAGAGTGGTTCTCGGTTCTCACCATCGAATTACAGATAACCAATGACTCATCAGTTTCACTCACATTCCTCCACATCTAAGATGTTGCTTCTTTTTCACTGTTTCCGTTCGTCATTAACAGCTGTACATTCTTTCAGACCCATCATGCTGAGGCCTTTTCTCACAGTGACAGCAAAGACAGAAACACTTGTGGACTTTTTCAGATCTAAAGTGTTTTATTTTCTCCTCCCTCTCAGAGGTGAAAGCTTTAAGTGCTGTTTATCCGATGGTGACAGTTTTAGTGTTCTTGGCCAGTTGTTTGGTGTCTCATTTTCTCTCGTTATGATTCTTTGATCATCTAACTAATGATAAAAAAAAAGTTTGTGGCGTGTTTGGGAAGTTGCTTGTGTGAATGTATGTCTCTGAGAATTTTGTGTGCTTGTTGAGATGACTGTATCTGGTCAGGTTTAAGACTGGAAGGATGAAAGAGTTACAGTGGCTGTAGGTGCACAAAGTACAGAGTGGACACTGAAATACTGATGGATACTGATTAATTTGATATTTTATTTAGTGTTGAAATTAAAGCTAATTTTGAAAAATGAATAACTTGTATTTAATGACTGTTTTGACTGGAAATTAAATAGGAGGCATATTTTAGATCATAAAAATCACCACCTTGCTAAAACAATTGAAGATATCAATGCCATTAACAATATTTTAAGAACCAATTCCTTTTCCCACGGACTAAAGCAAAAGAGGGTGTGGCTCAAAGGAGAAATGAGAACTGTGGGTATGTTTACTGACAATAATTGATTGTAGACTAATCAAGAATTGAAACAGGGTATAAACAAACAGGGAGATAGAAATTTGACACAAGATCTTTTAAGCTTTTTTGTTTCTGCCTTGACAAAACTTATAGGGTCGGTTTCCCAGACAGGGATTAAGCCTAGTCCTGGACTGAGTAGTGCTGTGAAGGAAGATTTTCCATTGAAAAGGAAGGGGTAGTCCCAGGCTTAATCCCTGTCTGGGAAACCGACCCATAATCTTCAGAAATGTAAACCATATCGGACACGGCAAAAACATAACCTGGAAACTGATAAAACCGATAACCTACCCCAGTAGTAACACAAGATTAGGACACGAAGTAGATGACTAGAGCAGGATGTCTTTCACATTAATAGAGTGGTAAATGATGATGAGTTCGATACAGGCGTTCCCCAGCTCAGTCCTGGCATTCCCTTGTTCTACGGTTTTGTTTTGTTTTTCCTATGGTACACACCTGACCCATCAAATGAGGATTTTGTTCATTACTTAATGAGTTGAATCAGGTGTTCTAGATGAGAAAAAGAGCAACAGTGTGCAGAGAGTGGGGTCACCAGGACAGGGACTGAGAGACCCTGGTTTAATAGAATATTGCACAGAAAATGGGCTCTCCTTAAATGAGGCTGATGAATGAGTGCTACATTTTCCCCATGGTGTTCATATCTAAAAGGCCTAATGCTACACAAACTGAATATTCTTTAACACCTGACCCCCGCCACACACACACACACACACACACACACACACACACACACACAAAACAAAAGCTATTACAAAACTGCAGGTGGTGATAAAAGAATGTTCTCTTGAGTATTCCCCATTGTACACTGTTTTGTACTGCGCTGTACAAAGTACATGTACAGAATGAACATCACTGTGACAAACAGCAATTGTGAGTGAAAATTTTAATGTAGCCAGCTGCGTCTTCCGAAATCCCACAGCTTGGGCTCAAACCGAGAAACCATCTGTGGGGCAGAATTTACTGAATTCACATTCGAGAGACTTTAATGGGATTTCAGAATGTTTAAATTACCGGTTACTGTACTCCACTCCTCCATCAAAAAACCTATCAAAAAACCTCTTTATTCAGTCTGTCTGTGACAGAAATTACTGGTTAATTAGCAGAAAGGTGGATGTGGAAATGGAATAGAAGCACTGAAAACCACTACTTCTAAAATAAAATAATTTTGTTTAACCAGCAAAACAGCTTAAAGTCAGTAACAGGATTCATCTGTCCAGCTGATAAAGAACAGAATGAGGGAAGAAGTACAAGAAAAAAGTGCCTTGTTGGGAATAGTCATGTTTCGTCTCTGATTCATTCCTTTCCTATGAATGTACTTATTATCTATTATATATATACATATTAGGACTCATTATGTGTTCAGCATTTTCTAATCTCTTTTTTCCTTACAACACTGGAATGTGTCCCTATGAGTAATCATTATTCATTAATACCTTATTTATCAAAAACCTGTGATCAGATTGCCAACCATTTGTATTTCAAGGTCAGTGCAGAACTTCTTTAAAGCTGTCACTGTCAATTATTAGCAATCAAGTAATCTTTTTCATAATTAACAAGATTAATCTTGTTAAATAATCCTAATTATGTTGATGATTAATCAAGTACAAATTATACACAGTTTATTACAGCAAACATTTCATTTTATCTGATTTACATGAAATTTGTTACTTCACATTATTCTGAGAGATCCTGCTGGTGTGTGTCTCCTCTCTTTCAAAATTACTCCCAAAAGTGATTTGAGCACTTCTGTTGCCGAAGATGTTCAGACTGAACACAACTTTACAATGACAGACTGTCTGTTTATCATTCAAGGTATTCTTAGACAGTAATCATTAAGCCATTTCACTGAAAACGTACATTTAAATACAGTTTTTTTTAGCGTGAAAGCCCTGAGCTTTATAGGACAATCTATAGAGCACCAAAGCAAATCTAAGAATGGATACCCATTACAGAAATATATATTTTTGGCTACCTTTATATTTCATATCTGAATAGTTATATTAGTGTAATGTAAATTTAATTCCCCATAAAGCCAGAAATGTGGTATATTTACGCTCATCCTTCATGACAAATCTACCATGATATAACACACGAACATATCCATGCCATAAACCTGTTACGGTAGATGTCCTGTACTGTCATGAGCTGTCATGACAGATTATGTGTATTACAGTAATGATGTCTTGTTACATCATGATATGCTATAGTGGTTGGTATCATGGCCTTAAATTAGTATGTGACAAACTGTTATGTGATCAAACATTAAGGTGTCATGACAATTGCTGGAAATGGAAACATGACATTGTTGCATTACTGGGCATAATCTGTGTGACAACATGTTCATGGCATGGTTATGCCAATGTTATATAGCAAAGTTCAAATAAAAAATTATATACTGAGTAAAACATACTGAGTAAAATGGCTTAGATTATGTGCAAGAATTATTCAAATTAAGCATTCTATGATCTATTCAAATTATGCTCCCTCAAATGTTGCCCCCAAATAGGAATACCAATGGGTGATGACAGTAACACTACTGTGATTGTCAGAAACAAAACACAGATCTCATCTATTTAATAATGGATGTATTCTATAAAAAAACAAGGGGGTTGCACCATAAAACCAAGCTGCTCTTTTGCCCTCTGAAATAGTTACAGTGCCAACCAGAGGGTTTCTTATGAGAGCTTGGAAAAAGTCCCAGCACAATCTGAAGAGACAGCCAAGAGGAGTAGCCCAAACCCAGCACCCACACACAGAGATTCCACTGTGTGAGATGCACGTACACACACATGTACGGACACATGCGCACAACACACACACACACGCGCAACTTAACACATTGTGTTTCACAAAGCTGCAGCTCCAGAAGGGCAGACTAGAACAAAGCATCTCAGCATCAAATTTGAGTGATACTGATGAACAAAACAGCCATGACGACGCTGCAAAGCATTCATAGCGAAGTATCAAGGTCCTTCTTTAGTGAATTTCTATGGCTGGTGCCTGGAGACGGAAAACAATCTTTCCCTGCAGCATCATAGAACCACCCCTTCAGAAAAGATTTGAAAAGACTAAAAGAATGAAAAAAAAAATCACCTCTTTTACTGAAAACACGAAAGTCACAAGTGCTTTCTGGAACTGCTGTCCTTAAAAGCATCTTAGTATTCAAAAATCAACCTAATGAACAAATCTCACCTGTAACATCATGCACAATACAATCATATTGATATGGGCAGATATTTTAATTTGACGGATACGTCTAACTGATATTACATGACTTATTTATTGCAAGAGAAGAATGTTTGGGCAGTGCTGGTCTATAGTGTACATAAATAACAGTTCCATTTCTCTGTAAAGGTAATCCAGGTGGGTTTAATTGCAGTTTCAGCCTGTTCTAAATGTTTGTGTATCAGCATCGACTTACAATTGCCAAATCCCTAGTCACTAATGATTTTGGAATTTTTCTGTTGAAACACGTTAACCCTAGAGTAACAACATCATGAACATTACTTTTGCCTGAAAATCCCATTTTCTGGGATTACATTCATGAAAAACATCCTGATCTTCAAAAAGTCAACTTCTACGGCTTTCTGAGAGTTCAGTTCTGATGGAACATCCCAATATCCAACTGCAGTATACGTCTTGCTCTCCCAGTCACCAGTCTTTTCTAGGGATCAGCGAAATTAATGTCGAAAATCAACCCCATGAGCGCCACGTCTTCCTAAAAAAGCCCCGGTTCACTAATGTTTTTGGGACCGGAGCATTCCAAATGTCAACCTCATGAACACCTGTTCTGCTTAAAAACAGTCTAGTGCTTTCTGAGATGCTGACATAATACAGTTCAGTCCTCAGGTTGAGATGTGCATAAGTCCAAGAGCCACTAAGCAGAACAGTTTGTCACCATAACAGAAAGAGTCAACAGAAACAGTCTGATCCCTCAGGAGGGTTCAGGAGCTGTATGCGAAGCAGCCTCTCACCCACCTCATTGTCCCGCTCCATCTCCAGCCCAGCTTCCCTCAGGTTGGCCTCAAACTCCTCACGGATCATGAGCTTCTCGCCCTCGGCCGGGTCAGCAGGGCCCATGTCCAGCACCACCTCCGCATGCTCTTCCTTGGCTCCTTCAGGCTCCTTGCTGCCCACTCGGGGGAAGCTGCCGTTGGAGATGACGGAGAGCCGGTGCTGGCCGGGCGAATCGTGGACCGAGGCCGGCCTCCGGTACTGATAGACAAGCACATAGTCCACTTTCCTCTTCCCATCGGCAAAGTACAACCCTTTGCCCGGCTCGTGCCCTGCGTCCATGAAGTTGTTGACCACCTGTAAAGCACCAACAGGGAAACACAATGAACAGAGAAGCGCAGCGCTCACAGTTTCGCCTGCATATCAAATTCACATCGAGAGGAATGGGGAGGGGGGCAGTATGATAGGCGTGGATGTAGGTCAGACTATTGCTTCTTAATTTGGCTGCTCTCAATACACTTAAATATAGAACGAAAGACAAGGAGAGGAGAAGGGAAGAGAGGAGAGGAGAGGAGCGGAGAGGAGAGGAGAGGAGAGGAGAGGAGAGGAGAGCGGCACTTCTCCCTGCGAGGGTGTGGGCACCCGGCTCCACCAAAGTCCAACTACTTTAGGTAAGGCAATGCACGCCTCAAAGCAGATGAGTTCATTCAGAAAGGAGCGAGCATACTCACAGGTATCTTCTCATCCCTGGAAGAGTGCAGCATGCTGAAGCTCTTTAAGACAAGCCAGAGAGAAAGAGAGAGAGAAAGAGAGACAGAGGAAGAGGGAAAGAGAGAGAGAAAGGGAGAGGTTGAGACGTTGCACAACTGCCTGCTTTATTCAGAGCATGTCCACACCCCAGCCACTTCGAACGCAGAGCAGCCAGCCGTCCTCATCATCAAACCCTTCGTGCAACGCGCAGCGCGAGACTCCCATCTGCCTGCTAAGGCTAAGCGCTCCTCGCGCACGGTGCCAGCCAATTGACTAGGAAGCGCGCGCACCTACGGATCTCCATAGAAACTCGTGCATCGTCACTCGTTGATGCCAGGAGTCAGGGAGACACCTGTGCGCGCGGAGCGGCCGGGTGGGAGCGCGGGAGCGGTGTGAGAATTTCTTGTACAGACACCCTTGTACCCCCCCACACCCCTCCCCAGTCCCCCACCCACCCACCTACCTCCCCAATCCTCCCCAAAAAAGTGCATCATTTCGTGTCGCCCAAACACACAACAGCAAACGTGGGTGGTCCGTACACAAGCAATTACGCACATATTTTTTTGGTATCTTCATTGATAATACATACTTACTCAACTAGATCCAAACAGTCTCGAGCTTCAGACAATAAACGTTCCGAGCTAATGCTGGATGGACTAAGAAGCCAAGGTTCTACAGGTCAGGGGTCCCGACCCCCTCCCACCCCCCAAAAAACGCTGCACGTTTGTGTGCTTGGTCGAGTCTAGCACACCTGACTGAGCTGCTGAAGTCTTTGAGAAGCCCCGGGTTTAGCTGTGGCGGGGTCTCCAGGACTGAGGCTGTGTGAATGACGCTTCATTGTCTTTTTGCCTGCCGTGATTTCTCACTGAATATACAGGTAGATCTGAACAGCATGTGGATCCGCTTCACCACATCAGTCAAAATAGAGAAAAGTGGATTGGAGAGGTGGTTTCATTTTAAAAAGCATCTGATTTGGAAGTATTTGAGGTAGTGTTTAAAATGATACGTGATTTTTGAACTGATACACACAACTCTTGACCTCCCCTGTCTCAGAAATGGTCCAGCTGGAAAATTAGATCACTAAATTTTAACCTGCTGATCATGTTCAGAAACCTGAGCTCTGTTGATACACTAAGCATTTTTAATCCACCTGTTTGTTCATCTGGGTATAAATTGTAGGGGTGGTGTTTGTTTCATTTTCTTTTCTTGTACATTCTGTTCTAATATTATATTACTTATATATTCATATATCTATATTTTTCTTGATGTTGTTATTTTTTACAATTATTTCTATAACCCTTTTGTGGTTTTACTCTGTTTATATTTTTGTTTTATTATTTTATACACTTCAAAGCATTTTTGTAAACACGTTTTGAGCATTGAATATTATGTAAATAAGTATTATTATTATTATTATTATTATTATTATTATTATTATTATTATCATCATCATCATCATCATACTGTTGTTGCTGATTATGTTTTTATCTAAAGGAGTCAAAAAGTCATCTGGGTGCTGATCATTTGTTAATGCCATGTTATATAATTTTCACTCAGGAAAGGAAAGAAAACACACACACACACACACACACATAAACAAAATTTTCAAAGCAAACACCCTTCCTACTCGCCCACAGCCGTGGGGACACTTAAATCTTCACATGGAAGAAAGATAAAAAGCGTATGATGGAAGAAGAAAAAGGAAAAGGCCTCTTTTTTATTAGCTATGCAAATGCCACTGCCTGGAAATCCAAAAATCAAGACTGCTTTTCTACACCAGGCATTCTTGATATGGTTTTCAATAAAGAAAATCAGAAGTGTGCCAGTCTGGAGCATTGTAAGAGCATGACCTAAGTCAGCCTCTGTGAGGATTACAAGATTCATCTATTCTGGGGGGAACATTAGCCTTACTATAATGAATGTTTGTACTGAATGAGTCTGCTTAACTCTAAGTAAAGCACTGTCAACAGGCTGTGTCAGGTACCTGCTCCAGCCACCACCACCCCCAAATCCTCCCCTCATCTGACTCAAATCTAATGCAGTATCAAGTTTTTGAGGTACATGATTTTCTATACACTTTAATATAAGCTTAACAAATTAATGCTAAAGGAACACACAGAAATGACATATTGTCCAAACAAACAAACAACCATCCAACCAATCATCCAACCATCCGACCGACCAACCAACCATCCAACCATCCAACCGACCAACCATCTGACCAACCAACCGCCCAACCCACCAACCATCCAACCAACCAGCCAACCAACCAAAAAACAAACAGCCATCCAACCAACCAACCATGCAACCATCTAACGAAACAATTATCCAAACAAACAAATAAAGAAGGCAATAAATAATATCCAAAGCCCCTTACAGAGAGAGTCCGGTCCTCCATGAAGTTATAGGGGTCATCGAACGTGCAGCTGACCGGGTCAAATCCCATTCCGGACAGCTCTCGCGCTATGCTGTACAGTCTGTCACTGTGAATGGAGGATGACTCACTCATGGCCACGGACACCTTCATGTGGTCCACAACGTTGTTCCACGTTTCTGCTGCGGGGACACAAATAACTGTGTTTATAAATGGATGACTCTTTGTAAGGACGGTTATTATTATACTCTTCTGTTTGTGGACAACACGTGTTGCTGCAGCCTGTTAATGAGTTCAGTGACTGGGCTTGGTTTCAGCACCATGGACAGAAGCCTAACACCTCTTGCTTAAAAAACATTTCATTCATAAATAACATGTCACACCTAGTCCAGATAAATGCATTTGTGGTTTAAACGAGCTTTTAATGCTTTACTCGTAATTTACTCAGGTCGTTCTTTCCAATACTTTAGCTTGATTGCTAAATTCCGTATTGCGAATTGCACAGTATTGTTAAAACATGTCCTTCTCTGTCAGCAGCAGTTGATTGTGGGCTAAGTTTGGAACTGAAACCCGCCGCCTTAATTAGGCTGCCTGAAGCGCATCAGCTCCAGCCACGCGGAGAGAAACGCAGCATTGGGGGATTATCGAGGGTTGATTTCAGCCAGGAGTGCCACTTACCGCATTTTGAGGAGGATCTGGACCTGCTCACCGCCATGTCACACTCGAACGGCAACGGCAAACGGGTCTTGGGACGCTTGAGTACGGTCAGGTTGCGAAATCCTCTCCTGGCTTTGTCCAGGCTTACTTTGCTGGCGGTTGTGGCAGTTAATACCATGCCTGCTCCAGAGGAGGCTTATGGTCTGGCCAAACTTGGACTGATTGCCAGGACCTTCTGTCTTGCTTTAACGCACAGAGTCCACGACCCATGCCAGTCCCAAGGTGGCCTCAGGTAGCACTGAAGAGAAAGAGCTCAAAGTGGGACCTTCATTCTTAAAAAACCCATTCAAGCTCTTAATATTTGGGAAAAAAAGGTCAACAAAATAAATCTTTCCAAGGTGGGCTTGGACCATGAATGCTCTGAAAGCCCCACGGTGAGACATAGTGTCTTGTTACATCAGGGCTGTTAAATATCTCTGTAATTAAATATTAAGGTAGCATGTACCCGTATTTCCAGGAACCCTCAATGTGCCTTCGAGGAAATCAACAATGTGGTAGACTTTATTAGGCCCCGCTATGTGACCAGCATATGCTGCACCAGGGTTGCGGACCGAATGAAGTCAGCCTGGCTAATCATGGTGATGGTGCACATTGAGGCCCTGTGAAAAAGACTAATGGCAGCCCTAATGGTTGAGTTTACACTAGTGATTTATGCACTGAAAATGGAAACACATCACAGCAACTCATGTAGGTCATGCATATGTTTCAAACATGGTACCCAGGCAAGTTTTTTTTCTCTGCTTCCCACAGAAGCCTCATATGCAAGTGTCCCAGGTATGTTTACATGGTTTAAGGACCCACCAACCTTAAGCTATTTATAGGAGCTGCTATACTTCATGTAATTTTAACCTGTAAGAACAAATGCAACATATAGAGCGTAAAAGCTTTTGAACTGAATTTCTGCTATCGTGGGTTGGCGGTATAGGACACTGTACCATGCTGGCATACTCCTAGCAGGCTTATGCATCCAGGCCGTGGTAGTGGAATGGTATGGATGAGATTGATAGTTACTCCATTCGGAAGGCTTTGCACATAAATAGGCATAAAGCGCTCACCCACACAGCTCGGCAGCTGCTCTCGATTTGGTTGATTTCCCCCTTGGAAACAAGAATGTAAAACATGTCACATTTTTAACTCTTCAAAAGCAAGGCTTTTAAATGGATCTTGATCATCCCATTCATGCTCAATCCAGGGTTACGCTACACTCCCCAATATAGACTCAACTCCGTAAGGTGGGGTGATGGAAATAGAGTACTACAAAAAACAAGAGACATGTGTTCTTGGTTTTAACAGCATTGTGTTTGAATCCTTATGTAAATTCACATCTTTTTAGTGTCAGTGTGCTACAGACAACATATTAAACATATTCAGGAGGAGGAATAATAATTAAACCTTTATGTACATTAAGCACCAAATTTTCAAAGGACTCACTCTGCTGCATGGGCACCCTGTTCGAGGGCCAGCGGAGCAGACCCCAGAACACACCCTTAAAAATGTGTTTCCCTATTGCATGGTTCCTCAAACTATTCCCAGCCAAGGAATACTTTCAGTGGGAAAAAATTCCAGGGGCCCCAAAACACCACCTCATTGGTATACCCAACATCAATGTTACACTGGTTGATAAGTAAGTGAGTAAATTAATATGTTTTAAAATGTCAACAGGTATGCCAGAGTCTTGAGGCAGCAACAGCAAAGACATGATCTCCTTTAGGTTTCAGTTGAGATCAAGGAACAATGAGAAGAAATTGGGAAACTGACTGTAGTGATCTAAAAGAAGTATACATAGCATGTCCATTACACATAAAGGTGCAAAGCCACATGTAGAGATCAGTGTAGAGATGCAAGGACCAGAGTAAGATGATCTCTTTTTTTGTACCAGTAAATAATCAGGTCCCAGTGGTTCTGAACTGTAAACAGGCATGAGATGATTCACAACAATTCAACAAGAGCTGCATTATTCACAATACTCTGGTTGATATCTTGATATATGATATATGAATAAACCATATTTATCTTAGGGGTGGCCAACATTACAATACAATACATTTGTTTGCTGTCAGGATTAACCATCACAATATGCTTTTCTGAGCACATCGAAAATGTGGTCCGTAATCAAAGAATGTGGAAATTTTATTGAAAAGAGAGCATAATTAAGCTTGTGCAACTGGATTATGTGTGGCATTGACTGTAAATCTCATCATACCCATATTTAAAAGGTTTTTTTTATTGTAGCACTATTGGAACTTTTCAACCTTCAGAAAAAAAGGCAAAACTGTGACTGTGTCATGAAAAAGTTCACCAGAACTGAAACACCTGGCTATATGTTAAAACTCTGGGGGTCTGGGGGTCTTCAGGTTCCACTTTGAGAAAGAAACATCTCTGTTCAGAATCTGTTTTGCCACTGAAATTCTGTAATGCACCTACTAAACTTGAGTGTTGAATGATGAGCTGAATTATACATATTTAACAGGAATACCTATACACTGCACTGAGCTCCTGCAGGACCCTAGTTGAGCTTTTCTCTACTGCAAAACATATAGAATAAACTCCCCAGACAAATCAGTGACATGCATCGTTTCTTCTCTAATAATTAATTAGAGAAGAATTAAAATTCATAGGAATTATTACTATAGCAAGAGACCTGTGTATCATTACTGACAGGAGTGATGCTGTTCTTTAAGGCAAAGAACATCGAATCAAATATTAGAACAGAAAAGCCCGAGTGGACATTGTTTGTTGGTTTAGATTGTTATACTGCAGCAATTGTTAAGAGACTGGAGAACACTGCAGGCAGGTCCCAAAAGTAAAATGTTAAGTTTTGAACCCAAAGGCAGTAGACAGCACAAATACTATGAAAACATTTAGCTTTTCAGGTTGTGGGTCTCCGTGCTTGCATCTATATCCCCCTTTACAAAAGAGTTGGGATGTAAAAGGTAAATAAAAACAGAAAGTGGTGATTTGCAAATGTGGTGATCCCATATTAAATTGAAAGTAAAACAAAGAAAATATTTCAGATGCTGAAAAGTAACATTTTGTTAGTTTTTCCTATGATAAAACTCATTTTGAATTTCGTGCCAGCAACACATTTAAAAAACCTGTAAACACTATTCAGCATTTGCACTAAAGTACCCTCGTAACAGCACACGTGTTAGCTTTTGAATTGTGGGCTGATGACACGCTGGACGGTCCTTCTCCTCCTTATTCTGGAAGATTTAGTGTCTATCATTAGCAAAAAAAAAGTCAAATTTTGGTTAACCTGACCATGGGTCAGTTTTCCACCTCACCTCAGTTCATCTTAAATGAGCTCAGACCCGGAGAAGGCAGCAGTGTTTATATAGGTTGACCATGTTTACATATGGTTTCTTCTTTGCATGGACGAGTTTTAGGTTCCATTTGAGGATGCAGACCATGGTTTTCAGAAGAGTTCCTGAGCCCATGCTGAGATTTCCACATCACAATCATGTCTTGTGCCTTGCATAGAGAAGTTTCACCTCTTGGATCTCTTAATTATATTATATACAATATGTTATAAAACACACACATTTCTTTGCAATGTTACATTGAGGAAAGTTATTCTTAAACTGCTGCAATATTTACTCATACAGACTTTCACAGAGTGGTGAACCGTTATTTGACTCCTTCCCCAAACTTCTGAGAGTCTCAGCCTCTCTGGGATGCTCTTTTTATACCGAGCCATTTTACTGGCCTGTTGCTATTCAACCTGGTTAACTGTGAGATGTTCCTCCAGGTGTTTTTTTTTGCCCCCTGCCCCTTCCTCTCACACTCTTCAAAATACAGGCAATACTGAATTCACGCCATTTTGGTCTTGCAAACTAACTGTGTGTCGAATGAAGTAAAGTGATGTAGTCTGCAGTTCTGGGGCAGGACTGGAGACTAACAAGTGTGCCATAGAACAACTGCTTTTGGTTCCATAAAGAACTTTTTAAAGGGTGATTACTTAAAGAACCATGTTTGTACATGATTGTGTGAATAATCTTTAATATGCCATTTAACATTTTAAACTTTCATACATTCAAGCCAAAAACTACGTAGGAAATACTATTTTAGGAGTGCACATGGGAATATGATATAAAACCTAAGGAAATATAAAACCAAACAGCTGAAAGTAAGATGATATAAAGTGCCGTAACACTAAGCCATGTCTCTCCCACTTAATTCCGCTGATCAAGACTGGATGGATCAGACACAGTAGGTTAGGTTTCAAACTGAACCGTGCAAGGAGGTGGATCATCATTATCAAGCAGGATAAATATGTGGTCTTGACATTTCTGGCAGTCTTACACTCACATAAAAAGAAAAGGTTCTTTTGTGATGCTTTAGAAGAAGCTATTTTTTGTAAATGAGATGAGTGAGAGTGAAGAACATTCTTAAAGCTTAAAGAACCTCCATATAATGTAAAAGTTCTTGGAAACAAAAAAACATAAATTGCTAAGACTGGAAGAGTGGTAAGGTTCTTCACAAACACACATCTACTGGTTCCTCTGGGAACTACAAAGGTTCTCATATGGCGCCCCTCAAAGAACTCTTAATGGTGCCTTGTGGTTTACTAAAAGTCAATGTGCTCAGAGAAAATGTGTCATTGGCTCCCTCAAGTGGTGGAAAGGGTCAAGTTTCCTTCATTATCTTAGTGTTTCCCCCGTTTGATTGAACCCCTTTGAACTCTAGACTTATTATTCAGGTGTAAAGACTATTCAGTAACTGACATGCAACTAATTACATAAGTTATATGGTTACGAAAGTGAGGAATGGACCCGTTACAGGCCCTTAGAGTTTATAGTAGTAAGGCTATGTTGCTTCCTGACAGCAACAGCAAACAAACTATAAAAATCAAACAATATACACATACAAATTTATGTTTAAAAAATTATTTAAAAGTATAAATCCCATCTTCCACCACTGGCAAGTGTTGTTTTCCAATGACATGGCTGTCAAACACTGAAAGGTGGAAGATGACATGGTAACGTACATCACGGCATTAAGTATGCTGTAATGCATGGTCCATCACTTTAACCTAAAAACCACTTCACATAGTTACAAATGATTTAATTGGTTCTGTTTAACTCAGATAACTGTTTTGGATGAAACAATGCAAAGCAAATGTTTTGTTTATAGACAAAAGTGACATTTTACATCAGTTTAGAGAAAATAATTGCATATCCTCTATGGAAAACTCACTTCTACACATTTAATGCATACTTACTTTTTATTCATAAATATAAAGTAAATATAAATAATACACATATCTTGTATATTATTGTACACATTATCTTGTGTCTGTGCGTCCCACTTCACGCATATTGGTCCCGGGATAGGCTGCAGGTACCCGCGACCCTAGTGTGGATTAAGCGGTTACAAAAAATGAATGAATGAATGTTTTATACATACATATATAATACATACATATATATAT
>JBBPCX010000135.1:25516857-25532881 GCA_037974365.1 Hydrocynus forskahlii | reverse complement strand
TGTGTACATGAATTAAGCTACAATTACACATCTGCCTGTTTAACCTAATGCACTTTAGCCCTGGTCATTTATGCTGAAATTGTTTTTTTTTTAAATGAGGCAAAATACAGGGAACCTAATCTGAACAGAAAGAATGTGACCATGTAAAAATGAATTATGATGGTTTTTGGTACATAAAACCACATGAAAGTCTTTAGTGAATTTTACTGTGAATGTTCAAATAAGTCAAATCTATGGTCCCTCTGGACCCTTGAAATTAAACGTTTCACACGTTCAGCTGTGGATGGTTTGGCAGAGTCTCGTGGGTAGAAAAGGGGTGAGGTGGTCTGAGTTGGGTTGTATGGAGTTTGTTTAGGGACTGGTCTGTCAGGGTCTCAACAGTGGTGCTGTTTAGTAGGGTGGGGTGAATGAGACCTTATTTGTCCTCCTCCCACTCACTCTTTCCCCAAACCTTCACAGAGGCGCCTTTCTCTGCACACCCAGTCTCCCCCCCCTAAACAGAACCCGCATTGTTCCATCCTGTTTGTTTCCCTGTCAAGAATTATTAGTTTGCGAGGCCTACCAGCAGCCTCACACTGCTGTGAGAGAGGGCTGCCCTGCAATGCAAAACATCTTAATGATAGGCTGTCGGCAACAATGGCTAGTGGGTGGTGTTATGTAGACACACCACTGCAGTCTTCAGCATTGGATCTATTGTTTACAGCACTTTCGGCATACTGCATACACCCAAGCTGAGCTGATAGGATGGCTTTAGCATGAGGCATAGTTTCCACAGAAGGCCACATATTTTGAATCTTCTGAGCTGCCATCCTTTAAACTGTCACAAGCTTACACCATGATTAACAGTGCACAGTGCCTCAACATTTTACTGTATAAGCTTTAGTTAATCCCTCATTTTGAAGTGATTTGCAAAAAAGACCTCCATAAATCTTGGAGTGTCATTTTAAAGCCGCCTTACCTTAAACATACATCTGCTGAGACATGGTAAGGCTTATTAGCTGAGCCCCAGCAATTAGCCCACCAGTTAGCAGTGTGCTAAGTACACTTGTCAAACCTTGGTACATTTGGATCTATGTTGCACTAAAATGCTGTGGCTCTGATGTGTAACAGTGTTGGCCGATCTTTGTGCTGTTTAGGTGTTTACATCCTTATCGTGGCTGGGGCTCTCATGATGGTTGTCGGATTCCTTGGCTGCTGCGGGGCTGTCCGAGAGTCACCGTGCATGCTGGGACTGGTGAGTGCACAAACATCTACAATCCTGTAACAAGTGTAAAGCATTCATCTTGGGTTCTGTGATAAAGGCTTTAGCTGTAATGGTTTCAGTGATTTCTATAACATACTAACTGGTAATTTGGAGTGTCCTTCACAGTTGATAAGTGTAGCAGTTAAGACGCAGTACAGGACTGACACTCTTATTAGGTTGGAGAGGCCAATGCATATTATTGCAGTAGGAACAAAAACTCAAGACGTTACAGGAGAAGTCATTTTAGACCATTTTTATTGGTCTGTTTGTCATTAGTTTGACACTATAGAGGGTACCTGGAATTTTCAAATACTTTTCATACTGTTTAACTCACACTGTTAATGATTATATATCACCTGTTTCAAGTCAATATTAGAATATTTTTAATCTCTGTAGAATTAAAATGTCTTTTGTCTTTCTCCTTCTGTTTGTCTCTTTCAGTTCTTTATTTTCCTGCTTATCATATTTGCTGCTGAAGTGGCAGCTGGAATCTGGGGACTGTCCAATAAAGATACGGTTAGTGACATGCAAAGTTAACCTAGTTTCAAGAAATAAAATTCTGGGGACTGTAGTAATGGATTTTTTTGCTTTCTCTTTTTTTCTCACTTTTCCAGATTGTGGAAGAGGTGAAAACCTTCTATAAGGAGACCTATGATAACTACCTAAAAGCACCTAGCGGACCACTGAAGGAGACTTTAAAAGCGATCCAGTACAGCGTAGGTGTTTTCAGAGTAGTTAGTTAAAGTTCTGGGCATTTAGTTCACCCTGATCAAGTAAAAAAATTTTTTTCCTCACTCTGATTAGCTCCAATGCTGTGGTAAAACGGGAACTGCCTTCGACGGTGCACAAGATACCTGTCCGAAAAAGGAGGGTTTTCAGATTCTCATCACAACGGTAACTATCTGAACTACTTTCCTCAGTTTATCAGTTTCCTTTTGCTACAAGTCTGCTCAGAGAAACATGAATGTTATTTCACAGGCAAGCGAATAGCCTATAGAACGATTTCCTTAAAACTGATTGTAAAAACGTATTCCTTGTAGATTTAATGACCATTTCTCCCCCAAACATTTTTTAGAGCTGTCCAGCTGCCATAGATGACCTGTTCAACTCCAAGCTGCACATTATTGGCGGTATTGGAATTGGCATCGGTTTGATCATGGTGAGTATATCAGTGACAAAAAAACAGCCTGTCCATGCCCTGCATTCTTTCATAGCTTCTACCTCTAGAGCATACTGGCAAAACACTTAATCACAATGTAGCATAGACATGCACATTTTAATGCAAAAATATGCATTCATATTTCAACCTATGAAATCAGAAAAATGTTTCAACAGGAGGGGGGAGGGGGGGGGGGATTCGTTTTTGAAATATATTTGTTTCTGATATTTAAGAGCCCAAAAAGTGGTTCATGCACGTTGTATTTGCTTGCATATGCACATTGGTTGCTACAGTAATGACACATGAGTGCGAGCACACTGACAAAAGGAGTGCAGGCAAACTTGGAGTTTGGTTCGTGATGTGTATATTCCTTAATGTCCATAACTAATCAATGGAACGGTGCTTTTTGAGTCTTAAGTGTAGGTTTTGTCACACATTTGCAATAGCTTTAATGGGATTTTGCCTGACTTTGGTAAAGCTTGTCATATCTCGTCTGTAAAGCTAGTATAACATAACATTTGCTACGATCGAATGCATTTGTGGCCAGAACTTGAATGGGTCCGTTGGACTCTTTGAGACTTTTTAGTGAATGCCGACTCATGGCTTAGTCATTAACTGAAGGCTTTCTGTTTGGCAGGTCTTCGGCATGATCTTCAGCATGCTGCTGTGCTGTGCCATCAAACGAACTCGAGATATTGTGTAAAGAGCTTACAGACCCCTTCATCATACCCACCCGCCTGCCTCCTGTTCATGTTAGCTTTAAGTAAGGGTCTACTTCCAAGGACCACTGCTTCAGCACCCCCTGAAGTCTTTAACTCTGATGCTGGCCAGAAATGGCATCCAAAGCTGAAAATGTCATTGTAAGCCATACATAAACTGGAGTCCTGAACTTCTGTCCAATGCTTTTTGCCAATCATACCATTTTCTAGTTCTACCATAGAAAGGCCTGGTGTGTGTTTGTTTGTTTTTTGTTTTGTTTTTTTGGGGGGGGGTGTTTTTTTTGTTTTGTTGTTTTTTTTGTTTTTGTTTGTTTGTTTTTTTGTTGTTGTTTAAACACCCAAATGTTTTGGTTTTTTTTTCCTTTGACTTTGTATGTATAAATAAGTTCTTGTAAATGTTGATTTTATTCATTTTTTATAACTAATTTTAAATGGTGTGATTTAAATAAATATTTCCCCCATATACCAGTACTAGACATTTGATGGACATTTACACTGAATTACTGAATAAAATTGTCTAATACTACACTGTTTAAATTTGCAATGCACATTACTCATTTCTCAACAAAGGCGGGGCGGGGTTTGGTCTCTAGAAGTAAAATAATTGTTGACTTTTAAACTTCTCTGACTGAAGGAGGCACGATTTATACAGCTAAGCTTGTGAAAGCTACAGTAATGCCCAATCTAAAGATCCAGTCATGCTGGACCTGCAGACATGTTGACGGCCGCTGGACTGTGCCGCTAATTTTGTCATTCCTCTGTGCTGTAAGATGGATGGTGAGATTCCCCCTAATGAGATCAAATTCTTGGGCTGCAGACTTTCAGTGGAGTTATGTGTGTGATGTGTAAAAGCAACAAATTACAAACAGAATGAGTTTAAAAATAGTCTGTTTTGTAGATAAACAACTAGGCAAATAAAACTTCATATTTTTTGGTATCAATATGAGCAAACCATGAACAAGGTTTGAGCAGAAGTGCCCTGTAATTTATTTATTTATTTATTTATTTTAAAGCCGGCCTCACGGATCTGGTGTGGAGGTGACGTTGAGAACCTCAGGGAACGTCACAGAACATAAACTCGGAGTCACAATGCTCCAGACATTAAAGCTTGGTTCCAAATGTGCTTTCTAAGCCCTGCAGGCCTCCTGGAAGTCCACACTTTGAAGTTGTAGCATTCATGCCTCTAGGGAGCTTGGTTTCGATGTGTGCGTTTGGTACAGACGTGCAACAGGCTCGGTATGTGCCACACCTGGTTGTTCTTAAAAATAACTAATGTGCTTAACTACAATAGCTCAATTCAGAGTATAAGCATAGGGCATCTCATTGACAAAATAAACTAATACATTTTTACTCGCTGAACATGTCTTGTTACCCACCTGTACCACAAAACCATCCACTCTGAATGGTCCTCGCCAGTATCTCACGGCCTCAGGAAGGCCCATCTGAGAGCAGTTTTGAACACCATAAATAAAAATGCAACATTAGGGACTGGGCTTTAGATTGGTCACAAGGCTTTGACTGGTTGAAGTCATTTTTAATTGCCATTAAAATAGCCAGATCTCTGGTGTATCCCCAAAACTTAACCTTGTCATCACTTTTGGAAATGCTGTCATTTTCCTCATTCCAGAAGCATGAAATATTGGTGTCATCTTAGATGAGGATCTTTTAGTCTCATCTCACATTAACAATCTCTCTCCTGAACTTGCAGGTACTTTTTTATATCAAGCCACTCAGATACTGGTTGTTACATGTCACTGCAATGCAGTTTTGGCTACCTCCCTCTGAAGGCCACCAGGCCTCTACAGTTAATTCAGAATTCAGCCATCCATCCGGGATGGTGGTGGCCTAGTGGGTAGGATACTTGCCTCTGGACCAAGAGGTCATGGGTTCAAATCCCACCTTCATCCTACCTTCAGCACCACCACTGGGTTCCTGGGTTCCCTTAACCCCAAGTTGCTCCAGGGAGACTGACCCTGTAGTAGCATCTGCTAAATGTACATGTGACTGGTCTTTAACACACCAAATGTCTCATACACCACTCCACTATTGCAGACGCTTAACTGGCTTCCTGTCTGTCTTGCATTAGATTAAAAACTAATACTACACTCCAAAACAGCTGAAAATAGTCCAGCTCTGTCTTATCAGACCACAGGTTTCAACTCGCCCTCTTGGAGAATCTAGCACAGCATGACTTGAGCCACCACTTCTCAAAAGTCGAAGACACTCATCACGTCTCAGTTTTGGCAACAAACTTCCCTAACCATTAGCACTGCTTAGACCTTCACTATCTTCAAATGTCTTCAAACGTCTCACCCCTTCAAATGGGCACTTAGGCTAAGACATGTTCATATAAAAAAAAAACATGTCTTTTCTGTGTGATCTGATAGGGCAGCTTCTGTAGAATCTTAGCTTTTGATGTAAGTCTAGGTTTACTAGTGTAAGGGACATGGTTTTTTTTTGTAGACCACAAAGCACTCGTGTATGTCACTCTGGATAAAAGCGTCTGCAAAAGGCTGTAACTGTAAATGTTTTTCTGATCAACGATTTGCCCTTTTTAGTCAAATTAAGCAGCTGTATAGTATGAATAGTACAAGCTATATATAGTACAAGCCTGAAATGATCAATGAACAGCTCATGATACAGCTCAAGCTCAAATAAAGAAATATTATTATACCTAAACCTCTCTACAGGTAGCCAGTCTCTAACCAGTTGGAACTTTTGTTCATGCCTTGTTTTTTTTTTCACATGACATGCCATAATAAATGTTTTTTTTTTTTTATATATATATATATATATATATGTTTGCCTCACATGAGCCTGATGTCACCATGGCCAGTGGCAGGTGTCTGATAGAGGGGTATAAATACACAGGTACAGGGCTGAGGAACAGCGGAACTGCATTCTTTGGAGTGATAGAACTCCATCCATCACATTTAGGATAAGCTGGAGTGACGTTTATGACCCTGAACTATTCACCCAACATCTGACCTCACTAATACTCTTGTGGCTGCAATCAAAACCTTCCAGTAATGTTTCAATCTCTAGTGTACAGCCTTCCCAGAAGAGCAGGGGCTTTTACTGCAGCAAAGGCAACTATACTCCCTATTAATGTATTTAATAGTTTGAGTAGCGGCGTAAAGACAATGCAAGCTCTAAACTGTGGGAAGTGCTCTTAGTGTAGGTGCAGAATTACTGAGCAGGCCATTGTTGAGCAACCTTGCTTTATATGACAATGTTCACTTCAAAGGGCTCGCTCTCTAACGTTCTGCAGTTAAATGACTGGTTGACGAGAACAGTTCCACATTCATCTCACCATTGATCAGCAAGACAGTGCCCAAAAATACATGAAAATTATGCTCTTTGATGCTAACAAGAATTATTGTGTAATATTAGGTTTTAAATGCAGCTTTAATAGGTTTCAATAGGTTTTGTTCTTACATTCTGTTGTAGTAGATGTAGTAGTACATCCATCCACTAGTCTAGAATGATAAAAATGGCACAATGCATTGGCATTAATCAAAGTGAGTCTCATATGTATTTGCACTAATTAAATTGTACATGCATGTATAAAACCTCCATGAAAAAAACAGATGCAATATTTTCTAGTAACTGTCCCTGAAAATGTAAGACACTGTTTTCATTTCCAGATTTTACAGTAAGATCAGGCAACTGTCTTGGTGCAATCCGTTCTTGGTCATTTTCATTTTTTTTTGCTTTTTTTTTTCGCCTTCTTTCCTTTCCCTTTTTTCTTAGTGGCCTCAGGCCACCCAAAGCCTCTGAACTCCAGGCAGTCCACAGCATTGTGGGAGATGTAGTAGGCGTTCTCCATGGCAGCTGGACTGAGAATATCCACCTTTGGCTGTGTGGGCTTGGCACCTGCTGACCTTCTCTTAGATGACCGCCTCCTCTCACTTTTCTTCTTAGGTCTGTCGGTGCGGGACTTGGACTTTTTGGTTCTTGTAGGCTGTAACAGTAGAAATGGAGTATGAAAAAGAATGAAGGTTTTGGAGAAAATACCATGTCTGAAGCTCTGCATTCCTGGCCAGCATCAACATTTTCTTTCAACAGTTTCCTGTGATGAAGGTTTTAGGACGCCTGCACTTTTGCATCTTCTCCCTGTCTGTCTGAACTTTGCATCTATTCCTAAGGTTGGTCTGGCTTTGTAGTGTCAAGCCGAAATCCACTAGCTTTGGAATCTCTTCTCTCACACAGCCACACAATCTCTGCTCGAACATGAACTGCGGGTGTGGTTTACACATGCAAAGTGAATAGCAGATTAAATAAACCAGGCCTCTGTTTCAATAGTCTTTTCACATGCTCTCGCCAACTTCGTCTCACCATGAAAAGGTGTGTCACACCTATGTTACGCAAGAGACTGTATTCTGTTTCTACTACAGTGATTAAGTTTTCTTTTGGCTCCTCATGCGTGACCCTCATAATGGGGCCTTTGCCTTTGGTCATTCGCCTTATTGAGACATCCTGACAGAGGGGACAAGCAGTGGATTTTTCACATCCACCCTTGGGTAGGTGAGCCTCAGTGAGTCAATCAGCCATCCAAACTTTGTAATGCAGAACATTTTTAGAGATACAACGTGACGTCGTATCAGCAGCCACTGATTTCAGGCGGAGTAGGTTGATTCTTTAAAGCCAGTCTGGACATAGAATGCTATATTTGCAAAACATTAAGATCTATAAATATATTATTGAGGGATTTGTGAGAGGTTTGCAGTGGCTGACAGATTGCAGTGACTGACGAGGACCTGTAAAATTCTCTATTGAAATGGTTCGTTGGTGCAAAAGCTCTTCTAATCTTGTAGAAATTCACAGTGTGATAACTTGATAACATACGACTAGTGAGCGCATGAGTTGTATTAGTTGTATTGAGTAATCTATTAATTAATCAGTTATTTTCATGTGTAGTCCAGTAATAAAGTTCAATGTTTAAACATTAAAATGGGATTAAACCATTAACCATTAAACCAGTTCAAGATGAGCCTTTTTAAATATATGCAAATCCCTTGCAAAGCAAATAAATGGGTGTGCGTATCAGACTATTCCTTACAATAAAAGTGTACATTTTGCTTCTTCAAAGTTTCTTTTTTTTTTTGTAATTGAGTTTAATTGATTAACTGTGATAGCCCCAAGTGACATTAAAGCTCTAGAGCATTCTCAGGGATATAAAATCTTAAATACTGTTTTTATAGAGCTCTGGACTTACCATTCTTAAATACCCGCTTTTTATGTAGGACTTGATGAGACCTGCAGATGGGAAAAAGCTGTCAATCATGTGAGCCATTTGCCTTGATGGCATTTTTCTATTGCCCATGTCACACACATTCCCTACAGAGGACATAAACACACTCTCCTGAAGACACAGGGAGGAGAAAACCTTTTCTGCCATCATTTTTAACAACCAGAAAACACACTGTCCACTTTAAATAAAGCACGTCCTACCAGAGTGGATGATTATTCCATGCGCTCCTCGCACCGCGGCCCAGTGTCCTCTGAAGAGTTTTTTGTTTGTGGAGGGTTGTCGTAGAGACAGGACACGAGCACTCCATCCCAGCCCTCAGCCACCAGCTCACTCTCCAGGTTGGCCCAGGCCGGTGCTGGCTAGGATGTCACCCCCCCCCACACGAACTCAGGATAATCCTCTGTCTGATCAGTTAGCATCAATTTATAATGTGACAGACTACAGGGCCAACCCTTTTAGTGTCCTGTCATTTAAGCTTAGAAACAAGCGTGAAAAAAAGAGTGAACAGGCATGAATATGTTTGAGACATAGTGGAGTCTGGGCTGGACTCCACTAGTCTGTCACTGAACTACTGGATTTCCATGAAAACATTCAAGCAAAAACTGCTACGCAATGATTGCAAAGGTTCGGTCTATCAGGTTCTAAACTGCATCTTATATTGAGTTGGACCGTGGCTGAAGTACATTGAAACTGAACACAGGTATAAATATAACACAAAGAACACTACTTTCATGCTGTAAATTTTAAACAATTCTGACAAGGTCATTTTGATGTCAAAGTGTGACATCTTTCACTTTTCAAATTTAGAAAACAAATATTTTAATCAGTATTATCATTTCTTAATATCTGAAATGAATTGTTCATTTCTGCATGTAAAACTTCCTCCAAATGACTAATCCTGTTTCAGGGTTAGTCAGGGACTAATCCTGTTCCTGAGTATGGTCAGTTAAGTCCTTTTTCATGGAGGTATAATAATTGTTGAAACTTAGCTGGCCTTTGGCAGAGATGAAATGCAATAACTGAGCCATTTTCTTTAGCACTGAGGATGTAACTCTCTGGAAGAAATGACTTGTACATTTTGCTGAAGTAGATATGTTGCTCTCTACCTGATGACAAATATTAATGGGATTCTCTCCATCAAGGGCTCAGAACCATCAGTTTAGACTTTTGGGAGAAAAAAATAAACTAACATAATACAGAGTTATGAACTTTCTTTGTTAATTAATGCATACAGACACATTATCATCTCTGAGGTCTGTTTTTGAACTTGTGTTTGTTTTGCGCATTCTTATTTTTTCCTGAATCTTTTTTTCAAATGCTTGATTTGTATATTTGTAAATGTAAAACTGCAAGTGTGATCAGGAGAGGGGTAAATAATCAATCAATCAATAAGTTCCACCAGAGGTTCGAGTGAAAAAAGTGGAGAGAAGTAGAGGGGTAATGCTAAACACCTCTCTACTCCTGCTGGTGGTCAGCAGAAATAATGGTAGTGTGGCTTCATTTAAGCATCTCTGAGAGCAGAAGAAGAGAAATAATTGCATCTTAAGATGTGACGCTTTAATTCTGGAACAGTGACACCAAAACAAAACCGATGAAATACGTCTCTCTGCAGCTTCTAACAGACAAACACAACAATTCCAAACATTAAACCTACAATAAGGACTCATAGTCTTTAATCAGTGTGTTTATAAAAAAAGGGCTGAATTTGGCATGTAAGAACGTAATCTACAGTTATGCTATTGGCAGGTATGATACTGAACACCAGCACCTTGATTTTCTAAATAAAACCCTGGAAATATCCATAATATGTTTGCTAGCATGATAGTGAGCTGGAGAGGAAGAGAGCGAGAGAGGGAGAAAGAGGGGAGAGAGAGAGAAAGAAGAGAGAGGGAAAGAGACAGAGAGAAAAGGGGGGAGAGACGGGAGAGAGAGAGAGACAGACAGGTGGGGAAGAGAGAGAGACAGAGAGAGAGAGAGAGAGGAGAGAGAAGGAATGAGGAGGGAGAAAGAAAGAAAGAGAATGACAGTGAGAGAGAGAGAGAAAGTGTTAGAAAACAGTGATATAAGGTAGTGTTAGAAATCAGCACCATTGTGTCAGAAGTTAATTGTAAGGAGGGTGATGCTGCTCACCAAGGACACTTCTGTGCTTTTGTATTGTGCTGTTAGGGGCCCATTCTACATGCACGGAGTGGGAGGAAGCGGTTGACATCTGAGAGACAAAGAGAAATGTGACTTTACTGCTTTCTCAAGGACGTTCCTGCCGTGCGCCATATACAGAGAGACAGCAACGGTCAAGACCGGTTCTTCTGGTCCTGCTGACACATGAGCTATGCTTTCAGCTGCCGTCCTGGGCTTTTTCTTCGTGGACATATCAAGTCTCTTTAGCACAACAACAACAAGTGACAAAAAGTGCTAAGCCCAGAAATATTTTTTTTCCATTCTATTTATATACCTGTGTGTGCATCAAAAATAAAATTCTACCAGCAGTTCCAGACTGAGAGAGATAATGATAAATAAATAGATCCCTTCACTCTTTTCTTTAGGACTTGCTTATAGTACTTATAGCATTTGAATGAACATTATACAACAGAAACATAAAGAGAAGATATTGCCTATCAAATGTTTAGGGACACCTTGCCCTTCAGGATGTTTATCGGTTTGCAGTAATGTTTTTATTTTCCCAAAAGTTGTTGAGATGTAAACATTCTGAGTGGCCTGATTTATGTTGATATATTAAGCTGTTTCCTCCCAGATCAATACCTGACCTGACTGGATAAACCTTGTTTCTGATTTGTGTGATACAGTAATAGTACTAAAAAATCTGAGGTGATAGGAACCTGTGTTGCTCACAACACAAATATAGACATTTTACTGACTATCCAAAACCACCAGTAAATACCTTATATGTAAAAATGGGCTTCAAAAATGGGCTTTTCTGTAAATTACCCTTGTCTCCTTATATCACAAAACAGTGTCTCAGGTATCAAGCAGTGTACTCATATCATGTAATACGTTTCTGTGATGGAGCTTTTAGAGCCATTAAACACTTCCTATCACCACCACTGTGAACCGCTCTGACTCTGTAAGCTCCTCCACAACAGAGCATTTCACACCAAGCCACTCTGAGTGACCATTTACAGATTTGCAATTCCTTTTTGACAAGGTTCATTTTAAGTAACAATATATTTGTGACTGCCTTCTTGCCTGACAAACCTTTCCAGCCACCTTTGCGGCAAAAGTTTTGTGTACTTTCAATGACGTGAAAAAGAATGTGAAGCTTAGTGTTGCAAAATAGACCCATCATAAAAGCAAATAGCTGTTTTATGATAAAATAATAAAGCCTCAAAAGGCAATTTTCAAGAGAAGGCTGTGTCCCAGAACTTTTGACAGGCAGTGCATGTGTTGTCTCTCGTACTGCGGTGAGGAGTAGACCTGGTGTTACTTGTGGAAATACTTGTGTTTTTTTGTAGAAGCACTGGATGCATCATGCCCATTTCATGTGCTTATATTATCATCAATCACCAGTACAGGAGGGTTACCATGGCAAAGCCCATACACTGTATTTGAACATATCTCTATTTACAAGCATTCATGTACAGGAAGATTACAGTTAGCATAGGTGCTCTGTCTGCATGCTTGTGAGTGTGTGTGCGTTTGCACATGTTCAAGTGATCAAGTGTGTGTGTGTCTGTGCGTGTGGGATGCTCATAAAACCCATGGTAGGTTCTTTCAGTTTAGGTTGGGTTTAAGAGTTCTTTTCCATCTCTTTCATTCACTGGGCCTGGAGCAGACCCTCCCACTGGATCGGCTGTGAGAACACTTCTCTCTCCAACCACATCTCATAGCTGTAATGAAAGTCCTCGGGCAGCTCCACCCGCTGACCCAGCACACTCTGTAGGCAGTTATCCACCGGAGCGAACTCGCTGTTCTGGTTCTTATCGTAGCGTCTCGTGTTGAATTTCTCGATGCTCTCACGCAGCGCACACTCCTCCGCCTGGAAGTCCCACGGCCGAGCATCGATATCTGAGCAAGAGAGAGAGAGACAGGGAGAGAGGGAGAGAGAATGAGAGGGAGAGGGAGAGAGAGAGAGACAGAGAGAGAGAGAGAGACAGAGAGGAAGAGAGACAGAGAGAGGGAGAGAGAATGAGAGAGAGAGGGAGAGAGAGAGAGACAGAGAGGAAGAGAGACAGAGAGAGGGAGAGAGAATGAGAGAGAGGGAGAGAGAGAGAGAGGGAGAGAGAATGAGAGAGAGAGGAAGAGAGACAGAGAGAGACAGAGAGGGGGAGAGACAGAGAGAGAGAGAGAGACAGAGAGAGAGAGAGAGAGAGAGAGAGAGAGAGAGAGAGAGAGAATGAGAGCGAGAGGGAGAGAGAGAGTCACACACAGAGACAGAGACACAGACACAGAGAGAGAGTTTCAATTCAAGGCTTTGGCAATACTGTATATGTTCACGGTCATGCTAATAAAGCTCAACTGAACTAAACTGAACTGAGAGAGAGGGAGAGAGGGAGAATGAGAGAGAGAATGAGAGAGTGAGAGTGAGAGTGAGAGAGAGAGCGAGAGAGAGACAGAGAGGATATCATCTTTCTCAGCACTATGCCTCTGATAGACTGTTATGATAACACATAATCTAAACACATCTTAATTCCCCTTGCACTATGTTTTCTTGCTTAGGGTTTACATAAAGTTTGCAGAGATGATCTGCTCAGCTCTGTAAAGAAGCCCTGAAAGGTAATGGATTTAGTATTTTATACACTCATTTACATTTTTGTCAAGATCCTGTTTGTCCTTGACCTATTCATGTGTAAATATCATGACATCATAAACACTGTTTTCCAAAATAACTATACATTTCTCAAGTGTATTTTTGGAGATAATGACAATTATCTCCAAAAATACACTTTGGAGCCCCTCAGATTTGGGGCAGCTGGTGGCCTAGTGGTTAGCTAGTTGCCCCGGCAATCAGAGGGTTGTGGGTTTGAATCCCAGCACAGCTAGTGTCACCACTGAGGTACCCTTGAGCAAGGTACCGTCCCCACACACTGCGCTCCGGGCGGCCCTTGTTGGTGGCAGCTCCGTGGTTCTCTTGGTGAATGGGTTAAATGCAGAGACACAAGCTGTGGTTCACGCGTGACTGTAAGGGGACACTTTAAATTAACCTGAGATCATGCAGAAACAAAGCAGATTTCATTTTTCAACATATCGTCATTTTTGCCTTCAGAAAATAGTGCTATCATTTTTGATAACCATTGATATTAAGTATCAAACAATATAAATAACAATTTAAATAATAATCTGAAATGATCAGACATCTGCACATGTGTACATGAATCGTTTGTGTTCTGTGTCATACGAGTGGACATCCGCTTTGAGTTCTTAACTCAGACTGAACTGACACTGCAATCTACACTGCACTTCTAGACATCCATTATGGCAAGCCCCCACTTTAGCAGCCCGTTTATGTGTGGGCTTTAATCTGTGGGGCTGAACTGGTCAGTAGTTATGGTGGTGCAGTAAGGAGCTGAGCTCTGTATTTGTTGTGATGACAATCCTAGGCATAAACAAACGTTTGAGGGGGAGAAAAGTTGCAAGATTTACAATCCCAGAAGCTGCAGTACAGGGAATTATGTGAGTCTCATGAACAAAAATTGTGTTTGGAGCATCCCTCTGTTCAAGTGAAAAGCCCATCTCAGGAAATAGATTTTTTTTTCATTTCATGAAAACATTTAGAAAATGATTCTCTTATCCCAAAAAGCAACACTTGTTACACCGTGATAACAAATAGATAAAGGTCTCAAGAAAACAAAAAAAGTGAACGGGTAGAGCAGCCCAGCAGTGACACCCAAAAAATTCCCCCAGCAATGCTATGTGTGGTCACACCCACACGCACACACATACACTCACACAAACACACACACACCCACACGCACACACATACACTCACACAAACACACACACACACACAAACGCACACACAAACGCACACACACACATGCTCACTGGTGGTTCTGTGGGACTGAAAAAGAGGCAAAGCGGTCTAACAAATGATGCAGAGAATCAGATTGACTACAAAGTGAACTTATATGTTAAGTAGAGCTGACAAAATGGATGAGAGTAAACACAAGGCTTTGACCCAAGTTTTGCACGCCTGTGTACTTATTGCATTGCAATTTAGTGGATTCTCATGTTGTTTAACTGCAGTTTGTCATTAGTTACTTGTATGGAATGGTATTGTTTGCACAGAGAGCCTGGAGGAATGTCAGTTCCTTCTACTTATTGATGGTTGGTATGATAAGGTTCTCGTTGATGTTGATATATGAGGAATAATCTAAAATGGAAAGACAATCTACATCCAAATATATTTTTTCATGTTTCTTTCAGTAATCTTACAAAAATAGGAGACATTTTGAATAGATTCAGGATTTCTTTGTTTCAAGGTTTGTAAACTTGAATTCAGTAATGCGTTTAGATTTTTTAAACTGTAATTATATATTACATTTCCCTTTTGAAGTTGAAATAATATCACAACCACCTATGACTCATGTAACTTAAAATTATTGACTTGTGTCTGAGCATGTGATGGCTCCTACCATTCCCGTAGGCCCAGTCATCATTAAGCCTGTGGCGGACTTTCTGGTAGATGGCCGACATGGTCTTCATGTTGCTCTTCCTCCACTGACGGCCGAGGTACTTGGTCTGAATCTTGAGGAGTTTGAGTACATAGAGCTGCATCATAGCCTGCTTGACTTTCAGTGCCCTCTTCAGGATAGGAGCAGACTTAAACACCACCAGCATCTGGGGAGGAGGGGAAAGTGAGTTTCAGGAGTGTGTAAATATCCAATATCAAACTCAGTTGACACAGAAACGACATTAGTGAGTCTATTTGAGATATCTGAACAACTCGGAGCAGTTCGAGGAAAATGTGTGACGATTTAGGCATGCAGCTTGTTTTACAGTAACTGGGGGATACAAGCTTCTACTGTTTGTAGTAGAAGCCTCATACCAACCCTATTTTGGTGGAGCTGGATTTCTAGTAAGCATATATTTTTGAAAAAAAAAAAACATTGAAATATTGTAGCCCCTCAATGTTCCTGTGCTTTCCTGTTCTGCAGGCATCAGTCAAACTGTACAGCAATGTTGTAGCTGAGAACACCACCTAGACAATTTCAGTCAATGTTCAGTCACCTAATGAACTGAAACGAAAGAAACCATGGAAGTGAAATTACCACATGACAAATGAAAAACTGATCTGAACTTCAGATATAAGATAATACCGTTGCCATATCCAACATGCTGTTTGCTGAGATGTTCCTTTCTTTCTCTAAAGGTTATTGCCACAATGTGCAGTTGCCCCACCCCTTTTCCAGTCATAACCCTTTTGGCTTTAATGTAATTGCCCTGTGTTTATAATGTGCTTGCAAACTGATTATTGTCTTTTTCTACTGCAAAATACTTACTTTAACATAAAGTACTTACTTTAACATAAAGTTATGTTACTTTAACATAACTATTCTGTAATAGAACGTAATGTTACTTCATGTATTCTGTAACTACCCAACACTCTCCACCCCTAATGTAAAGGGCTTCATAATTATCATATGACTTAAAAAGGTGCACTTATTGTATTGCACCTTCCACACTGGTTCTAT
>JBBPCX010000135.1:25495476-25514667 GCA_037974365.1 Hydrocynus forskahlii | reverse complement strand
TGATATAAGCTGCCTCAAAATAGGCCCTAAATCCCTTCAGTCTAGAACAGGAGAGATTTGCTTGGGGCCTCTTTTCTAATTTCTCTCTCTCTCTCTCTTCTCTCAGGATCAGTTAGCTGCAGGGGGTGAGGGAAGGAGGGGAGGGGGAGAACCTGGAAAAGAACCTGGAATATAACGAGAAGTGTGAGGGCAGAAAGTGATGCAGAGAAAAACAGAGACAGAAGATCCCAGGAGATTTGGGAAAAGAGAAAAGAAGAGAGATGTTTCTGACCTGGTAGATATGATTGAGTTTGAAGTGCTTGAGCAGGAGCAGCAGAAGAGCAGAGATGGCCTTCACAATGATCTCCTTGTGTCTGTTTACGTCAATGCCCAGCTTCATGCTCTGGAGGACAGTGATTCTGTTTCCAACACAAACACACTCAGAAACGTACACTAGGCTTCAAAAGCGGCAGCTGTGTCGCGGCAGTCTCTAGAGTGAGATTCAAACATCCCCATTCAGATTATATAGCTTGAAGGTGGGAGGACAAACTAATTTAGGGAGCAGATTTGAATTTTTTTTTTGTTAACTTGTGACTGCAGGAGGAAACCAGACAGCTGAAATCACTGCTAGGAAGCCAAATGTCTTAATATAACCGTGGTCTTCATATCATCACTGCCGTGGAGATAATGGATCACTCTAATGACAGAAATGATTTGGCAGATGAGGACAGCGGCAAAGCTAAAGTTAGCAGGGCAGCTGACTTTGCCTCAAACCATTTCCATAAATATATTGTTATAATCTTCATGCAGATAAGCAATATGTATATAATTTAGTAGCGCACTGTGGAGGTCTGTGTGTAAATTTTACATTTAAATTTACAGCATTCCCTAACTACAGGGGACAGTCTCCCTGGAGCAACTTGGGGTTAAGGGTCTTGCTCAGGGACCCAGTGGTGGTGTGCTGAAGGTAGGATTCGAACCCATGACCTCTTGGTCTAGAAGCAAGTATCCTACCCACTAGGCCTCCACCACTACCACTGTGATAATTTTACTATCACAGTGTGTCCAAATACTTTTTTGAACCAGTATTTATCATTTTTAGCATTAAACATGAGTAAAAAATGTGTTTGTAAAACTGTAATAGTCGTTTAAGTGATCTCCTTGTAAGCTCTAAGGAAGTGAATCAAACAACAACTTGCACAGGTAAAAAGAAAAAACTCAATGGCTATCAAAGGGCTGTGTAGATAAATAGCAAAAATCTACAAAAATTATTTTAAAGGTCCGCATCACTTCACACAGGTGCTGTGCTTGACTGTGTGTGTGTGTGTGTGTGTGTGTGTGTGCGTGTGTGCGCGTGTGCAGGATTGTGTGGGCAGGAGTGTGTGGATGAGTGTGTGTGGGGGTGTAAGCTTACGGCATCTCTTCAGGAAGAACATCAGCAAGGATGTTGATGGAGTCAGTCTTGGCCTTGGAGGTTGGAGCTGCAGCCAGAAGGAGCTTCAAAAGTGCAATCTAAAATCACAGCAGTCGAACACAGAAATATGGAGAGACGGCCTACCCCACCCTTATATCTGCAATAAACAATCCAATCATGGACACGGTATAATCTGCAGCTAGAGTGCTTACATGCAACTAAACATTTCAATACAGATCATCTACATTCTTTATTAGCATTTCTGTTTCTTGTGGGTTTGCAGGCCCTAATCAATTCTAATAAGTAAAATGAGCCCCTATAGAGTCTGTATGTACTTTTTAAAATGATTTGCAAAAAGGTAGGGTGAGCCCCAGGATGTTTTCTTTACATTTGTCTTGATCAAATGATTTATCATAAAAAAATGAATTATTTTTCAATTATAAGGGTGGGTGGGGTGTGAGACAGAATGGCATTTAAGACCCTCAAAATGTTCAGAAACTGCCCTATTGTCAGACTACTATGTACGAAATATTTGCTGGCTCTTTTCTTTCCTCTGGTCTGTTTAAACGACTACTATACTGTGTAATAAGTGACCAAATAGACTCCTTATATTTAAATCATTTTTTTAGAATTAGAACATGTTTCTACTATAATTATTTTACCAGCTAAAAATATATGCATACGTCAAGTATGCATTTCAGTAATGTGTGCATAAACAAAGAGTTGGGCAATCAAATCTAATTTCTACAATTTTCACCTGACCCAAAGGCCTCTATGAGGCAGCATGACTGCTGAACCTTACACAGACTAGCTATTTATACATACAGTGTTTGTGCTGATGAAAAGTATACACATCCTTTTTCTAAATGGATAAATATTCAAATCAGTTCATACTTAATATGTGACAATATTCCTGGCATCTAAGGAACAAGTTTAGAAGCCATGATAAGGGAAAAGACTGTACAATGCAATCTACTGAGGTGGAAGTTGTACAAATTCGATCTTTTTCTTTTTTACTGAGCTATACCTTTAATTCACAGTGTACGAGAGAAAGAGCACAATTGGAAAACACTCACCACATATTGAGAAAGGCTTGGGAGCATCCCCACATATAAAATTTCTGCAGGCGTCTCCTCCACTTCCTCCTCCCCCTAGACAATCACAGGATTCAGTATGTTGAATTCACCATTCGACATGCAGTGCAAAACAATATAACTGTTAGAATATAGGGTTACAGCACTCAGGGTTCAAGTTGAACATTCAATGCTGCATTGAATTTGGTCAATAAATGCAGACATTCCTTTAGGTGAGGGCTTTGAAAGATCTCAGAATTCCTACATACAGCAGTAGTGTTCGATTTCTGACGCACCATGGTCATTGGGCACTGCTGCAGCTCCTCCTCTCTCTTGATCTGCACCTCAGCAATGGAGACATACTTGTGCTGGGATGGAAAGAGGGACAGAGGAAGAATGTATCGCCATGGTGACCGAGGAGAACAATCTTGTCAGTGAGTGACTGAAGGAGCACTAATACGTGATATAAAAACGTATCAGAGGCCAGCAGCTGTCGGACTGCAGCACTGTGACGCTCGGCTCAGGGCTAGGCTCTATTACATATATATTTTTATTTATATTTAATTTGATTTTATTTATATAGTGCTTTTTTTACAACTGCAGCTTTACAGAATCTAGGTTTGAGCCCTTAGTGAGCAAGCCAAGGGTGACAGAGGTGAGGAAAAACTCTCTGAGCTAGAGGGAGAAACCTCAGTAGGAATCAAGACTCAAAAAGGGGAACCCATCCTCCTCTGGTTGACCCGGAGAGAAAGGGAGTTTCTAAGCGGATAACTAATGCAAATTTCATCACCGTTGAACAGATTGGCAGTCAAAGGCCAATAGAGTGAGTATAGGTAAGAGCCAGTAGAGGTCGGTTTTGTTTGAGTGAGTCTGAGTGAGGAGTAGTTTGAGAGTCTCTATTAATCAAAATACATTATATAAGGCCTCTATGAATTAATTTTAATGATAGTTTTAATGATCATATTTCTCTGTAATGAGCTACTACAAAAGACAAAGGTCAGCAAAACAGAAACACAACATCACTTGGAGGAGAGCGCCGACGGCCAATAATGTTACATCATCTACTAGACGCCCTAGCTGCTAGGTCCTATATAGAGTGAAGCCAATTTTATACTTCTCGCCAGGATTGCCTACAGTAACAGCCAAGATTTAACTTGCAGTTACCTGATGATCAGGCCAATGCTTAGACATTTACACCAATCAGGGGGTTCTTAAAGCCTCTCAAGGGAATGCAAAAACTGCATAAAGTAACGTCAAGAGAACGGGGGAGGGGCTGAAAACGAAACATTGTTCTGAGGTGCTAAATGGTCACTTTTTTGGTCACTGCATAATTCCCTATTTATTATTTCATGGTTTTGGTGTCTATAATTGATGTCTTCTATTGTTAAATAGTATAAATTGAAAAGGTATGGTGCATACATCCCATTTTAAGTAAAACTAAGAACATGAACTAGGCATACGAAATTAAACAGCACCAAAGATGTATCCTAAGACAGATTATGTTATTTATCCTGCAGGAAACACTTTTGGAAATGTGTCTCACCTGTTTAAGAGTCTTCACACTCTCATGAATAGGCCTGGGCAGCCCAACCAGGGTTTCTGTATCACTGCAAATGCAAAGAAACACTTAAAAAACTAGCCAGACTGTCTTCTAGATTACAGCAAACATTAGGTGATAACACTTGATGATTAAGGCTCTCATCATCACCACCATTGTCCATGAAGGCTGTGAGGTTGGCTCACCTTCCCAGGGTGAAGCCGATGAACTTATTTCTGCTGGTCTCCAGAAAATGCTCAATGTCTTTCTCTCTGGGGAAAACAGAAAAGAGGAACAAACACTATAAGAACAGAAAGTCATATACCATCTCTGTTAAACATAGAAATAATTCAAAAATTACCTGACAAGATATCAGTGACAGTCATGGCTTTCAGTACACTTTAAAAAACACTAATACACTTATATGCTATAACACTGATTTTGATCACTCTGAATGAAACTTTTTCTTTAGAACACTAAAATAACATCCATTTAAATACATACAGAATTACCACCAGCACTACAAAAGTTTGACTTTCATTACTTTCATTAAATATATGTTCACTTCCAAAAGATATCATGATTACATGATTATCATTTTTGTAACACTGTTATAAGACAGTTTAACACCACAGAATGTCAATAAATACAGTAACCACACCTTGTCTACTCATTTGTGTAATCCCATTTCCCTACCACCCTTTTTTGAAAAAGCCAGCTAAGCTTTTAACTGCCGCATGACAAATGTAAAAACAAATAAACTGAAATGTTGAGCCGCAAGTGAGCAATGTATGGTGAAAAGGGAAGCTGCAAGAATCCCCTGCTGTGAAAACCTCCACTAACTTCACACCTACACTATCAGTCAAAAGCACACCACAGTTTTTACCTCGTATCCATTTATAAACTTCAGATTTTTATTCTTGCTAAGCACTGCAAAGTTGTTGCAACTATACATAAATTAAAATATGTCAAATAAGTGTCCCCCATAACATGAAAAAAAATCTAGGCAGTCCTTTATATACCCAGTGGTTAACAATTTCATTAAATAGTAGTATGGTGATCCACACATTATAATTGTGTTAGATGGCTTTTTTGTAGGTAGGTAGTAATGAACAAAAAAATTGAAATTGTCTGGCTAATAAAGGTAAACAGATGGTGAACATACTGTAAACGTATTTGTTCGCAGAGAATATTGAGTGTATTTTTAGTAAATCTTACGTGGGTCACATGTAAATGTAGAAAAAGCATTTGACTGGTATGGTATGTTATAGCATGACTGCGGCTTAAATTATCGCAATAAAAAAGCAAAAAAAAAAACACAATAAAATATGTTAATACATTTTTTAAAAATTATTAATGACACACATGCCAATCAAAATGGAAGACACATCAACATAAAAATGCATGAGAAAAAAAATTATAGCTGAAGTGGGTTATTCTGCTGCCCTCCACACGCCAGACTGGGGTTCGAATCCACACGTGGTCAAGCACACCACACTACACCAGTAAGAGTTACTGGTAAGACTCCTAATACTACACTTATAAACATCTGTAACATGATTAACATTTTAAGTTTATCAGAACAAAAACATCTGCCAAATGCAAAAGCGTTCATCGGGTGCCAACATCATTTTATGGCATCTATCAAAAGGGTTCTGTGCTGCATTTTATTTTTAAGCGTACATTTTACATTCTTTGCACCTTGGGGGACTAAAAATGCCCTGGCTCTTAGACCAAGTTTTCTTACAACTGACACAATATTAAGTTTCACAAGCGCTCTTGTAATGAAATGAAATGATAATCTTACCTAAATACACAGTCCACAGAAACAGCTGACAGCAGGTGCTAACTTGCAACATATGTGTGCCTTTACTACTGAGTGTAAAGTCATATGTATGTAAAAAAAAAAAAAAAAGCAGCGTGTCCCCCGGGGGCCGTCCCCATACTAGGACTGTTTACAGAAAATGTCTCAGTCCAGCGCTAACCACTTAAAGGCTCATCAGTCACGCTGCAGTGCCCCCTCTCTCTCCAATTCTGAATTCAGCAGCAGAGCGCAGTGCTGCGCTACGTTTCATGAGTAAACACACGTTTGTAAAGTCGGAGTGACTGCGGTAAATAATGCATGAGCTTACAGATAACGAAGAGTATTTGATAAGGCCTGCGACTGTGCTCGCAGCCATGTCTGGCCCAGATCGCTCTCTTTGTGTATGTCTCTCTCTCTCTCTATAGTTCTCTCGCTGTTTCTGTCACACAGCCCATACCGTCATGCATTATTTATGTCCCAGGTGCAGACTTAAGTAAAGTTGCTTGTTTTCCAGGGCTGTGGCACGGCTGGACATACTGAAAGGTTTCAGATCTTCCATCACTAGTCACAGTCTGTGCCAACACTAAGATCTATCTCTGTAGACTGATGCACAGCAAAATGATAAAAGGATTATAGATAGTTTGTAGATACCTGCTCATGTATTTCTTCTGGGAAGACTTTAAGACTAGATGCTGGAACATTGCTGTGAGGATTTGACTGCATTCAGCCTCAAGAGCAGTAGTGAGGTCAGGCACTGACGTTGTATGTTTAGTTCTGGAACACAAACCCCACTCCAACTCATCCCAAAGGTGGCGGATGGAGCTTCACTGCTCCACAGACCAGCACTGGGGGGCTTAAAACTGGGCATTGTCATCTTTGCTGCTTCTGAGAATTCCATTCTATTCGTAGGGCATTTCTACAGAAATGACCATAGTCTGTGACAGCAGTGTGTGCACCTTACAGTTACTCTTATCATGAGTTCCCATAGAATCTATATCATGCTTTAAGGTCATCTGTCCACTTTTTTTCACCAAAGATCTGGAACATACTACCATTAACTTTTCGCCAGGTTTCATATAAATACGGATTTTATCACTTTTTTTTTATTTAACTAGCTTTTTATTGTCATATTCCTCTTTTTATGTTATTCTCATACTGTTTTAAATAATTCATTTAGCCTTTTTACTTGCCCAAGATGTAGCCAAGACATGTTTGGAGTCCAAATTTTGCTTCTTCAGTTTATAACTGGATTAGTAGTCAGTACTCACCCAAATATTTTTCAATAATATATACTTCCCTCAAACCAATCAAACCACATCCAACTCTTTAATAAGGTGGCACAGTTTTCGTCAATGTGGACCACGAGCTATAAAAATGAACTGTTACAGTCATTTTAAACAACGTCAGGGAGAAAACTGGTCTTGGATCTGATTTCTCTGTATTTATGAGAGTTCAAAAATGAATACTAGATCAGCACTCCTACTCCTGATATGTTTTGTGAAAATACACCCTTTTGTCTAAAAAGGCAGTGGGCTGAATTCGGCTATTCTGTGAAATCTGATCACCCACAGTAAGTCATACCGTGTCCTAAACCAAACAGACACGTCTCTGCCACCTTTCTAACGAACTGGATGCAGTTTGATCAGGATGAGAGACGATTTGGGAAATATTTACCTAATTTTGGTGAATAATGAGTTCGAGTGTTTTTGTGCAACATTATCTCTGTGCTCTCTTATAGTAGCTGTGAGGGTGGAGGCCAGACCTGACTTTGGGGGCCCACGGCAGCCCTTTAGGGAACGACACTCTGTCAGATGGGGGCCGCAGAGTGGGTGGAGGGGGTGGGGGCTGGATAATGACATCACGGTCCAAGGGGTCCACCTCGCCCTCAATGCCACTGTCCACATCCTCACCGTCATCTTCCTCATCCCGAGCATCATCGTTCTTAAAGGGGTCCCGCTCGTTATAAGTGTCCAGGCTGTCCTGTTTGACTAGAGGCTGTGAGAGAGAAAGAAGCTGTGTTAAAAACTCCTAACACCGTTTTACTCCAACAGCCTTTCACACCCTGATGTTGAGACTCTCTTCAGATCGCAGTAGTCATTCTGGACAATATAAGGTGTAATGATTCACATAATGGAATACGCAAACTAAATTCACATCCTTGAATACAGCTATGTATGAAAACCTCGTAACTCGTAACTGTTTATTTTTTATTTAGTTACATTAAACTAAATTAAACACCTTAAAAAACTTTCATTATTTCCTGATGATGTCAAGTTTTTTTAAGTTATTTTAAGTTAACAGAAAGTCTACAACATTTTTCAAACTAATTTCTATGCGCTGCATCTCTTCAGTTAACACAAGAATTTTGGAATGTTTCACTCTTTGTACAGAAAACACACTTATAGAAGCCACTGAGCAGTCACCAAACTCAGTAAATGAATAAAAATTTGTTCAAAACTTTTGTAAAGAATTCTAAAACAAATTATAAAAATTTCATAAATTATTTCATCAAATGTAATAATAAAATAAGCTGTAACTCCATATAATTCCTTCTGCAGAGACTAGTTCTTCAGAATAAAGACTATTTGAGATACGTTACCAGTGTGGTGTTATGGAGAAATGAAAACAGAAATTATTAGGAAAAACGAATATAATCAGGACTGCTTTTTACTGTGTTGCCTCTGTGTTTAAACGTTGGATAAAACTTCAGGTGAGAAGCTTTAAAGAGGTTTCCTTTCATGTGTGCAGACTCAATTATACAACTGTATGCCAAAGGTGACACCTCTGGCCTTGACAAAATAGAAAAAAAACCCCCAAAAAACAGTAATTGCGGCATGTGCAACTTATCAGAAGTTAAGTAGCATGTTAGAACTGGTTAGGTAGGTCAAGGGTAGTCATTAGAAACTGGCAGCTAATTACAGTCCCAGAGTGTCATGAACTCTCTGACTCTTCAAATCTTGCACCAACACATAACAGCCATGGGCTTCTAAAGAGTTGTCTGGGGATCTGAAAAATAATTCATGCCTATAAACAGAGGAGGGCTATAAACAGATATCAAAGGACATCTAGCTCACAATTTCCAATGCCTGAAATGGCAGTTAAGTGGAACTGTGGTGGTCACGGCAAGATCTGGAAGACCAAGAAAAATACTTCCAGGTAGAACTGCCTGTATGTCACCCAGAAATACAAAGGGCCTGCCAGGAGGTTTAGCTGACACAGGAGCGGCGATGTGCAGTTCTACTGTGCAGCATTGCTTACACAAACATGATCTGCATAGAAGAGGCATCAGAAGGAAATCTAACCCTTCAACCTAATAACAGAAGTCAATGTCCTCAGTATGCAAAACATCCAGATAAGGCATTTTGAATGTCTTTGAACTGTCGATGTAAAAATAGTTTTGCTCACATTGACCAAAGGTTTTGCATACAACTGCAGCCATATCTTTCAAACATTTATTAATCCAATTCAACAACTACCCAATAGCTTCCATTGTGTGTTTCGAGACTTTTACAAGGGCTAATTTCAACTAAATTGTGCTATTACTGCAGATTAATGTCAGCTGAAAAACACTAGAACATTCCTTCAAGCACATCCTTAAAGTCATCAGAGATGCAAGGATTTGTTAAATATAATCTTATTTAAGTAAAAAAAATGTTGTGTTATGTTCAAAGGATGGTGATCGTTACACAATTTCCTCTGGGATCAGTAAAGTTCTCTAAATCTGGTTCGTTGTACATGATGATGCTGAGAGGGACTAACATCAGGGTGATCTTCAGGCCCCCTCCCAGCTAATGTCTTGCTCCTTTCCTCATGAGGAATTCCTCTCACGCCAAGGTCCAGAAATCCATCTTTCTCGCAAAATACATTCATTATCTCTTTCTGCACCTCCCCACCTTCTGGCTATATCCCACTTCATGGACTTACCATTCCACTGGCCGCTGGGAGCAACATAAAAGCCCTGTCTGTGGCCTAGTGCCCTTTACAAATAATGCCACACAGTTCCTTTGTGCATTCCAGTTGTGCAGACTGTCAGGCACAAACCAGTCAACAAGTTCCTCACATCTCTACTGTTCAAACACATGAATGGCAAAGTCCAGAGCAAGCATCAGGCATGGGTTGCATTAGTGGGTTGGGTGTGTGGTGTTTTTCTCTATTACCAGGTGTGATGTATGGGAGAATGTGTGGTGGTTCAGCTGGTGCAGAGGTGGAAAGCTATGAATTACAATGTCTCTTGCTACTTATGTATATTTTTCTCAATAACAGAGCCTTTTGATTAGAATTACCCTAGAATTACCCTACTCCTAGGTTAATTTCAATAAAGTATTTTACTTTGCTTTAATAACCATCACAGGGTTTTAGCTTGTAAACCAATTGGAACAAAAATGTATTGATGTATTTATGCTCCACCCACAAATTTGTTCTTTGATTGCCACGGTGATGAAGTCAGACAAGCTTTACAGAATGTTGTTTAAAATTCTATTCAACCTAGACTTTGTTTAGAGTACATAATGCTGAATGGCCAGTTTAAAATACTTGGAGTGCTGTAGCTGATCACATGTAGTCAGGTTGGAAACAATAGAGAGAAATTTGCCAGCATGCTAACATTAGCTTGATTACATGACAAAAAATGACACCCAGTTTATCCTTTTATATACATACTCAATAAATGACCCCAAAATGATATACCCTCTAAATTTGAGTGATGCAACTATTCCACACTAAACTATTCCACACTAAAGCATATTTAGTTTTTGACAGGGATTTTTGTCAATCGTCTAAAGCTTGTCCAACCTAGCAACAGTTGCTATGAAAGAGTACATTTGTAGGTAGGACATAGACAGGTCAATTCTGAAAGCTAATCAAACTAAAGTTGCTCAGATGGTTAAAAATGATCCAATTTATTAATCTATACAAACAGAAAATACTGCAATATGATAGACGTTTTTGTCCTGTAGTATTGTCATCAGTTTCTGCTTTAATAAATTTAGAAATATTTTTCAGATTGTGCTGACAATGACAGTCAAACGTCTTGTTCAATAAAGAACTCCATTACTTTCGCTAGAGTAATGTTCTTTATTAGTACTTGTACATGACTTCTAATATCAATATAGTAGCAGTACTCTTACTTAAGTAGGACTTTTTCGGTACTCTTTCCAGCCCTGGTGTAGTGCTGTGACTATGGGTGGAGGTGAATCAGCCGTGACCATTCGCTGCCTATGAAAGAAGCCATTCTGCCAGCTAGTGAGAGGGAGCGTGTATGTGTGCGCCACTGTGTTCGTGTAGGGTTTGGGCCTTAAAGGAACTGGAGATGAACAGATATGAAAGTGAAGGAAGGAAAAGGAAAGGGAGATAAGAGAAAGCGAGAGAGAGGGAAATCTAATGTCTAGTGCATTTACTACATACTACAGCCATTATGACCACAGCCAGCCTTATTTCTAAGACCTCCCACCACCGTAAGGCCTTAAAGAAAACTCAACGGTGCAAATTGCAGTGAACGAGGAGAGAGGAGTGCAAAAGCCCAAGACAAAGAGAATGCACACAGAGGGGTCTGGGTAAAGACCTGCTTCTTGGCAAAGGGACTGTCTCCTTCCAAGCTATCAACAAAGGCACTCTGTAGGGACACAAGGAAGAGAGGGGGATGAGCCATAAAGGAAAGACAAAGCCAAAAGAGAGAGAGAGAGAGAGACAAAGAGAGAGAGAGAGATGCTATGCCCCAATTGCATACTAAATCACTGTACTATAAGGCAGACTGTCATTGCCACAATAGTCATAATAGTAGTAAGATCATAAGAAGTGGGAAGACACGCTGTGGCACAGGTGGAGAAACTACAAATTGGAACAGTTCTGTAAAAATTCAAACTTCTCAATTTTCTACGTAGTCAATCAGCAAAGACATGTTTGCAGTTCAAACTTTAGTTTAGAACACCCACTGTGAAGATAAAAAAAACAAATAGTCACCCAATAGTCAAACAAATATCCAAAGTTGCTCATGTAAAAATACAACATCCAAATTTCTACCAACCAGCTGAAACCGTAATCAGCCCTTCATGAACAGACAGCCATTTCAGACAGCACCAGGGCTGGTGCTGACCTTGATGATGACCTTGATGTTGCTGTGAATGCAGTCTGAGCAGGCGAAGAGAAGGTGCAGAGATGTACTTTTACAGAAAACAAATTAAGTTTTCTGGGTGACAATTCAGCTCAAGTGTTTGTTAGCAAAGTGGCAGTTCTAAACAAAGACGAACACATTTCTTGGCTGAATAACTACATTTGCGGTAAGTGGAAATATGTGAATTTTGTTTCTGTTAAACTATTCCTTTAAATCATATACTTTACTATACACCTATTAGCTTACTATTTGATTTTATAAGTCTCCTGTTAATAATACTCCTTTGTGATGGCATTCCTGTAGACAATCTGCTTTATTTATTGACCTAACAGTTCTGGCCTTATCTTTCCAAGATTTCCAGTCGTGAAAAGCTCCTCCCTTTATTATTTGCATTGCACTGTTGCTCAACAGTGTTCAACAATACTCTACTTATAAAATAACTTATTCTAAGTGTGTATGTTGGATTTTTTTTGGAGTACTTAAATTTGCCACTTGTGAACATATTACATACCATATCCTCCAACATGTAGAGTTAGTATTTAGTAGCCAGTTGGAACACAGCAAGAGAGAATGAGAAATAACAGAGAGAGGCTGCAGGGTTGAAGGTTAGAGAAGATGAGATTTCACGAACAGGAATAAAAGGTCGCTCATGTCCGCTGTGTGAGAGGGAGGCAGGTCAGTCAGTGCATGGTTTTATCTCACTCATATTCTGCCTCTGTTACTGCAAAACTAATGCCATGTTTTAGTGACAAGTAAATTAGTGCTGAAAACACAGCAGCCGTGTTGCCTCTGGTGTGTGAGTATATGGAGCAGACAGTGAGACTCGTGTCGGCTGTGTGTGTGTACCATTAGAAAATTTGCCAATATATACTGGCCATCAAACTCTTGCCGTCATCCTGCCTTCTTTTGATTTGAATTTTCTTGGCATTACTTCTCAAGTAACACTAAAAAGTAGAGCCAATCCTGTACATCGCCTGCCTGGTTATATTAGCCAATTTTGATGACCTGTGGTTTTAACAGAAACAAACAAAATATCACCTTTCTGATTTTCTAAATAAAAATAAGTAGACAGATGTTATTTATTTTGTTTTATTTTTTCCCCAATGTGTCAAGCTATGGAAAATATTTATGAAAATTTGCATTTAAAATGGCATCTTCAGGTTTATTGACTTTAGATGATGTGCTTATCTTTTTATTTCTGCATTGCATTGGATTTAATTAGTATATATATATATATATATATATTTGTTTATATACACATACATATACATAGACTGAGTTCCTGCTGTTTATTAGAGTTTAAGAACTGTGAACAATCATATTTCAGAATTCATGGTTAACAACTGGTAATCATATCTGCACTTATAAAGCACTCAACTAAACTACTGGAGTGTCAAATTGAATTTTATTAATATCTTAACAGTCCCGTGACAGTTTTCTTCAAAATAAAAATGGTCAGACTTTGCTATATTGTTGCAAAATGACAAAGAAAATGTGCTCAGTCATTAAAAAAGGCGTCCCCAGGCATTGGATGGGCTGTGTAAATAGCCTGCGCTTTGTTACTAGTTACATAAGAGTTTGACTCTGTGTTCAATCTATTTTCCAAGGACAAAGGATGTGCTGACAATGTGTCCACACTTCAAAACACTTCGAAATTGTGTGTGTGTGTGTGTGTGTTTGTGCGCATGTGTGAGTGTGTGTCATACCCTCCGGCTCCTACGTCCTCTCTTCTGTTGCTGCTGTTGTTCGATGAGCTCCATGGCGGAGGCCGGAGGTGAAGCGGCCCTCATGCTTCGGACCACCTTTATACTGTCCTCTGGGAGGGGGGGCAGCTTCAGCTTCTCTCTGCCCCGAACCTTCATGTCCTGCAGCTCCTCAAAACCTCCCAGAGTGAACTAACACACAAAGGAAAACACAAATCAACAGACAAAGCTGAGCACACACCAGCAGCAAAAGAGCCCAATCAGAGAAACGATGGTTTCTTGGTATATTAGTGACTTGGTACATTAAGACAGAACTGAACTCTTGTGAGGTGGTCACAGGTGTGTGTAAACCTTTTTTTTTTGCTTCAATACAATGACTCAGTCGATCAGAATTTAGGACTAGAATACTGAGATTATATTCATATTATTAATATTGTTTTTACCATCTGTTTTCCCATAACGTGTAAGTAGTTTGTGTATTTAAAAATTACTCTGGATCATACAAAATAATCCAATCAAAATCTGAGATTTCATGATGCACTGAATCATGCGATTTACACCTAAACTGCGTGGTGATACACTTTAGGTCGGCTTCCCAGACAGGGATTAAGCCTAGTACTGGATTATGTAGAGCTGTAAATAGAGATTTTCCATTGAAGAGGAAAGGGTAGTCCAAGACTAGGCTTAATCCCTGTTTGGGAAACCGACCCTTTATGTTGTTTATACTGTTTATACTGGCATGTGTCAGACCTGATACCTGGTGAGGGTCAAAAGGGGGCAATACCACAAGATCTTGCAACATCCATCCCCAAATTTTGTATATAATGATTTTGAACATTTTTGCTTATTTGTGAAAAACAAATATCATGATAGTCATAGATACCAAAGATTGCTTATGTTTTCACTCTGTCAGTGATCAGTTACTATTGTTACTATCAGTTACTATCTGGTGGGAGGATCTCTTGATTCAGTTGTAACTTAGCACATGGGGATTGTATACACCGCATCTCAAATGACCACATTCTACTCATTTCCTAAACCAAAGACAAGAAGAAAGGTGTAGGATTAAATACTCTGGCAGAGTGCACTGCTTATTAACTCAAAAATCCAAGGTATGTGACTACATTTGTCTGATAGGTCTAACAAACATAGACCTGCTTGTAGTGTCATGGTTTTCCTTCGCCATTCTGAACACCTGACATACCAGTTGACAGCAGCCAAGGAAGATGGGATTGGTGTGTTTAATAAGTTTAATGATGAATTTGTTCCTTTGGTGTATGCCCATGTGACAGTGCTCCGGCACACGCTCCTGCTGCAGCACCTTTCTAAGTGCGCAGTCTCCCTCAGGTCATGTGGGCAATTGCATGTAATTTATGTAGGTTTCACTCAAATTACTGCGGCACCTAAAAGATTTCAAATGCCCCCCTCCCCCTTTCATTGTGCCCTAGACCCTGGCCCTGTGTGTTGGATGGAGACTGACCAGTACAGTCTTCCACAGCAGCAACAGCACTTTCTTCATGGGGAAATGGGGGGCGCTCATGCTGCAGAATTTGGTTACCATGGTGAAGAGCAGAAGGGCGAAAGGTTCACCGTTGTAGAGCGGCGAACCTGCAGAGGGGGAGGGAAGGTTAATCACAGTGGACAAGTTCAACCACAAGTCATTTCCAGTGTCTCACACACACACACACACACACACACACACACACACACACACACACACCCAGCTCAGTTTTAAAGGCTTCTCGAGCCGTCCGCCACTCAGGCTTGTCATCTTCCATTTCCACGCGGATCGTCTCCACCATCAGGTACATGATACTCAGCAGAACCCTACAAACAAGACTTTTTTCTTATGCACTGAAGAGTCACTTCGTTAGTTACAGCTACCTTGTATCTTTGAATCTACACTGTTTATTTTATCACCTCCAATAACCACACAGGTACACTTCGTAGTTTAGTTACAGATTGTAGTCCATGGAGTGTTTTCCCTCGAAGAGACATTCACTCATATAACTTGTCCAAGCACACCTCAGCTGCCTTCTTATGTATACCTAAAATGGTAATTTTCTGCCAAATGTATTTTTCGTTTTTCCTGGCAAAAAATTAAATTAATAAAACCCGTAACTCATTCTTAATGGCCATTTTGACTGAAAGTGGCTGGTCACTAAAACATCATTATGTGCAATACTTTATCATGTGCAATATCACGAGCAGTTCTCTTATTGGGTGCTAAATAATTTAAGCATGCCCAGATATACTAGAACGCTGAGGGCAATGAGAAGCTACACTAACAAATTAAAAGTAACACTTTTAGAGCAAACCTTTTTTCATTTAAACTGTCACTAGTTGACATATATTCTGATTTAATGGATGAGCAGTACTTATTAATAAAAGAAATATTTGGCTTTTAGCTAATTTAATTAATTAATTTAGTTTAAACTGAATTAGTTTTAAATGATAATCACCATCACCTTCATCATCATAAACGTTCCTAAAAGAACTAAAGGTGTCGGAAGATCATCATAGCATATGTCTCATTTCATATCATATCTCATATCATACCATATATGAAATCACAAAGCAAAAAACGGCTCTGTCAAGAACCTTTCATTTTTAGATTAAATCAGTTTCCATTTCCATTTGGTGCCTTTTAAGACTTTGCTGCCCTACAAATATTAAGGCACTAGTACATAGTATAGAGTCTAATAGTATATTGTAGAACATATAGAGATACAGACAGTTTTATCAAAATGCCTCTTCTGCCTTGTGTTTTAGCAGCCTAATTCTTTAGCAGCCTAAAGTCTCTAATTATGCCCCATTTACCTACAGGGATTTCTCACTGAGTGCACAATCAATCAGAGAAATGCCACTGAAGTGAGATGCAGCGGAAAAGGACAGCACTCAGCACTCATGCTCTGACAAGTGGGGCTGGATTTAGCAAGCAATAATCTCCCATCTTAGACCCTGCATAGTCCCTCTGCTACACCCACAGCGCTCAGGCTAATAGAGAGGTGAAAAGTGAAGTGAGGGCTAGATGAGATGGTGACTTTGGGTGTGTGTGTGTGTGTGTGTGTGTGTGTGTGTGTGTGTGTGTGCGTGAGCTGTAGCTGTAGAGTATAAGGAAGGTTACATCAGAAGTTCCAGAGTGCATCTCACCTGAGTTCCGTGCTGTCTGCCAGGGATATGGCAGGTTTCCTGACAGCGCTGCTGCACGCCTGGTTATTACTGGAATGGAATGACACACAAGAAGCAAAAAACAGATTCACGCTACAGCTGAATATTTTACTAAACATCTTACAATACTTTGTGAGACTGAACACACAGAAACAACACCTTATTAAAGTGACAGTGATTAAAGATTAATGTGGGCCCAGATAAAGAAAAAAACTAATCTTCCATTTCTTTTTTCAAGAAGAATTTGATGTAGTATGTAAATATAATTACAGTTGCAAATCATACAGTTCCAAGTCCCAGTATATATATGATTTATCATTTTAACGATGTCACAACCATGAACAGATTTACACAGGACTGCCTATTCTGTCTACAGCCATTTAGCACTATTAATTCACATCAAATTTGTAAGCAGTGTTTTCGCTCACCCCACTTTTTAAATGAGGCAAAATACAAGGCAGTCTATAAGATCAGAGGTCATAAACATATTTTAGTGTAAAAAGAACAGTAACACATAGAAGTTTTTTAAGCAATAAAGACAGGTTTGCATAAAATGGTCACATAAAATGAATGACTTCCCTTTGTACATAGAACCACATAGAAGTGTTACACATACATAAATTACATAAATACATGAAAAATATATGAATGTGCCCTTTAAAGCCTACATTAGGTTTTAGCCCATTTTATCAGAATTTATAAGTATGTTACACTGTGTCAAAAACATGTGCATTTGATATTATTATAATCATAATTTGAGTCAGGCATGTGACTGAGGCATACAATGTGCACAGTCAGCATTATAGCTTTAGTAAAAAACTAAACAATCAAACCAAAACATGTCTCAGTCAACTGTTTTTTGATTATTTGTTTCATGGAATTGCTCCACTGTTATTTAGATCCTTCTGTAGTAGCATGAAATAAATAAACCGTGAAAAGATTTACAATATATCATGTGAACAGCAGAGACATTTTCATCTTTAGACAAAAAACTATCAATAAGCATAAAAAAGCCAATTTAGGGCCATCCAGCACACCTGATTCCACTTCACCACTTGTTACCAAGGCTCTGATTACCAAGACATGGTGGGTGAAGTGGATTCAGCAGAGCACAGCGTAAAGTACAGAACTACTGATTTAGGAACTTACAGGAGGATCAAATGTATGGCAGCATCCCAAGCTGCATGCTGCCACATCAAATAGTATGTAAAAATGGTACACAACCATTGGAAATGCAGTACTGCAGTACTGTAAGCATGTCATTTGGAACACAGCTAAGGTGTTGTACACATGCCACATCTAAATAAAGTGTCTTTGTAGAACCGGACTACAGTGTATACCCGAACAATAAGCTTCACACTGTCCCTATCTTGGCTAGCATAGTAACAGCTGGTGGCTAAAAGAGCCAAGGCAACATGAAAGACGGCTGAAAGCAGGACATACTAGCATAGAGGTTAGCTTGTTTTGAAGTGGAGATCACAGACCGCCTGCACTCCAAGCTACTTAATCACAGTGTGGAGAAAAGGAGAGAGGGGGAAGTGGAAGGAGAGGCAGGTCTCTCCTCTGCCTAGAGGCTAATGACGTTTTTTTTTGGCTTAGTTAGCAACAGGTGCAGTGCTTCATATGCATTCTCTTTTTATCCTGAGTAATTGTAGAAGAGCCTCACATACAAAAGGGATGCACAGCATGTTTAGAAAGGCTTCAAAGCTTTCAGTAGGAGCAAACATAATGCAATTTACTGCAATATCTCACACGAGAGACACATATGTGTGTTCTCACTTTATTACTGCAGGATCACTACTTCAAATCTCCTGTAGGTAACACTAATCAAAACTGCAGCAAGATAACTTGCACACAGAAAAAAAGCGTAAAATACTGATGCGAAATTATGAAAAAAGCTAATTAGACAGCCATTGTTTCTTTCAATGTGAGAGCTTTAGCTGAGTTCAGGCTTCACACTGATGAGAAAAACTCAATAACAATTAAGCAATCTGCCAAAACTGTCAAAATACACAGTGAAGACCAAATCATTTGTCATCATTCTCATCCCACAGGCAAATCAGGTCATTTCTCAATAAGGTCATTTCTCAATATGTGAGTTCAGACCTATTAAGCTTCAATCAAAACTCAAGTAGAAGAGGATAGTCTCTTAGACTGCATTTGGAACAGCAGCATTCTAACTGACATCACAGCTCAGCTCGTCTCAAGAGTCTGGACTCAAAGCTCAAGACCCTGCATTTTTACCTTGAGCAAGGTACTGTCCCCACACACTGCTCCCCAGGGAGCTGTGTTCCTGGCTGCCCGCTGCTTCACTTGGTGAATGGGTTAAAAACAGAGGAAGAATTTCATGCTGTGTGCTGTGGTGTGTTCACGTGTGACAGACTGGTCACTCATCACACAC
>JBBPCX010000135.1:25472559-25488228 GCA_037974365.1 Hydrocynus forskahlii | reverse complement strand
GCCACTCAGCGTCCTCTGGACTGGACGACTCTCTGCAGTGCTAGCGTTAGCCATGTTAGCTAGCGGATGCCGTTTCAAATGGCCGTGCAGAACGCTGGTACTTTTATTATACTTTAACACCACTTGCAGATTGTGCAGGTCACCGTGCTGTTTGTATGGTTAACGTAAGCCAATCAGAGGCAGAGATTGCATTGCATACACAAGCGCGCGCACAGAGAGGAAAAAAACACAGGACTTGTCCACTTCTCTCATGGTGCGTCGACTTTTCTGTTAATGCCCTGGTATGTGTGTGTGTGTCAGAATTGCACCAAGATGTCATCATGAATAAAATAGACTGTAGTTACAAATATCATGTAATATAGAATTTGCATTCCATATCACTAGTTAGCAGACATGTGGTACTTAGATTTAAGACCAAAATTACATCTTCCTGTTCAGAGTTTCGAGTAAATAGCAGTGGAAAGCCTCGTGCCATTGGTGCTGAGGCAGTCAAAGGACATCACGAGCGGCATAGCTCTGCGGGGCAAGCACCAATCCCTGTCAAACTTCACAGTTAGATAGGGCTCGGTGAGACCTTTCCAACGACCCTTGTTTGCCGCAATAACCCCCGGAGTTATTCGCCAAAAACCGTTCACCTCACCTGGGTGTCCCATTACTTTAGTCACCCACGGACCTTCCGAGCAGCAAAGCTCCGCGTTGCAAGCACCCAGGCACTTCAAACTTCAAAATGCCCAACATTTTTCTAATTTACAATAAGTCTGTATCTTTAATCCCTTTTAAGCCACTAGCTTTTGAAATACTTATGTCAAAACATCAGCTTTTAAACTGGTGCTTTAAACTGGCGCTTAAAGGTTTAATACGTGAAATTAACAAAGTGCTGTTAAAAAGATTGAAGTAATAATTAATATTAAAACAACTAAATTCAAATGTGAAATCCCCGGTAGATAGACAGACAAATCGTGTGGAGTAAAGTCGGGCCGGCAAGGCGCTTTGGTTAAGTCCGTCAAGATCTCCGGGGGGGAGAAGATACGGGTCGGTTTTTAAGTCTGCTATAGAAAGCTTTTCAAAGTATCGATGTTTGTGGACTCCATCCAGGTAGCCAACTTCCACTGATAACGGCACTGACATATTTAAACAGCCATCAACAAATGTAAAAGTACATTACTTGTCAGTACGTTTCTGTCTATTTATCTCTGCTGTCCAGTGCGGTCACGTGTCTGCAGAACATCAATATTTATAAATATATAGGTTGATTTGTAACCCCCCCCCTTTACCCTCACTTAATCTGCCTGAGTACTGCTGATCTGTCTGAGTGCTGTGTTCTGTTGCACATACGATCCAGGAGGACGATATTGTGTACTATACTGTGTACTATATGTATATGACTGTGATGACGATAAAGCTTTACTTACTTGGAAGCAAAAACAGCTTGTTTGGAACTCATCGTGGCTGTGATGTCACAAACATGAACATGTTTACTCAGAAATATACCCATTCAGCCTAAAAGGTGTGCTGTTGCTGCAGAGTCTTTAGCAAATTGAGGGGAGGCAAGAGATGTAGGGAAAATGAACAGTCCTGGCTGTCAAGAAGCAAGCACAGCTTTTCCACCATCATGCAAAATTTTTAGTTTCTACTGTTTCATCCATTGTTAGGTTTGGCTACTTTTTTATGTGCCTCATTTTAGACAGTTGGTATTTACATACATGGTGGTGCCACAGTAACAGATAAAGCTGTTCAGAAGGCAGATATAATACAATGTTGTTTCTGGTGCACTAAAACAGGTCTTTCTAATTGACTTGATGCCAAGAAATATATAAAAGATCAATATTAGTCCCTTAAAACTACATCCTAACATTCTAGTCATGCAGGAAATCTTTTCAATAGGCTTATAAACTTCAGACTGATGAAAAGATGGGTAAAAATCCTTTACAGGTTTTAAAGATCCTGTTGGAGTGCTAGTCAAGCTCTAACTGAAATAAGATGCACCATACAAATTCATAAAAACTACTCAGTATTTTCTTCCACCAACTAAGTGACCAGCCAGCAGGGCTCTCATCCTCCTATGGAAATGTGCAAGTCTAAAACCTATTCAGCAATTATAGCACCCATACAGCCCAATTAAAAAATCCACAGGTCAACAGCACCTGAAACAATTACCTCCAATGCATTTTTGAGATTTATTCCTTTTATTCTTTAGGGGTACATACTGATTATTGCTTATCTACCATTATCACTTGCAATATTGCAACATTTGACAACATAAAGGTTTTCGGACTTGTGCTGCATACAATACAGGAGTGGAACCGATTTAGTTTCTATTAAGCTCGTTCTCCATATGAGAGTGCTGGTGTCGACCTGATGTGCACGACGCTTTGGGACCACCGATCGCATCGGTCTCGTGCACAGGCTTAGATCCTGAGTCAACAGCAAAACAGAAACAATTTTCCTTCCAGGACCTCATGCTCACACACATACACTCACTCAAACATTCACACACACACTCGCACAGTTTAAAAACCAACAAAAAAAAGAAAGAAATTTAAGACAGTGGATATACCACACATCTAGGCAGTCATGTCCACTCCAGCTGATGTAGCAGATTAATGAATAAGAGGGCTGTGTGCTAAAGGCAGACTGATAGACTATAATATTTCAGACAAATGGGAGAATACACTTTTACATGGAAATACATTAGAACAGTTTTAACAGCAAGCATAATCTGAGCACAAAAACACTGAATGCTGGGACAGCTTTAGGGTTTTGGTAATAAAATAATGAATGTCTGGACCGTGCAAAAAATGCTGAGATGTCTGGGAAGGGGACCAATGAGTCCACTGGCCTCCTTAACACTGCTCTGTTGAGGGCAAGCAAAACACAACGCTGTGTTTCACTTGTGGAGGTTTATGGAAGTATGACTTAGGCTGCTAAAGTGAGACCTTCTGAAACCCAAAACTGGCAAAAGGAGTTAACCTCCTCTGCCAGAACACAGAAAAGGGAGACACATCAGTAAGGAAATGGTAAAAGCAATTCATTCCCTTTATGACAAACACAAAGGAGGCAGGCAAACTGCCCATTAAGATATTTCAAAAGTGTAGTAAAATAAAGGTCCCAATTTTATTACATTTGAATAAGCCAGTCACAAAGGCAGCTTTGCATTTTTACAGTCCTGCAAACAATACAAGCCCAAACGGTTCGCCCCGACCACCCATTCACACACTGAAATGTGCACCTACATCACCACTGGCTTCAGTTAATCTTCATCAACTCCGGTTCTGCCATTGCTCTAATCAGCAGAGGACCTGGCTAAGAAACTTGGTACCGATCTGACAGTACATTTGGTATCTCATTGAAATAGTTTCTACTTCACAGTATATAAAATGAAGGTTTCAGTACATTTAATATTACACTAGAATATCATAACATTTAATTGCTTATCTTTATAATGACATAGAGAATGATTTAATCGGAACAAAAATGGGAGGCAGAAGATAAAAAATCTTAAATTTCTGTATAAATATCTAAATATACACCCCTGTGATTGACTATACAGCCTGGTAAGCGTCTGCAATTATGTGGTAACATGGAAAGGAAATCAAGACCTACAGAATCTGTGAAATGCTCATGGGGGCATTTTAAAAACATCAATACTGGCTTTGTTACAACACAGAAGTAGTGGGCTTATATTTGGGAGACACACTGAGATAGCGACGCTCAGGCCAATAAAATCATTTTCTTCCAGTTTGAATGATAGTTGGGGAACGAGGCCCTGCCCCACATCTTTTTTTTTTTTTTTTTTTAAACTAGCCTACTTTCATTCAGAACCAAGATAACAAAGTTCTATTTTTTTAGTAAAAATCAATTTTTAAAAAGTTAAAAAAAAAAAAAAAAAAAAAAAAAAAATACACATTTGAATAATGTGATCAAAGGAAAGCAAAGATATGATTAGGACCCCCGGCAACCGTAATCGTGTCCCAACCCACCACTTCATAATAAGAAAACAGAAGTAGAAAATAAAGACAACAGGACAAATAATATCTCCGTCACAAAATCATCAAAGACCGCACATTTGTTTACTTCTTGTTTTTTGTAGCTGCTGTTGTTTTTTGTTTTTTTCGATTTTCCAACATTAGCTTAGTCATAGGTAAACAACAGAAGATCTCTAAATGGATTACATACGACTGACACATGAAGCTAAGAGAGGATGAAACAGTGAAATCTCCAAGAAGACGGTGCTAGGATGGGCCACTAGCAGTAGCAGCTCGTAAAAGGATTAGAGTTATGTTATTCTAGCAGAAAATAAATAAACACTGCCGTAGCATCGTTAGCCGCGCCCTTGGCCAATCAGCACAGAGCCTCTCACTCCCCCTGAAAGAGAGACGCTGAACCCCAGCCTCGCTCTGTACGGGTTGATGAGTCGCGCCAACTTCTCATTTCCCATGTACGAGGTGGTTTAGTACCTGCCACAGAAAACAAAAAGCAGTTTTACACAATCAAGCACAGACTAAACAAAATGGGAAAAGGAGACACTGTAGCCTGGTAAAAGGTACTAACCTGTAGTAATTTGGCTTGAATGGCCCGTTCTTGTTCAGGCCCAGATACTTGGCCTGCTCATCAGTCAGCTCTGTGAGGTGGGCATCAAACGTGGGCAGATGGAGGCTTGCCACATACTCATCTACACAAAAACACATCAACAATCACCACCACACAGGGCTAAATGATTCTTGACTACATTAGACTAAACATTTTTAAAAAGCATAACAATATTATTAAAAATGTACATTAAATTTATGCATACTAAATTTATGCATACTAAAACTTGAAAGAAAGTTACAAGTACTACAGCGGCTTAAACACTCATGTTTTTCTTATAAAGAAAAAAAAAAACACGTAAATGCAAAGATTTAAATAAATAAAAATATTTCTGCAAATATAACCTATTAAACCATTACCTACAAATAAATCACAGCCTACAGAGAATCTTAAATAAATTGTATACCAGAACTGCATTTCTACTGCATCATACCGGACATTTGGTTCGGTGCGCATTGTGAACCGAGTACCGAATGAAAATAGTCTAGCCTTAACCATGCCCCTTACGAGCATATATATCTACACTCTGATGGACAGTCAACTGAAACATTAGCAAATAAAAAGTGACCTTTGACAATATACAGTGTGCTCGTTTCAACATTTATATGTGTGGAACCAATTCCATTATGGAGCTGCGATTCCTGAATCCTTCAGATCTCCTGTTGGGAACATTTCAGTGAGCAAAGCCAAGTGGACAAGTCGAAGGCAGCATGCTGGCACTGCTCAGCTGAAGTCAGGTCTGTTGCTGGCAGTACACCAGTCATGATTACTCACTTAAGATGGTATCACCTAAATGTGATCATTACTGGTACAAGAAAAAAGCAGCGTGCAGACCAGACACCATTCCCTTTGGCATTTAGACAACCTCTCCCGGTTAATTCAGACCGGATAACAAATGCCACTGGTGTTTATATTGCATCAGACCTGAAACAACCCTCCACAGTGCAGAATACAGGTGTTAAACACATGTTAAAAGTGACTGAACTCCAGTACAAAACTCCCTCTCGCCCATATCGTAGTCGGCAAGTCATACCAGCCAAGTATAAACAAGTACAATTTGTACATGACTTATCCAAAGGCATCAGGCCTTGCTCTTGCCACATCTAGGGATACGGCGAGATATTTATCCACGAGTGGAACATGAAAAACACACATTCTGCAAACTTTATGAACAGCACACAAGCACACATCTGGCAAAGACACCAAAGGCGACTGAAGCTGGAGAGGCGCAGAAATACAAAGTCTAGGCTGGGCTTCCAAATTGGATGCTTTGCACTCATTTAGCACCACAGAAAGCAACAGGAATCAACCAGGTGCCCAGGCAGCTGGGTAGAATTGTCATTTTTCCACCAGAGCACAAGAGCTACTCATATACTGGAGAGCAAGCAGGAGATGTTTCATAAACCAAAACACACCCTGATTCATGATATCCCCACTAACTGGAGCTCCAGTTATGATACAGTGGAAAGCTATTGTGGGCAGGAAGCAGCTGTTTATTCAGCACTGACAGAACTAGAACAAAGACAATCGCGTCATCTGACCATGATGTGACGGGAGGCGGCAGAGGAGGTCACAACACGGATACAGTACTGGCGAGCATTGAAACCACACAATCAGTTTCAGTGGGCAGGTACTTGAGCCCCGCTCTTTAAGACTTCCTCTAGAAATGCACGGCACATCTGAGGTCTGTGTCATGAGAGAGACACAGCAGAGCTTGTTGCAATTGAATATTTGCCATTTTATATATTTTATAATGTATTTGGTTAAAATTGTGGTTATATTTTATGTGCATAAAACATTCCCATTTTTAATTGGATAAACATTTTGTTTTATACTAATTAAAAATTGAATTTTTGCAGATGGAGGCCACAAAAGCAACAGGAGGCAGCTTGTTCCCAGTCAGCGCAGACCCAGAGGCAACCAGAGCACCCCACCGCAGCCACGGCGGAATTGTTTGGTGAGCTCCTCACAACTGAGAAGAGCTGGTGAAGGTTGCCTCAGACATATTGGTAGACTGCCTATTGCTGGATTCCAACCAACTCACCTATACACATACGGTCATACTGGCAAGGCACTGCCTTGCTGTAGCTGCTACCTGTCATGAGCAAGAGTTTTTTCCACTGTAGGAGACATCATTAGTGCTAGCAGCTCTGCACTTTCTGTGGACAACATGGACGCCTTCATTTTTCTTAAGATGAGGAGAAACAAGCATCAGCTTTCTGTGTGCTGCATTTTAATGGATTATATAATTTATTAGTATTAATAACATTATAACCTTCAGATGCACTATATGTTTTAATAATAGGTTGCAGCAATATTAACAGACTTTTTGTTTAAAGAATACCTTTCTATGTATTCTTTCTAGGTATGTTCCATTTTGTGCATTCGTGGCTTAATCAGGAGGTTTAAATGTTTACAAGTTAGATTCAAAATAAATACATTTAAAAATGTTTTGCATGTTTTTCACCCACTGTGCTCTTCATAAATGACTGGATAGCAAGGCTGTTTTAAACACCCAGACGATGTTAAGACAGCATGTATTTGTGCAGCAAACTTAAAGCTTGGTAACCATGTGGCCCTTCTGTTGTTTAGAGACAACTAACTGCTGAAAACATGTTGCTTTCACTGGAAAAAATGCATGGTTGTGGCAATGTGGTCAGCATGCTACAATCGTGGTGCTGTGGTGATCCTTGGACCTTACTACGACTGGCAGAATCACTGCTGTTCTTGAACCAAATTACAATGCATTTAATCATTCTTATGAAGCCCTGTAATACTATAGTGGAAACTAAACAAGTATCCAATCACAGCACAGAAAGCAGTGTACCTCATCATTACAGCAAAGTGGTATAAATGAAAATGGAACATTCAACTATGTATACAAAAGACAGGAGACTGAAAGATGAAGACAGATTCATGTTGAGAGAGCGAGAGAGAGAGAGAGACAGAGACAGAGAGAAAGAGAGAGAGACAGTGAGAAAGAGAGACAGAGACAGATGCAGAGACAGAGAGAGAGAGACCAAGCGAGAGACAGATGCAGAGAGAGACAGAGAGAGACCAAGCGAGAGACAGATGCAGAGAGAGACAGAGAGAGACCAAGCGAGAGACAGATGCAGAGAGACAGATGCAGAGAGACAGAGACAGAGAGAGAGAGAGAGACAGAGAGAGACAGATAGAGAGAGTGTGAGAGAGACAAAGACCGAGACAGAGAGACAGAGAGACAGAGAGAAAGAGACAGAGAGAGAGTGAGAGAGACAGAGACAGAGAGAGAGAGAGACAGAGAGAGAGAGAGACAGAGAGAAAGAGACAGAGAGAAAGAGACAGAGAGAAAGACAGAGAAAGAGAGAAAGAGACAGAGAGACAGAGAGAAAGAGAGAAAGAGAGAGAGAGATGGCAGTGAATGGTGCAGTGAGCAACAGTCCCTGACAGGCTGACCTATATTCAGCTCCCTCGTTCTCCCCTCTCTCTGCACGGTTCATGCTGAAGCCCACATGGCTAAGCTCTGAACTGAAGATTGCAGACATATGAACCTTGCAGTACAGAAGAGCACTACAAAAACCCTGTTCGCCCCATCAGCCACAGCAAATACTATCTACACCAACACTCACCATATTTGCTATATTTGAAGAACCAACAAAAACTGTCTTCGTTATCTGCATTCACACAAATATACATCATATGTGTGATCTTACCCATTTTCTTAGGCAGCAGGTAGACGTCCTGTTTGTAACGGCCCTCTGGAGCATTGTACAGTTCTATCAGAGCCAGGGCCTAGGGGGAAAAAGGAGCCAGAACTAGGTTACCATGACAACAGCGGGAGAACACACACAGCCATACCTGTCAAGTAAACATGCACACAAGCATGATCCTGACAGATCACTGCCGCAAATAACAACAATGACTGCTCGGTCTGTTACCTGGGTTGTGGCTGTGATGGACAGGACAAACGTGGGTACAGTGGAGCAACTCAGGTTGAGGAGGCGACCCTAATTACACATCAGACCATATATCAAAAAAAACAAAAAACAAACAAACAAAAAAACATCACAATGCAAACACGTGAAAACACTGCCACTGCCCTCTATAGGGCGTATTCTGTCACTGCGCATTTCAATACGAACTGATTAACATCTCACATTCTGCTTTTGATCTCACCTCTGCAAGCAGGACTATCCTCTTCCCATCAGGCCAGATCACATGGTCCACCTGGGACCTCACGCGTTCCCAGGTCAACTCAGGGGTCCGCAGACTGGCCTGAAACACGTCATCCCAAAAAGAATGAGTAGTTGTTTTAAGTTATAACAGATACATATTATTACAGAAAACGGTTCAGAGTAGTAGCAATATCTTGTCATTCGTGTTCTTGCACTCCAATCCAAGCATAATGCTCCTAACTGACTAGAACAAAACAGTCAGTTCCTTTTACAGAGACTTTAGTAAACAATTACTGAAAAGTTTTGGTAAAGCTGACTGACACTTCAAATCAACATTACTGGAAAGACTTTTAACTGGTGGTTTTAAAAGTAAACAAAAATATGCATTGATCTGAAGGTGGTGAAACAACTGCAATGACTATAGAATGTCATAATTCAAATCAGCAGAATTCAAATAGTCAATTAGCATGTACAATAAAATTGAACAATTTTGCAATATGTATTAAAAACTGCCAAAATTATAATGAGATTATAATGCAATTTGTAATTGAGCGTATAAGAGCTCACCTTTTTAACAACATAAATATGCACACATACACTCCAACACAGTGACTAAGGTTTCCTCACCACATCGATCTCCGTGTTAGAGTGGCCCATGTTGCAGACGATGCATCCATTCTTCATGCGGTCCAGGTTTTCCCTCACCACCACATTCTTATTACCTAAGAGCAACACATACCAACAACAAGCACACCACTGAGTCAATTTCTAATTCCATTCAGCACAGTTGGAGAGAACCCGGTGAGTGATATTGATCTATGTGCCACTAAAAAGGCCAGAGCAATCTCTCTCCATATCTCACTGAATGTTATTTTGCTGGCGCAAGTAAGAGGAATAATGAACGTTTCTTGAAAGTAGATTTCTTTTCAGTCTGCTACGCAATGATGCAAGCATAAAGGCAGCAAATTAATGTCACCCCTAAAGTTTACACTGCAGCACATTCCCCCTGGATTACTCAACTCAAACATGTAAACTGCATTTGCAACAAGTATAAGCAAAATCAGGACATACAGACACATGAGAAATGTTTTATTCTCATTATTTTAATTACACTAATCAGCAAGCAATACACATGCACTCGAACAGATCTTTTAAATAAAGTGCAGCATGAATAACTGTATTTATATGGTGCAATACAAGACAAGACACTGGAGAGTTTTAAATTAGGGAATGATCAATAAGACAAAGGCAACAAAAATCCAATAACTGACAAAATATTTATAATTTAAATTTTGTATTTCAATATTTTTGGTTATACAGTTTCATGGACTAAAATTCAGCCCTTTACTGTCACACAGCTTAAACTTAAATGGCAAAGACTGACAAAAATGTTAATTTGTTGTCACAACACATTTTATATAATTGGATTCTATTAATATTTTTATAATTGGACTTTATACATTTATTTCAAACTTTTGGCCCAAAATGACCTCATTAATAAAATGAATATACAGATAAAGCTGGATGTCAAGCCCTATTTTAAACCATTTCCATTTGAATTCTTGGCAACAACATAATATAGATTCATCACCATGATAACCTTATCTTGGCCAGGACACTTTTTAAGAGACTTTATACCTCAGTGAGGTTTCCCTGGTTAAATAAAACAAACACAAAAATCTACACAGAAATGTACTAATGCCATTTGAAATACAGCGATCCTAAAAGGTTGTCAGCACATTCATGGAAACTTATTGAACAACAGTGCATGTGGGAAACTAATGCAGCAAAAAAAAAAAAAAAACCAGAAACCTTGACAGTAAATAGACTCGTTCATTTATTGCTATGGATGTGGACAATCATTTAAAATTCTCCACTTTCTTCAGAGGAAGATGCAACGTCGTAACTGCTTTAAACGTCTGAGCGAGACTGAGTGCGGGAGAACTAATGAACAGTGTAATTGCCTGAGGCCTGCAGTATCTCAGTGGCAATTAGCATTTCAGAGTGTGATCTCGGCTAAAATCAGAGCACAGAACTGACAGTAATGAAAGTCGGCGCGTGGAAACGATTCTTGCCCTAAAACTTTACAGACAGAAAGATGTGCACTTGAGGCCAGTGGGCATCACTTTGATCAGTTAGAAGAAAGACCACGGGCCAAGAAGCTGGCGTGTTAGTAAGTAAACGAGTTAGGAAATCAAACCTGTGCAGGTGATGACAATATCCACTTGTCTGATGACCTCGTTCAGCTTGACCAGTCTGAAGCCATCCATGCTAAAATGTAAAAAAGTAAAAAGTAAAAATGTAAAAAAGATGAGGTTAAAGAGCCACACAGACTGACATCAATGTAATGTTAGCAGATTCCATGAGAGCGAAATCAGATTAGAAAAACAAAAACAAAAAAAAAAAAAAAAAAAAAAAACAAAAAACGCGATAGTTCAACCAAAACATCCGATCTACAATTTCTTCCCTTAGCCCAGAAGGTTCCCCAAATCATGTTTTGCACTAAAGCCTTAAAGCCAGTCAGTTTAACAAGGCGCAAAGTGAATGCTCAGATCGTAACACACTTCCTTTAAACCAGGCCATGTTGCTAAGGAATCTCAAACAGATCTGCTTATGTATGACGTGTTATATACAACAATTGACAATTATACAGTAAAAGGCTTCAAGTTGTCCATTGTTAGATAAAATTATGTCTTGGTCTTGTCTTTGTCAAAACTGTCTTGGAAGTGATGCTACTGACTTTGAATTTTCAAATTAAATGATTATTTAACACATTAGACATGCATTGGAAACAAAGTGCTAATACTGCTCTTTTTATCACCCCATTCCACAGAAGCATGCATTTTGCATCAGTACAAAAGGGTTAAATAATGTCAGCTGTCACACTCGCCTTCCCCCACTGGATTGAAAGCTTACCAGGCCTGCAGGGCACAGATGGGGTCAATCTCTGTGACGTACACGATGGAGCCCATCGCCTTCAGAGCAGCACAGCAGCCCTTTCCAACCTGAACAGAGGTGCATAGTGTCATACACATAATGTTCACTAAATGAGAGAACACACGGAGGTCTGCTTTCCTAGACAAGGATCAAGCCAAGTCCGTAAACTCAGATTAAACCACCTTACTAATGGTGACATAGTACTAAAAACTGGAGAACTGGCCAATAGTCGGGTCATGATCAAATATCAAATACAATGTAGTCTGTATGGGTCTGTGAATGCATGGTGTCACCTAGTGGCCACACTTGTAACTGCAAAAAGAATACACTGGGACAGTTTTGCTCTGTGTGACGTCATTCTCACCTCTCCATAGCCACACACCACCACCTGCTTCCCTCCAAACATCACATCAGTGGTTCTCTTTAAACTGCAATCACACACACACACACAAACACATTTATATCAAAGAGATTTAAACTCCAAAATCCAGAATATAAATTATAAGCTGATCTATATGTTTGTTAATGCCAAAAATATATAAGAATACAAAGAAGAGAATTGGGTGGTTTTACATATAATGTCTAGGAATAGTGCTTGACCTACCCATCGAGAATGGACTCCCGGCAGCAGTACAGGTTGTCAAACTTCTGTTTAGTGACAGAGTCGTTGACGTTCATGGCAGGCACACAGAGTTTTCCAGCCTTGGACAGCTGGTATAGCCTAACCATAAAAAGAACAGGAAAAAAAAAATTGTGTGTTAAAGACTGCACAGCTCCATGAAACTAAATATTAACTTTTAAATGCTGTTCTATTAAAAGTCCGTGAAGCGAATGTCAGTTAAGGGCCTTTCTAGGAACAGACATTGCAAACTGACATGCAGCTATTTATACAACAATTTATGGTGTCATGCTGTTATTTGGCGTTTGTTATTCTAATGCATCTGCCCTAATAAAATAATAATAAACAAATACTAATAAATCAGTGCAAAGTGCAAATGCTTTTAAAGGAGTATATAATCTCCTGGAATTTCACATTAAATTGACTTCAGTAAAACCCTATGCAGTACTTGTACATTATGTTCCAAAAATTACATTATGTTCCTGTTCCCAGCCACTAGATGGAGCCATGTTCACATGAATGTGACTCCAGAGACAACATAGCACAACACAGGCATAGTTTCAACATAAAATCGTGATGAATTTTCCTTGCAGAAACGGAGGGTCTCTGATTGACAGTGTTTTACTTGAGTGGTAGTTGTTGTGGAAGAAGCAGGTAAATATGTGTTATTATTAATTATTATTATTATTATTACTATTATTACTACCACGCCCACCTGCTGGCGTACGGTAATGAAACACAATACCACTGAGGCAATTAACAAAGTCACTACACTTCATTAAAGGATTAAAGGAAATAATTATTTACTACTTTTAGAATTAATAATTATTTTTAATAATATGACAAATCATGCTTGATTCTAGCAAAAACAACTAGGTTAAAGAAGTTTCAAAATTGCAAATGACCAAGATTCCAAAATACAAATATAATTAAGAAGTCAACATCAGAACCTGCAGAACACATAGGTTCAGGCCTAGAGACAGTTAATGAGATCCAGTAAGGCTCACTGCTCACCTGTGAACACCAGTCACACTCTCCTCCACAATGCCTTTAATCTTCTTGAACATGTTGGGGTATTTTTTATAGATCCAGTGGGTCAGGTCTCCACCATCATCCAGAATCTGAGACAGACACAACAAATGAAGACTGATTCCTTTATGCTAGACTGATATATCCATAACTTTGTACATTGCTGTGTAAGATGCATGAACGACATGTTCCTTAAGGAGCTTGATTTCATAGAAAAACTGCAGAAGCTGTCTTTAGTTCAACAGATACCATCAATATAAACACTAAATAATCAGCATAAAACTTCAGTGTTCTGTTACCTGTATTTTATTTTTTACAAACTGCTTTTTAATTTTTTTAACATTGTACTAGTATTGTTTCATGAATTCTTTTTTTGTAACTTTTTCGTAATTAAAAAAAACAATAATAAAATAGATAAGGCAGCCAGCATCAGTTTCCTCTTTCTCACCATGTTAGGCTGCCAGCCCTCCAGGTTGACGCAGCGATCGATGCACCACCAGAAATCATCCTCAGACTCCCCCTTCCAAGCAAACACAGAGAAACCTGCATATGAGAGAGAGAGAAAGAGAGAGAGAGAGAGAGAGAGAGAGAGAGAGAGAGAGAGGGGGAGAGAGAGAGAGAGGGGGAGAGGAGTTAAAGAGAGCAGCAGAGAGAGGGAGAAAGGAAGTGAGAGAGAGACTGGATGAAAGAGACTCTCACCTCCCTCTGCCAGGGCAGCTGCCACCTCGTTCTGAGTGGAATAGATGTTACACGCAGCCCACCTACATTGAGCCCCCAGTGCAGAAAGGGTCTCCATCAGCACCTGCACATATAAAGACATACAAAAATGGACCAAAGTCAGTGAAGGGCATGATTTGTGTGTAGGGATCTGATGAGACGTGTGAGTGAGAGTGTGTGATCACATATAGAGGCTACTCACAGCAGTCTGAGCTGTGATATGAGTGCAGCCAACCACTTTAGCTCCAGCCAGGGGCTTCTCTCCCTGAGCTCTCTTCCTCAGAGCCATGAGGGCTGGCATCTCTGTAGAATGTACACACACACACACACAGTTTATGACCTTGAGACTAACATTGATACATGGCAACAAGATAACATTCAGTACTGTTCATTCTGTTTTAAAGGAACACTCACTGTACATGTTTTCAGAAACATTTTAAGCAAATCTCATGACAGCTGATCTGGTCAAGCCGGCCTAATTTTAAAACTGACATTATAAATACTGCCATAACTTTTCTGACAGCTGGCCTGGCATCACTAGTCTTTTTAAAAGGCCCAAATCATGGAAAACCCCATTTTAATGTAGCATACAAACTATATAATATTGTTAGTTTCAAAACATACCCTTCACCCCATTTTTATTTATGGAAAATAAGCTGCAAAACTGACATTCTGAAATTCACAGTTTTTGTGACACCAAGAAAGCCAATCCATTTCCATATATACACCTATACAATGTATAGGAGCCCCTCCCTTTCATACTGAAGTAATAAGGAGTGTTACACTGAGACTGACAGCCAATCAGAAATAAGAACATTTAAAAACAGCACTGAGCAACATTCACAGGCACCTTTCAAACCATTTATCTGGGCAGTAAGTGTGTTTCTTTTGGTGAAAACATCCTGTAACATTAGACTAAATCCAATGCATTAATAACGACCAACATTTTCTTGTTTTGAAGAAAACTGGTGAGTTGGTTTGAACAACAGTTTGGTTCCAGACTACTTCATGATGCCCCTACCTATCAAAACACACCTAATTTAATTTCATGAAGTATTGGTTAGCCAATGATAAATACAAATAAAAGAGGTGACCATGAAAAGAGGCCTTAAACTGAACATAGCTACATGAAATCACAACACAGTATTACTGTATTTATTCTAATAATGGCTTTTCTGAGAAAGTATGTGCTTTACTGGCCAAATAAATAGATTATCATTTTTTCAGGTGTCTAGGTTTTTTTGTACCAGACTTCATAAATGTCTTAAAGGCACAGTAACAAAAACACTGCTCAATTTTAGGGGATAAAGTGAGGTTGGAAATGGTTATGTAAAAAAAAAAAATCTAGGGTATTTTCTGGTACATTAAACCACACAAACGTAAAATGTAAGTGTAGGCAATTACTAAAATACAAAAGGCACAGAAACAGAGTGTTCTCAGTGTTTGAATGGATGGTTATTAAGGGGGTGAAGCAGGCAGCACCCTGCAGTCTCTCAGTACAATGTGAACATATGGGCGCCTCAGTAGCCCAGGAAGAACACTCTCGCTCTCTCACACACACACACACACACACACACACACACACACACACACACACACACACACACACACACACACACACAC
>JBBPCX010000135.1:25453453-25469048 GCA_037974365.1 Hydrocynus forskahlii | reverse complement strand
CCTTGGACCTCAGAAAACACAGTGGACCAACACCAGCAGATGACATGGCACCCCAAACCATCACTGACTGTGGAAACACTGGACCTCAAGCAACATGGATTCTGTGCCTCTCCTCTCTTCCTCCAGACTCTGGGACGCTGATTTCCAAAGGAAATGCAAAATGTACTTACAGCAGAGAACATAACTATGAACCACTCAGCAGCAGTCCAGTCCTTTTTGTCTTTAGCCCAGGCAAGACGCTTCTGATGCTGTCTGTTGTTCAAGAGTGGCTTGACACAAGGAATGCGACAGCTGAAACCCATGTCCTGCATACGTCTGTTCGTGGTGGTTCTTGAAGCACTGACTCCAGCTGCAGCCCACGCTTTGTGAATCTCCCCCACATTTTTGAATGGGTTTTGTTTCACAATTCTCTCCAGCGTGCGGTTATCCCTATTGCTTGTACACTTTTTTCCTACCACATCTTTTCCTTCCCTTCACCTCTCTATTAATGTGCTTGGACACAGAGCTCTGTGAACAGTCAGCCTCTTTTGCAATGACCTTTTGTGTCTTGCCCTCCTTGTGCAAGGTGTCAATGGTCGTCTTTTTGACAATTGTGTAGCCTACAGAACTAGACTCAGAGACCATTTAAAGGCCTTTGCAGGTGTTTTGAGTTAATTAGCTGATTAGAGTGTGGCACCAGGTGTCTTCAATACTGAACCTTTTCACAATATTCTAATTTTCTGAGATACTGAATTGGGGTTTTCATTAGTTGTCAGTTACAATCATCAAAATTAAAAGAACGAAACACTTGAAATATATCAGTCTGTGTGGAATGAATGCATACATTATACAAATTTCACTTGGAATTAGTGAAATAAATCAGTGAAATAAATCAACTTTTTGAAGATATTCTAATTATATGACCAGCACCTGTACACATACTTAAATAGGTTTACATATACAAATATTTAAGTATAGCTTTTCAGAACAGTTGTGGACTACTTGAGCAGTAGAGCACAGTAGTGTCTGCTAAATGCTGTAAATTTGTGTGTGTGTGTGTGTATGTATGTATCTATACATATCTATCCATCTATTATGTATATATACACATATCTACACACACACACTGTAACCCCCTTCACGGGAGTAACGTTCCAAAAGCACATGCGTGTAGTTAAAAACCGCGTTGCTGTGCCCTAAATATGCCCCCAAATATGCTTCCAAAATACTTTAATTTCATTTTAAACACAGTTTAATACATTACCCTTAACGAAAATATAACACTGTCGTTTTCTTTGGTGTAAGCAGGGTAAATACAGTAATAAATTAGTTTTACATTTTAGTAATAAAAATACAGTAAAATGTACGGGTAAACACCAATAACTTTTACAGTTCACTAATTTACTGTTTGCCAGGCGGCGTGTCTTATTCAGGGGCTTCAGGAGGAGTCGTATTGTAATGACCCGCCAGTTAAAGCAGACACTGGACAGCGACTGAGAGCGACAGCCTCTTTTAATTTAATTTACAGTAATAAAAATACTGGGCTATAAGAAGGACAGAATGAAAAACAAGTGAAACACTCCAATTGCTCCATGGGGGAAATTCTGGTCTGCAGCTGCCAAGGGGGACCAACACCATATGAAAGTCTATGTATCTGAATGCAGTGTCATTAAAGTCCCTGTTGGTGTAATGGTACAATAGTAATGTGACGTCTACCTCCCGCGAAAACCAGCGGAGTCGTATAGTTACATGCTGCGCACACCTCCAAAACAGCAACGAACATTCAAAATAAAAGGATAAAAAAAACCCTGCATTGACACGGCATAAAAAAATAAATAAATAATGTGTTAATTCAATATCGTGCCCAGCCTTAAAAAATAAAAACAAAAATAAATGTATATATACACATACACACACACATACGCGTATATACACACACACACACACACACTTTTTTGTGCAAACACAAAAGTCCTGTTCATACTGTACTGTTGTCCTACAGCTTTTATTTTGCTGCTCTTACATTTGTACTGTCCACTTCCTGCCGTAACAACGCAGAATTCCCACTTGTGGGACTAATACAGATTTATCATATCTTAAAACCCCATTTGCAGCGTTCTAACACTGATTTTTGAAACAGATGACTAGAGTCTGCTTAACTACTGCAAAATGAACAGGATTCCCAAATACCCTGAGATTTCAAAACATGGGCTGAAAGATTTGGGCAAGATTGGACAATAGCGATTTTTCAGATCAATACTTAATACCAACATGTTCCATAAATTGAGGCACAGGCCTGTTTAAATTGGCCAGTAACACCAGCAAGTCCACAGCTTCTAGTTTGAGATTTGAATCCAGAACAGAACATGTAAGACTGCAAGTTGTGGTTGTGTTGCCATGTACACAGAACATGGTGTTTGGTTGCTTCTGAGTGGTCTGCTCTACAGGTAGTTCACAATGCCATTAAGGTTCAATTTCCTCACCTAAAACTTAAGGCAATAATGCTGACAACGTATGTTATGATTAAAACGGCGGCACTTGCCATTTGAAAACGGCATTCTTTCAGATTGCGCTTTGAACATGGAAACATTTACTTTCAGCCATGATTCAAAATATGGCAAGGAATGAAAAACATTCCCCTTCCTCTTTCCACTTCGCTTGCATTAAATTTCCTCACTAGTGAAAATAAAAATCGACAGTCCACCTCTGCCAACGCTGCCCATCCAAAAAAGTCAAATACATCAAGAAAATGATATTTTTACTCAGTGAAAATGATCCATGAGTAAAGTTTCTGTTCCTTTTAGTTAAAGCCCTTAGGGAAGCGGTGGTTTAAACCAAAAAGACAGAGCCTTGGTTCAGAACAAAAGTCAGAGTCATGCAAAAGAAGCCCACACACGGTGTGACACACTGAGGATACAGCCGTGACTCAGACGAACGCTCTCTTCGTCTCTCAAACACACAGAGAAACCTTGAATCACGTAAGGCCTTTTGTGCACAGCACCCAAAGCACTGGTTTCGACTCACTGGGTAAAGCTGTTTTGTAACACAATAGCTCAGATTAAACAGAGAGAGCCTTGACTCATATGGGAAAAGAAGGGCCACATGCAACAAAGTGCATGTATCTGACGTCTTGTTATCAATGTTTTACAAAGTGGTAACTTTTATTGCACCACAAGCTCACAGTGTGTACTGTACAGCCTCAGAGGAACAAACTGACACCACAAACTGATAAAGCGATATTTAGTGACACACTCACAGAGCACAAAATAAGTGAAACCATGAAAACTGTGGAAATTTCCAACCAAAGCACAGCATAACACACACGCACACACACACGTCTACACATGCACTCTTGTAAAACTTACAAAAACAGCCAGAGCAGAGTCACGCCCAACATCAATGTGTACATTCTCACTTTACAGCTTAAAGCCTACATTTTACACCCAACCCAAGACCTACCTGCAGACCACACACAATGTGTCCTCCACCACTGTCAGACTAACATGGGCAGGCACAGGCTCCATTTGGCACTCTGGGAGCTAGCAATGAAATACAGAGGCTGCTGACAAGTCATAGCTTATGGAGGTCAGCGGTGCCGAGAGAAACTGGACAACCTCTGTGCTGCAGGCCGCGAGACAGGCTCGCCGACTGCTGATGACTTGGGGTTTAACTATTCTGCTCGCATGGGTTTGTCGTATGAGTATGACAACACCTTCTGATGACAATAAAAAAAAAAAGTCACAATGTGCCCTGTAGAGATGGCCAGTATTCGCTCCATTCTTTTAATTCTGCCATCTAATACAACGGCACTGCTTCAACACCAGGTCATAATCGGCCTAAAGGAACGGGTCATCACACTTTCTTAGCCCAAATGTGGTCGATCAGCCAAGACATATTTGAAGTGCTGCTTAAAGTTTGCTTCTTGAGATTTACACAGGAGCTACAAGGCCAACGAGTAATGGAAGTCTGGATCACAAAAATCCTGTTTTTCTTCAGCCAGCAAAATTAAAAAGCAATCTTCAGACATCAAATGTGTCTTGGCTGATCGACTACATTTGGGTTAAGAGGGAAACTGGAACTGTGACTATTCCGTGAGCGATTCCACATCTGCACAAACACAGTCTTAGTATTAGTAGTTTGTGCAAAGATTGTTTTTCTTCATTCAAAATATGGTGAGAAAATGACATTTTTAAAACAAGTATCCAGAGTTCAGCTGTGAGCCGAGTATCTTCTCTAAAACCAGCTCATTAGACACCCCCTCCATGCCGAGATCCAGACCACTAGGGCCAAATGCCCACCTTACCTTTTTCATGGAGGGTTCACCATTCTCTCCATCCTTCTTTTTCTTCAACATGATGGAGGGGTGGAAGTCAAATGTGAGGAAATAGGGACCCATGTGCTGGGACGGATCTTTTTATACCCGCTTTACTCAAGGCCGGTCCAGACTGGTCCCGCCCGTCAAGCACAATGCCCGATTGTTTCCTTTTTTAAATTCCTCTCCCATCACTCCTTTAATTGTTAATTGTTCAGACCCTGGAATAAATACAGCTGTTGAATCAAGGGTCAGCGGTGGCCTGGCCCGACCAATGCCTTAACCAAGTCACCATGTGGTCTGCAGTGCTCATATGTGCATGTTTGTGTGTGCCTTGGCTTTTTAGTAAGGGTTTATGAGGTGATTAAAGTATTTTGGGCCCAGGACAGTAGATCTTGCCAAGGATACCCGCTGCCACCGCTGGTCCTGATAATGGGCTCATTGTATGTGTGAAAGCTCAGAAAGGTAAGATGCATGAGTAGGAGGTCGATGATCATGTTCCATATTCAACCATGGATATCCGTAAACTGTGTCCAGGTGTCACTTAGTACATTATGCGTAATATATTAGAAGTTGATGATCTTCAAAAGCACTGCCTTAAATGCGAATGGCTGCATACACAAAACTCAAGCAGCACTACAGCTAAGTGAAGGAACTTGGTAAAGACCTGCAGCTTTAAAATGAACTATGTAGGGCTTTGTTTTAACAAGGACAGTCAGATCTGGACTTTTCTTAGCCAACAACAGCAAGAAAAAAATGTTGTAAAAAAGCCTTCAGACAACATTAGTGCTGGGACACAGCACATGCGGTTTGTTCCCCTTTTGAGTGACACTGATCACTAAGTGCAGAGGGTGAGGTATTTTAATCTGAGAGATAATATGGGTGGATTTGAGGATTACAGGAGAAAATCTCCATTTCTGGGAATAAAAAAAGAGGCAATATGTTACTGCAAAGGGGCACATACCCAGGCCTGAGCACATCAAAGCAAAATTATGTCTTATGTAAAAGGGTGATGCAGGGGTTTTTGCATGTGAGAAAGAGATACAGGAAGATACAGACATGCACATGAATGCACCGTTCTACTAACAACAACGGCTGAAATGAATTGATATCGGCGTGATGAATAACAAAGAGATCAGATGAGAACATATATTTCATGCGCGCGGGCTGCGAGGTCGGTCACTTTCGCCGACAACACAATTATCACATGTTTAAGGTACAGCTGAGAGAAGGAACCAGAACATGTGCTGCACGAGTGAACCAAAGCGTAAATGATTCATCGATTGTTTAATGCTGAATCACTTGCTGATTCAAGGACACTGGCTGATTCGTGACAGTATCTGTGCTAAAACCTATTGCACCGAACCTGTGGATTGCACGCAGTAAAACACTCTTCTTTGACTTTTCCATCAGAGCGCTAGAGCCGCAATTTCTATGCATCCAAACAATGTCTAATCTTAAGTGACAGACAACAAAGAGGCAGAATTCTCTTCCCCTTCGATGGAAACAATGAAGAAACGTTAACTACAGGATACACTACAGATGTTTATGTAAAGCCAATGAGATCTAAATAAGAGATGTTCTCTGAGGACAAAGTCACCGTCACCACCTCAAATCACAGACGTGTGGGTGCAGGACAGAAGCCAAACAGCATGCCAGCGAGGCAGGCCCCCTCAGAGCCAAGCCATGCCACTTTTGGAGTGCTACAACATCAGTGAGGAATACAGGCAGTGTGCCAGAGGAACACTTCACTTTGGATTTGAGGAACAGATGGGCGAGTGCCCTGGCGGGGTATCATAACTTTACTGCATGGAAAAAAAGACTCTGAAGGCATTTTTCTTCAATTTAAAACCGCTAAGATTATAAAGACTTAAAGATTTAGACACGAGAGCTATTGCTGGGAATAACAAAACAATTCAATTAAAAGAACCAGTGCTTCCCCTACCATTAAATAGGCCAGGAGACGCCCCAGTCAAAAGATACAGACATTAGGACGTAACTAACAGGCACATGTTTGTCTCCTAATATTCAGTTATATGTGATGCGTGCTCAAGTTCAGCTAAAACTTAGAATCGGAAAACTTTGTTGATCCCAGAGAAAATTTTTTATGTTACAACTGCACAGACACTGAGACAGAAATATAAGAACAATCTAAAATCTAGCATAATTTTTTTTTTAAGTCTACAGTTTTTAAAAAGGTTAAACTCAGAAAATACTTAGTACTAAATATACTGTGCCATGTACAAATTATGTGGTCAGTAAAAGAAGTGGACATAAATACTGTAGATAAAAAAGTTATTGCTGAAGTTAACTAGTGAACACAAATAGTGGTTTGAAGTTGCACTCTATACCAAGTCTGTTATTAAAAGTAATAGTGACATCAGTAGTGATACAGGATATAATAATATTATTGCATAAGTAGTGACATAAGTAGTGATACTGCACATGATAAGACTGCTGCATATAAGCACTTGCACAAACAATGAAGATAATATGATTTAATGCACATAATGTTGTGAAGAAATTGCACATCTGAGTAGCAGCAGGTGTAAAATGTAAAATATGTGTTTGATATAATACATAAGCATGACAAAGACCTGAAAGAAAATCTAGAGGAAACACTGAGTATCCACTAATGTCCCAGCTGTACAGCATTCAACACTGGTTTCTCTTCTCACTGAAGTGAGACATAGGTGTATGAGTGAGATAATACACTTCTTTCAATCGAACCAGACAGTAGGAAGTTGAAGAAGGAACAACAAAGACAGGCTGTTCAGTGAGAAGTGATTCAAAGGAGTTATCTGTTTGGTGGTATCTTGCTTGGGCTACATTTCCCCAGGCATAATCTTATGGTGCTCAGGCACAGCACAATTTAGTGTTTTCTTACCTCCAAATTAGCTGACTCATTAGCAGTATCATCAAGGCTTTAATGAGCTGAATCTGGAGTGTTTGAGCAAAACAATATTAATCGATGCAAAGTTCCTCAAGACTTGGACAAAGACATACTTAGCCATTACATCAGTTATCAGCTGATCCTCAGTAGAAGTCTATGTGGGGTGAATTCTATTTAAACAGTGAAGTAAATAACAGATTAATCAATCATGTGTCTAAACTTTCCCCAACATGGTCAATATTAAGTCTTTCTAAAACATCTCTCTCTCTCTCTACACTGTGTGTGTGTGTGTGTATGCATGTATGTATAAGTGTTCACATCTCTGAACATTTGGAAAGACCCTGGACCATTACTGCAACCATGGTTTACTGACAAAACTGTGTGGGAAAAACAAAGCACTTTACTGTTTTTAATTCCATGCTTTAAAAAGCAGGCTTTATGAACTCAAAAAGGCTACCAAAAATGAATACACAGCCATTCTTTGACTCTCCCATCATGGAGCCAGAACAGCACTATCCAAGCCTTAACATTATATTATTCATGAAAGAGTGTCAGGGCTAAATGATTTCTTTAGCACCTAAAGGATCATTTTATCCAGCCATTAGATTCTGCTACACATTACACTTTTAGAGGTACTATGGTCACTATGCATTTACTCACGTTTTTCCTGTAGATAAAGTAACCAAAAGCACTGAGGGTGTGCTGAGCCACCCAGCACTGCCATTAGGCAGTGGCTCAAAACAACACAGTTGCTGGTTTCAGGTGATTGAATCAAAGTATGTCACAAACTATCACATTGCAAAAACAACGATTGCTGACAATAATAATGCTGTGTCTTAGGTTATTACGCATTTGCTGTGAAATCCACATGAGAAAGCAAAATACAATATTAACTTAGGATGCATGGACGTCAGCTATGCTGCGCTCTGTCTGGTGGACTATAACAATGTCTCACACCAATTTTATCAGCAAAGTGAAGATTTAGCTGAGGTAAGTACAACATGATGCCATGTGCAACACACACTGGACCCACACATTTGGCAGCATGAACGTAATGTAAGTGAAAGGACAGGGTGAGATTTCTTTTTCGACCCAGTCCTAGACGCCCATTCACACAAAAAGAGCAACAATGGTGACTGGTCAGAGGAATATGATCCACAATTTTCATTTGTTTAAGTGAAGCTGGACGGAATCTTCAGGATATCTTGGAAGATACACTTTTTTATAAGCTCAGAATGTGGACTAGAAGAAAAACTGAAATCCATTTTCCTCAGCAGCTACCTTATATCATTTTAACATTCTGACATATAGCTACCCTATATGGTTCCAACATTCTTCAACCTGTTAATTTTCCAATAGCTCAATAGAACACCTAGCACACTTAGAGATACATCCCCCAAGGACAATAGTAATCAGCAGACCTGGTAACCCATTTGACCTTTCCAACAATGAAGCATTGAAAGGCAGTCAAGCAGTGAACTAGGCCTGAACTTCTGTAGTCCACAGACTCAAAGGTGAAGTCCTGTGATGAGTCCAGATTAATGCATAATCAGAAACGGAAGGGTGGTCCAAAGGTCTGCAGTGGAAAGTCACTACGCCAGATGGCACAGCTTAGTATTCATAGAACATAGAACAGCTCTCACTTTTCATCTGCACTGCACCCCATTTCTATTTCTTCTTCTTTTCCTCCTTCTCCTCTTCTAGCATTAGAAGATACTTTAGCTGTCACACTGAAACACAATGCCTCTGTAAATAAAGAGAGAGCATGCAGTGGTACAGGACTGAGAGAGAGAAAACAAAAGTTACGATTATTTAATAGTCCTTAAGCCCTCCTCGCTTTGTGCGAGTCCATGTGCAAGTGTGTATTCGAGTACACATGAATCTCTCCATGTGAAGTGTACTCTGTGCTCAGCTGCGGGGTAGGAGGGTGCCACATGGGTCGATGAAAAAACTTAAAGGGAGCCATCTGATACGATTCCCTGCCATTAATAAAACAAACTCACTCTCGCTAGTGCAGGGAGGCACCTCTGGATGCTGAGCTACAGCTGTGTGGTGGGAAAAACAAGCACAAATGTGAGTAAGAGGCTTTATGATTCAAGGCTCCAGGGCCTCCCGATATGGGGTCTCGAAGCTAAGTGACCAGAGCACATGCCTGTACCGAAAAAAGCGAATGAAAACAGGTATCCAAATATACCACAGTGGGACAGCAGATGTTTGTGAAAAGGTAAATGAGCTTTCAAGACTTCATCAAAGGGTACAGGAGTTCAAGGCTGACCATCAAAGTGTAAATCAAATGAATGCATCCACCCACTCTGGTTTCTAATACTCAATTGAAAAGGACAAAGGCCATTCTTTGAGTATGGCCGACTGGGCGGCTGCTTCAATAAAACACTAAGTGCACTTCATCCACCGTAACCAGTTCCAGTGAGCTGGTTCTGACAATTTCCTTCACCAATGAACACTGTGACAAAGACGCATTTATTGTCTTTAGGTTTGTGGATAAAAGCTTCTATTTATGTGCCAGATGGTGTTCCTCTGAGACTGAGTAAGCACTGAACAGCAAGAGTGTGATGTTCCCGCCAGCCTGGATTGGGCCAATGCTGAACATGTCTTCTCACAGTGTACGCTAGATCGTCTGTGGGGATGAGTGGGGAAAGCAGTGTTCAACAGCAGCATGTTTCAAAGCAAGAACAGATACTTCTTGCTCTTCTGGGTCCTCAAAGAAACTGTCAAGTAAAGCGTCTTTGATGTCCCAAAAACGAGGGTCAATGTCATTAAGAAGTTGACAGTTGTGTCTTCATGGTTTTAAGTGAATGAGCCTTGTTTTCCTTCCCCCAGAGGTCCTATAACTATAATGAAGAATACGGGCAGAGGGGAATGTCCTCTGGAGATAAAGTGAGCTCAGCAAACTGCTCCCAACAGACTGAGTTCAGACTGACTCACGGGACTATATTCCCAGCAGAGAACCCGTCAATGGTCCACACAGGGGTGTCAAGTCTTATCCACGGTGTGGCTGTGGGTCTTTATTCAAAACAAGAAGGAACACACATGATCAACTTTCTGAATACTGAGGGCAATTATATTCAGGTGTACTCCCGATGGTATGGAACAAAAATGTGCAGCCACACCAGCCCTTTGTTGACCACTTTAAAGACCTAAGTATAAATTGTTCGGTTACTGCCTTTTGTTCTTTAGGATTTCGAAAATTAAGGCCAGAAAATGGAAGATCTGAACCTTTAATACTGAATAGTTCACATCCAATGACTCACAAGCTGTAAAGAAACAAGATGTTTACAAAACAAATATAATTATCTTGAATCATACACTGTTGCAGCAACAACATGACTGACACTTTTGATATTGCAGCAACACTCAATATATCTTCCTGGTAAATAAGTGTCTTTGCATACTGTGTCGTGGCACATTAACAGTTAAACTTTGTTGTGATTTTAACATGCTTCAAACATTCAGAGTATGAATTAAGGGATTTACACAGATTTACAGTAATGTGCTACTGATAGTTACGCAAATATGATAGAGATTTTATTTTTATTAAGTAGATCTACAGACTTAACAAGAACAAAAACGCATATCAGGTTCCACACTGATCTTTTGAATTGAGTGCCATGCTAATCTGGGAAGGATGGAGGAACAGACAACAATCCATAATTAAAATATACAATAAACAACACTAACAGTGGATTCACTCACAGTGGATTAAATTATACTTTGCTTATTTCAAGGCCATAACACATTTATGGTTGAGGCAAATCAAATAAACACAACATAACAGCATCTATTCAAGTTCAACAAAGTGCATACAGAAATAAGGCTGACTCCTAAGGCTGTTCTCTTGTCAGCAGCTCCTGACTGCTAATTTTGGTTGTTGAAAATACTGACAGTCTTTCGGCAATCATCAAAACATCTGTCACGCAAACATGTTCTACTGAGGGGAGGATAAAAGGACGCAAGAGACAGAGACAGAGAGGAGATCTTGTTACCCCAGTCTGTACCTGATTCCTTATTCATAAGAACAGTCTAGCCCCGCTATCTCCGCTATGTAACCCAAGGTAGAAGCAGAAGATCTACATCAGAAAATAGTAACCCACATAGCTGCAGGGAATTAGGTTCTAGAGTGTCACCCTATCCCCATGAAACGATCCGAAGGACTGTTATTCTCCTGCTTGAACAATCAAACATTTGTCCATGAGACTGACTATAAGTTTGCCAACAATAAATGCTCGTGTTTCTTGATTTTTGGAAAGTCTTTGGGGAAATGACTAAAATTGGTCAGACCAACCTTTAAAAGGTCATGTTGTTAAAACAAGAAAATAGTTTAAAAATACAGTTGAATGACTCATATAAAGCACATGCAGCTAAACTGGTAACCTGAAGTAGCAAGACAAGTAAAAGCATATTTCATAGCAATATGAAGAGAGAGAAACTTCTCGTAGCAGCTTTTCATGACTGTCCCAACAGGCACCAATAGACTTAACAGGGTACGAGATGAAAGTCGGAGCACGCTTGCTCCTCTGGGTGTGAAATAAAGAAAACAAAGCCTTGTCATTCTGATTTCTGCACATTGTTCCTGTTGGACTAAACCACACATGGTACAGTCACTGACATTACAGTCTTTCCTAGCTTCACAAGGGAGGTCAAGAGACTGACATGACATAACTTCTTTCCAGCATCCAGACACTGTTTTAACCACATTCAAGAACGTTCGATGCTAGAGCTCAGCACTGACTTTACTGCACCTGTATAGTGAGTCATTGAGAACAGAGAAGGCAAGAGAAAGACGGTCATGCAGCTCTTTATTTAACTTCCATTTTCCTAATGCTTTACTTAATGCCACAGCCTCTGTAGTCACTGCATTAAGGCTGTGGAAAACCCTACCACTAGACATTAGATCTGCTAACTCACTTTCTGTTTTTCCTCCATGTCTTAAAACATTTATAGTTCAGCACTTTAAAATGTCTACTTGTCTAAAATGTCTGTATATTAACATGTGTAGGCAAAGACATTTTAAAAAGTAAATCCAATTTGGTCATAATTAAGTAATTAGTTTATAAGTAAATTGGCTATAAAAAAAAGAAGTTAAACTGAAGCTAACAAAGTGGGTTCCCAAAAAGAGGCCCGAAAAGTCAAAAAAGGGCTACAACCTTGCTTTCGCTTTAGGTAAAGTTAATCATCTAATTAGTTGTCGAAGTCACTTCATGTCAATTTTAGCTCATGTCAGCTGAATCCAACAGAGTTAGATTCAGACATTCTAGCCTGGCTTGAAGACGCACATGTGATTTGCAGGGAAAACCTAAAAAAGGCATCTGTTTGGCTGTTGAGTTTCAAAGGTCTTCGCTACAGCGAACTTCTGCCATTGTCAAGGAGTTTGCATTTAACGGGCAAAACATCCTAAACCACATAGCCTAGCTCTTCTGATCAAATTTGGTAGACCATGAACCTAAGAAAACCAAGTTTCACAAGAAAGAGACAGGGTAGAAGTGACCATCAAGACAGACCAAACAGAAGTGGCTACTTTTCTGTTGTCTCCAGTCTGAAAATTATGTCCCCACAACAAAGCTGGGCACGGAGAGCTTAGGTTATAGTTAAATTACGGGTCTGCGTGGGCTGGCTGTTGAAAAATAGCATTTTCTTTCACCCAGAGCTGTAATTAAGTTAAATACACTGTGCTGTTGAAGTCATTTTTAGACTTTTCATTTCGGTCAGCACTTTGTTTAATAGAGAGCAGGAATTGTCTATCTGTGACCTTCTAGTTGCACATCACCACGCAAGGCTGTCTACAACATCTCAAACAATGGCTTGCTAAACGACTGCACATTAACTGTCTCTGGTATGTGAAGCTACACTATTCGGTGAACATGACTTCAGCAACATGCTGATGACTATGAAATGGTCAGGGTCACCCAGACCTGCGCAATAATGTCTGCCCAGCTATGGATTATAGCCATGGCTAGAGTGCCTTAGAGGAGAGGAAGCAGGCCAGACAGGGCCATGGCTCTTTTGTGAGAGCTCTTTGTGATACAGCACTTTTTGGATACAACAAGGGCTTTCTGTGTATGGCCAACGTTGGAGTCTAAGCCACATTCCTTTCTGTGGAGTATTCACTATCTGTAGTATACTTTGGCCGTGTCTGAAACCGAAGGCAGCTGTCTCAACACCTTGCTGCCCGTACTGCCTCGTAAGTCGGTGCCTTGAGATGTGCTTCAATGGCAGCATTCTATCACAACGCTGCCACAATACCAATAGCGTTTATCCGCGTTATTTTTGTCCATTAATAAAATGCGTTATTAAACAAAGATTCGACTCACAGAAAGCAGTTTTAATTTTTAATAATCTTTAATGGGTCAACGTTTCACTTGGTTTATCATCCAGGACACCTACACCGACTTGCTATGAATGCTACCCTACATAACCTAAATGAAAAGACACTACCTTGGCAGCATGATCAAACATGATAAAGAGCTGCATTAATTTAACAACTACTGCACTGATGCTTATACAACACCAAAAACACACTTTTAAAAATATCTTGCTGTATGAAGTACAAGTAGTCAGAAATCATAAATGTTTGTTAACAAAAACTTTGCAAATCAAAAAATTATTATTATTTATTTTAAATAAAATAATGACAGCGAGAATGAGGTTCAAAATGTTTGAATGTGAGGGGTTTTACTTTATTATAGGTCAACAACATTTGGATCCCAGCCATAAAAGAGAAAGAATCAGAAGAAAAATAATCACTGTACATTTTACTTAAAATGGACATATTTACTTTAATAATGGGGAAAAGGATTAACCTTTACATTTGAACACAATGTGAACACAATGAACAACGTGAACAATTTAACCAGTGTCCAAATACAAACTCAACATTACTGTTGGAAGGCCTGTGTTATTTAGTTAATGTTTCATTTAGTGCAATTACCAAGCATTATTTCAACATCACAATGGACAGCCAAATGGAAAAGAGCAAGTAGGCCTGTTAATGAATATACAAATGTTTTCTGAGAACTGAATCTGAGATTACATTCAGTATGTGTGAGTACGCTTAACCCAAAAAAAACTCTCAGCTGGAGCCTACACATCTCACTGCTGTATGCGGCATGTTCCAGAAGTCATTTGAGCACCCGACCTTCCACTCATCATTCTGAGTATACAGAAAACAAACTGCTTTAATGAGTGCTGAAACATACAAACATTGAAGAGCTGTGAAAGCCGTGACATTTTGGGGGCTACGGACTCCAGCCGAGGGCCTGTGGAGCTCGGAGCTGAAACATAGCAGCATATTAAAGCAATACTTTACTATCTGGCGACTGCTGGATGGAGCAGAGCTAAATAAGCAACACCACATGATCAACAGCACCTGCTGAAGAAAGGGCCAACTGCCATGCTTAATGAAGCCCAGTACTCCTGCTGCCAGACAGTCAAGAAGGACGATCAGAAAGGCTTGAATTGAATTTTGTCTTTTTCACTCTCCTGGTTTGGAGTTTATATGTGATAAAAAGAAAGTAAGTTACAAAATGCACTCCATCGGCTTATCAAGCCAAACTGTACAGCCAAAAACCCTTGTACACTAGTCTGTTGGACATAATAATGTGTTCCAGCAGTACAAAGTGCATATGATAATCTGCCAAAGCACAAAACACTGGTAGAGTGGCCTAGCACAGTAATGCTAAATCCACAGGAAACACTTTCATATTTAGGGCTATCCCAAATTTTAAAGGTTCTGAATATGGCTTCCTCAAGCAAACTCTCGAATACACACTCTCAGAAATGATATTTGCCCTCTGGTTTTCATAATTAACATATACTTAAATATTATAGTTATTCATGTTTGTTTGGTTTGCTTGTGCATAAGATACACAGAGGCCTTAGGAAAGTGAAAACTAATGGCGTTATGTGAGGTTGATGACAGTCTGATAAAAAGCAAGTGCACACGCTAACTTCAGAGAAAGATTGTAGCTGTTGCATAAAGAAGGTGATAACTTGTAATGCCAAGAGATACTGTTTCAATAAAAACTATCAACAAACAGCGGCTCCACAAATACTACCTACCAAACAAAGAGACACCACCTGAAACTAAACCAGGGTACATACAGCAATCCTTAAGTTAAATTTAATACCTTCTTTACTACATTCGGAATTTATTTTTAAACCATCACGACACTGAGTTGCAAGTGTTAATCAGCGACCTTTCTAACGTTTACACAGATTTTGACATATATAACACTATACAACAGAACAGATTTACAGACTCACTGATGTTGACCACATATTACACATTTATTTCACTTTGTGAATAAAAATAAAACAAACTACATAAAATGTGCAACGAAGACATAGTTCCAACACACTGGCTGGCATTCACTGCATGAACTGTTGATGCATTACAA
>JBBPCX010000135.1:25427616-25453353 GCA_037974365.1 Hydrocynus forskahlii | reverse complement strand
ACACACACATATACATACACACACACACACACATATACATACACACACACACATATACATACACACACACACATATATACATACACACACACACATATATACATACACACACACACACACACACACACACAAACACACACACAGAGAGTGATAATAGGGCTATGCCCACCCAGTGATACAGTAACACCAGTTTCATGTTAAGTGTTACTACTGGAAAAGCACAGTAATCACATGGCCATCATCACCCACACACACTCATGTCTCCCAGACAAACTCACTGAACTCCTGGTGTATAATGTTCATGACAATGTTGGGAGGTGCTAAGTTAACATTACAATCATCACTTGTTGTAAACTTCAGCTATCACGTACCCACCTGCAGTTACGACTGCAGTTAAGGGAGGGCATCTTAGTCTATGCTGTGGTGAAATGGGTAGGCATGGATTAGAGGCATCCACCCATGTAATACACACGTCCCCGCCCTTGTCCACACCAGAGGATCAACAGCTTCATGACATAACACACATTTAGCAAACTGGCTATTCTAGAAACGCTGAGAGTCTACTTTTACAAGCAGCATCAATGCAGGTCAGCCATAAAGCCTAGTTTGTCTGAAAAAAAATATGGCTGTGTTGGTCACAGTTATGAAAGGCTTTCATATAGCATAAGTGTTAAGAGGATTTTGGGACGTTGCCGCATCCCCTAAAACTGGAAAGTTTAATGGCATCAAAGACAGAACACAGCCCAAACTAGTAATATTTGTATGCCATTTTGCTGCAAAAGTGAAAAAATCCTTGCCTGTGGTCATGGCTTAAATAAGTGAATTGATTTTTACTGCCACACATCCAATATAAAAGATAAGCAAATGTCTCCCTTGACATTGGCTCTGTCAGCTTGTATGATATCAAAGAATTAACTTTGACCAATTACCCACAATAAACCTTACGCACTGATAATGAGGGTGTTAATAGTCTTTAAGGTTATCCTTGAACTACGGATCCTCTATCAGATTTCTAATCAGAAGCACAGTGACACTGGAATCATAGTAGTATTATACCAAATGTATATAAACTACATTAAAAAAAACTGAGTGAATCGAACAGCTGGATATAGCCTCAACGCTATCTGTGACAAGAGTCTTTTATCTTCTGGAATGGACTACATTTTTATTCATTTTCATTTAGGTTTTGGCCCATGTGTGTGGTGTTAAATACATGGTGTTCTCGGATTTTTTGCCCATTCTAGGCTGGAAGGTGTTTCAGCATATTGCCGGTGTTTCCATCCTTATGTGAAAAGCAATAGAGAGGCCTGTTAGAATAAACTACATGGACATGCTTTTCCTACAGCAACTTACATCTGTAATCACACTTCAGGCAAGTGTAGCATTAGGAGTCCAGTCAAAGGACTGGTACAGGTTTCCTGCTAAGAGGCTAGCTATAAGGGAAAAAATCTGCACACGCAGCAAATACATGAGAACTGCGCACGCACACACACACAATGTACTTTTTTTCAATTTTCTTTTCAAATTCAGAATTAAATTGGAAGTTGGAAATAAAAACGATCAAAAAATATAATTACCATTTTCATACATTATCTTGTTATACTGCCACTATCATTATGAATAATTACAAGACTAGCATCAGAAACAGACAAATGGACAACCTATCTACCAATTTATCTACCAATTTATCTAACATAATTTATCTGAGATATCCTTGCTCTTTATTTTGTTAGGTTGATACTGTTATCAGACAGAGGTGGACTGGTAATCTGGCACTGGTAATCAGCATTTTCCCAGTAGACCAACACACCTTGGGACTGACACAATTTCATCAATAATTTGGAATTAAATAAATAAATAAACAAATACATTTGGCCAATGACTGGCTCACAAAGTATTAACGTTGGCCCTTTGGCTCATTTTCTATATTGACACTTAGCTTGTTCAATCGCATGTCTTACAACTTCACCAAGAAAAACTAATGCCACAGTAAAACACTGCAGTGGACATGAATCTGAACACAAAAAGTCACATCTCTGCCACATACAGACCCTCATGCACCCCACCAGGAAAAGCCAAAAATGCGAAAACTCCGAGTACCTGATCTTTCCCTGGCTAATTAAAGCTTATGAAAGAGAGGTGGCAAACATTAGCTGGGTCACAGCTTAAGCCCCCCCCCCTTTTTTTTTTAAACCCCCCCCCCTTTATTGACAGCTGGTGGTCTCCAGCTAGAAATGACTCAGCATCTCTGACACAAAATGGTGGGGCATAACAACTTATTTGTTGTTTTGTGAGTGAGGGGGGAAACGTAATCTTTTCAATACTGAAATACCTGTAATGTTCTTAAGAATGCAATTTCCTTCTGGGAGATCAGAGGGATGAAGGCTGTGATGCTTTGGAGTGAACGATTCACAAAATGTATTTTGATGGAAAGCTTGGGATCATGTCTCTCGCCCTATCTCCCACACACACGCGCGCGCGCGCGCGCACACACACAGTGATGTGGAATCTGAATGTTCCAGCAGTCCCTCATAATGATCTGAATGACCTTGCTGTAACAGTGTGTAGGCCGATGCTGAAGAGACCCCCTCCTTCACTGGATGTGGATCCAGTGCAGATTCCACTGGCTGCCTTGCATGATAAGCAATCTGGACTGTTTTGTTTATATATAACGAGGCTTATACTGCTATTATATGTTTAATATACTACCTCACACTTACAATAATACAAAGATCAATAAAGACTGAGTGGAGATGCAGCACTTTGGGTCCTGATCAGTGCTGGTACTATATTATAGTAGTACAGCAATGTAGTAAACATTTGTGCAATACAAACACAACATGAAGGATCACACTGACTGAATGTCTATACCCATGACACACACACACACACACAACGTCGTTATAAACACCAGTCTCACCACAACAGAGCGGGCAAAGCAGAGAAGACATGAAACAAGATCGTTTTAGGCAGATGATTAAGTTATTCTTCTCCATCACATCACGAACTACAGCTTGTGACAACAACCATAAGTCCACATTCACAAGACAAATATTACGAGAAAATGCATGATTGTGTTTGTGTAAGACAAAACAAAACACAACTGTATTTACAAGCTGCTCTTCTATAGAGCCTCATTGCCACGACAACGCACTGCGGACTTAGCAAGCTGGCTAGATTCGTTCAAGAAAACGGTGTAAATATTTGGTCCAGGTTCGTTTTAGATAACATTAAGGGCCCAAAATAGTCTGGCAGGTCCACAACATTTCTCAATGAACGTTTTGAGAGTAATATAAGCTGCGTGAGAAAGAGACAGAGAGAGAGAGAAGTAAACTGAGCTAATGTTGCTAAAGCTAAGCCCGAGAAGAGTTCCGAGTCTCCCCAACACAATGACCTGCTAGCTCGGCTAACACGGCAAGGACCCGTCCTTGCAGTTTCTCCGGGATATAAAAACACTGAACAGGCGTACCTTCTTCATCCTCGGAGCCTCCGCAACAGTGCCATCGCGGTTGACGAACGCATCGCCGCCGTTCTGCTGCGGGTCCGGCCGCTTCATCGCGGACGCCTGGGGCATCTTGGCCGCGCTCGGTGTGGAGCCCAGCGGAGCCGGCTCCCCCTTCACCACGGCCGGCTCCACTGGGGACGGAGCCGAGGCGCTGGGGGGCTCGCTGTTGGAGAAGCCTTTCTCCTCCACCTTGGCTGTCACCGGCGAGACGGCGGACAGCTCTTTATTCGGGACGTCTTTTAACTCGACCTCGGCCATTTTCGCAGCCACAACCTGAACTGACATCGCAGCAATCCAGTCCTTTTCCACCAGTCCGACCACAGAGAGAGACACACACGGAGAGGACTGGCCTCACGATCAGCCGCACGGCATTCTGGTACATGTAGTCTTCTCCACAGACATGGCTTAAAGTGAAGGGGTCCCAGTACAGTGAGCAGTGTGAACCTCTTTCTATCCATTTAATACATTTAGGTGAAGCAGTTGAAAATATTACAGTTTACATTGAGAAAGGATGGACAGGATCTGGATTTTTTTTTTTTAGAGGGACAGCTCGAGTTGGACCTGAAATGTAAATTGACCCCTTATAGTCATACATGCACACAGCACAGCACTGCACACAGTGTAAACAATGTGAAATTCTTTCTCTGCATTTAACCTATTTCCAAGTGAAGCAGTGGGCAGCCAGGAACACGGCACCCAGGGAGCAGTGTGTGGGGATGATCCCTTGCTCAAGGGTACCTCAGTAGTGCTACTAGCAGTCCTGGTGTTCAAACCGACTAATTGCCAGGGGAATTCTCTAATCACCAAGCAGATTGCGTTAGTTTGGACATGTGCTGAGGAGAGACTGAATATGTTGGGAGAGGGAGAAGGATGCTGAGGATGTAGCTGCAGGGAAGGAAGGTCTAGTAAGAGGTTTATAGATGTGGTGAGGGAGGACATGCAGGCAGTTGGTGTGAGAGAGGAAGATGTTGAGGCTAGACGGAAATGGAGACAGTTGATCCAGTGTGGTGACCCCTAATTGGAAGACCAAGTGAAACAGTGGGCAGCCAGCGACGCAGCACCCAGGGAGCAGTGTGTGGGGATGGTCCCTCACTCAAGGGTACATCAGAGGTACCACTGGCAGTCCTGAGATTCAAACCCACAACCTTCTGATCGCAGGGGCAACTCCCTAAATAATAAATAAAATCATAATTGCAGTAAAATCACCTGTGCTGATTTTTTTTAGTTAGTTTGTCTCAGTTACAACTGTATTTTCATATTATTGGAAGAGTCCAATAATATGAAATTAAAGGTTTTCATAAAACCTTATTATAAGTCAGCAGTTCCACTTGAAAACCCTTCTCTTATCTGCAAGTTTAAAGGAAAAGGACCAAGTTAAATATGCTTAATGTAAAATAAGTAATTGCTGATTCTGTAATTTAGAGAGGTGCAATGGGGTCATTTGAAGAAAGAAAAAAAAGATACACACAAAGAGCTTAGGCTATTTGCCTGGGTCTTAATTTCAGGATTTGGTTCAACCCAGAAGCGTTGCTGTTTCTGGGATTCATTCCAACCCGAAAAACTAGATCTCTCCTGAAAACTCTCCTGCAGGTCTCCCAAGCCTTCCTTCCTTTTTACACTGAAATGTATTGCCCTGCCATTTTTTACATAAACTAAAATGACAGTTAAATAAAAGTCAACTCCGATTGTGTTTATTATAATTGTTAATTATGAAGAAAATATTACCATAATTCAAACAAGGTTATCAAATACAAAATGCTCATAACCTTTCAAATTGTTGAGATTTTTCTGAGGGGAGAAGTCATTTACATAACCCGTTAAAATCATTAAACCACAGTGAGAAACTCAACTGGTTGAAATATCTCGGATCTCAATATACACTTGAATACTATACTGCCATCAAGTGGTTACACACACTACTACACAAAGCAGGGACGAAGGTCAGACAAATCAGACAGACTGTCCAAAAACAAGTTTGTCTTATTTATTTCAGACCAAAAATGTTCCTGACCGACCAAAGATATTACAAAAGGAGTCTTGTGGCATCCCAAAAAGCATGAGCAGCCCTGCGAGAGCTTACAGAAGTCCTTGGCTGAAGCAAAGAATACTAAAGAGTGTTTTGCCCTGTAACAATCAAGCAGCAAAAGACATGGTGACGAACAAATGAAAAGGCTCTCATAAGTGTGTAGAGCATGTTATCCCTCCTGGTCAAAAGGGTAGTATGGCATAGAGCTTTTTTGCAACATTTGGAACCCTTTTAAAAAGTAAGAATTATTAGCTATTGCATTTGTACAGCCACTCAAGCCAAAAAAATAAAAAATAAAATAAGTGACACCTGCCACATTTATATACACAGCAAATGGGTCTCCCGTGTAATTAAAATAATTGCCACTTCCAGCAACCTCAACCGCAGGGAAAACTATGGTTATCTACATAAACACTTGGGTAAGTAAAGAAGTCGTAATTGGCTCACCTGAAATTCTCAGAGCCAAATGTATGACACTGATCACCAGCAGCAGAAATAGTTTAGCTGGAATCATCACGGCTGAAGTTGGCATAACCAGCAACCGGTAAAGGCTGGGTTAACTACATTTCCATAAAAATAACAAATAGGTTTTGCTGGTGGTGTTATTCGCTTTAAGTGGTATCCACTATATAATATGAAGTTTTAAGCATGTGCTCAGAAGTATGGCCAAAAACTCATAGTATAGGACCTATAACATCAGCAACAATTCATTTATGTATAAAAACACCACACACATTCAAAACAGAAAACGTTCTACAGCCTTGTGTCAAACAAAGCCATACAACAGAGTATGTACAAAGGCATAATAGAGCCAGGCTGACTCACTCTGTAATCAGTGTTTCCCAACATTGGTCCTGGAGACTCACTGTCCTGCACATTTAATTCTTTTCACTGCTGCTACCAACACACTTGATCCAACTAATCCGCTCATGAATAACCTTTTACTGGGCTGTAGCCGATTTGTGTAAGTAGGGAAACACTCATATGCAGGACACTGTGCCCCCAGGACCAGAGTTGAGATACATTGCTCTAAGTTACTGTTTTCTTTGTAGCGTGTTGGTGTGTAAAAACACATTCTTTACAGCACCTTAATTCAGTGCTTCATGCTGGACTACAGTTAACATTCCTGTTTAAGGTATCAAAGCCCTGTGCATGTTTTCCCAAAGCATGCAATGTCACTACAAAGTCTAGGAGCAAAAATACCAAATATCAAAATGATTAATCACATATAAACTTGTGCGATGTATTGCTCTTTAAGTGATCATTTCAGTGTCAGATTTACTTTGCTTAACGTGCTGATATCAATCCCCAAATATCCAAAGAACGTTCACTCCAGAAAGCCCCAGATTGACTCTCCTGTAGAGAAAAGTAAAAATTTAAAAAATTTAGTTTCTTGTCCAGCCTTATTAACTGTGATTATCTAGTTCAAAGCACTGGGCACCGAGACAGTTACTCAAGGCAATGCGCTGTCAGAGAAAATTTAATCAGAACTCACCCTAACATCCCAGACTCCTTCGTTTTGATGATGAAAAGGAACATAAGGACCGTGTGGAATAAGTTATTTCTGCCCTGTGAACAGCATCACACAGAGTATGAGCAAAAGGAGTAAAGGTAACAATCAAGGACTGCAAATACAGGCATAAGGAGAGGTGCACCAAGAACACACAGTACCTTAGGCAGGCTGTAAATATGGCCCTGGTAGACAAGCTGATAGTGAGGTGGGTTGGTGCTACTTTGGTGGATGCAGAAGAGGTTCTCATTGGAAAGATCTGTTTGAACAGCACACAGATGCACATGGGTTTGGGTTTTAAAAATAATGTATACATTATTTATTCTTTGTAAGTGTATGACCTTACCTGGTTTGTTTGGTGTCTGAATAAAATGCTGAGATGTAAAGGTTTTCCCATCTGGGTATTTCGGGTGGGGAGGAAGCCTGGAGTCCAGGTACGTGCACAGAATATGCATAAGGATCTAAAAAAAACAAAAAACAAACACATGCCAGTGACATACTGACCAAAGACTACAGATCAGAGTGAAATGTGCACTGTTTTCTTTTGTTTCACAATGTTTTAAGTCTGTTAAACTATATGTACACTGTGGAACCAGAGCTTCGCCATTTCGTCTCTCTGTATACCTACATATGGTTGAGATGACAAAATTCACTTTGACTTTAATGTACGGATTTATCCGAAATTTACAGGCTGATAAACAATAATTCACACCTCGTCATGGCTGATTTCAATCTCAATAACTTTTTCTATTTTAAAACCAGTTCACACCATAATCCATATGTAAAATGTTGAGCACAACACAAGTTAAAATCGTCACCCAGGCCTACTTCATTTAATGGAAAGGTTCAGAGATAAATCAAATGCTCACAATCTTCTATTTACTCTAGATGTATTTGTTCAGCCAAGACATGTATGTCAGTAATCACCCAATTTGTTTCTGCAAAATTTAATTATTTTTTAAGGCACAGACTTATGTGTGGTGTAGAAAATGGTATGACGTACTGTATGCTGTAGGGAGTCATTACTGAATGCTGTAGGGAGTCACCTTAAACAACAGGTGTTGCGACGAAGTCTCGCTCTGACAATGAGGTTTTGTTCTTAGTCATACTGTGTCCTAAACCACCAAGTCTGTATCACCTAACTAAAGACCTCAATGTGGTTTGAGCAGGTTGAGACATTATGGTAACGCATTTACCATATCTTGGTTGATCAACTACATCTGAGGAAGTGAACAAAAGACACAAAAAATTGTCAAACTCACAGCAGAGTCAGTTGGGAGGTCTGTATCCCATTTCCGGTTCTTCAGGTTCCCTCCGCCATTCCAGCGAAAGGAGCTCATACACCCACTGTGGGCCAACTCTAGAGCAGAAGGTCATTAAAAATACTGAAGTAACAGCAATTACTACTCGAGCAAACAACCATGATACATGTATGAAACCTTCTGAGGGACTATTTTTTAAATATAAATTATGGAAAGCCACCAACAATTTTACAACATGTAATGCAACAAGGTGCTGAAGTCTAAAGACAATCACCTTTGATCCTCTCTACCAGGTACTCTTGGTTAGGTGTGATGTCCAGGTACTGCACTATGGCATTAAGGGTGGGGATCACAGAAGCTTTGACTACAGCAGCCTGTTTGAGACTACTAATGCTGGCCTCTGGTAATGAAGAAGAAGATAAGACTGTAAAACTAAAGGTCAAAAAGCAATTAAGAGTATGGAAAATGGTGTTGAATGAGAACATTACCTCCTATCTGGAGTTCTGGGCAGCCCATTCTCCTGAGCTGGCTGTTGATAGAATCTATCTCCTTCACCAAATGTACCAGAATGGTGTCATTTATCCACTGTCATGTGAGAGACGAACACAACTGACTTAATGTTCAAAGCCAGGACATAGTTCTTTGGTGAAAAAAGTGTTCAAGAAATGTATTACTGAATAAAAAGAACAAAATATGTAGAAACTCACGTTTCTTAGTTTGGCAGTCCAGCTGTCTATGCTGTCAGTGACCACACGGCTGGTTGTGATGCGAGCCCAAACCTGTGTAACAATACAACACTTCAGTCTGAGACAAAAATAACAATAATTCAAGTCTGGTTTACAATACAAGGCTGTAACACATCCTTGCAAGTCAGCAGAGTTAAGATATTATGTACTAATTTAATTATGAATACTAATTTAATTATGCTTCAGAATAGGCAAACACAGCAGAAAATTCTCTCCAGTTATATTAGGAACGGCCATTTTATCATTGGTTGCTATATGAATCAGCATTAAAAACAATAAAAAAGAAAGTATATGGGTCTTACACACCTCACAATCAGTTCATGGTGAGTACTATGTTGACTTCAAGATACTAAGTTTGTTATCATTGGGTTCAAAATGTGCAAGTTTGGCTTATTTTGTGGCATACTAAATTATGTCACAATTTTAGAAATATTTTGACAACTAGCACCGTTAGAGAACAAAAAAGCAAATCTGGGCTAATCCCGCATTAAAGTCACATAATTGGGGAATTATTGCAAAATTAGTGCAACAAACACTGAAGCACATAAAAGAGTGCAATCATAATCCGTTTCATCATTAAGCAGTTCGATGTAATAGTGAGATCATGTTCCCTACTCAAAAAATCTACTTTTCTATTAGTGCTTGCCGTTTTGACAGTTGGCTTCTTCTATGCTTTTCCAATAGAGCACGGGTCCATGATCTGACCATAACTTCAAACTGCATAAATATGGGATTACAGCTTACCTCCTCAGCAGCTTGTTTGGAGCCAAGCTCAGTCTCATCTTTATGAGCAGAGGGAGCCTGTGAGCGACAGGCTGGCTGGTACTGGAATTTCCGCAAGCTCTGGGCGTAGTCCCCCACAGAACGGCTGTAGTTCCAGAAGGTTGGACTGTGTGACGGAGAGACTGACTCAGGACTCCCTGATGAGGAGTCAAAGACACATCCTCAGGTCTAACTTTAAGACTCGTAGCATCAGATCAGACAGTTAAAGGAAACCAGGTCTTTATGTGGTTTCTTAGACTGCATAATATCTATAAAATGGAAAAGTATATATTGCATAGCCCTCTTGAAATCTGAATTTGGCCCAAACTTTTGTCCAGTCTTATGGCTGTATTGTCAGAATCCAAAGTCAAGTGTATTTGAGATTAACTGAATTAGGACACCAAGCATGACATCTGAACAATTATATTTTGCTTATGGTGAAAATGTAATTTTGTGCCAGCGCATTCCTTTAAGTAAAAGAAAGTATATTATATTTTAGAGGGGTCTGACATATTGGAGGTTTTTACCAAGTTGACTCCGATGACTTCTCTCCTCCTCAGAGCGAAGGAACTTCTCCAAGCTCTTAACATCATCCATGTAATCTTCCTTCCCTCCTGGAGAACTGAAGGCAGAAGGGGAAGTGCGGTATCGTGACCGCAGGCTGGTGGACTCCACTGGCCCCAGGCTACTAGGGTAGGGAGAGGAGCTGGTGGATGGACTGTAGTTCAAAACCTAAAAGAAACAGGTGAGTATGTTCTTCAGTAAAATTATTATTCCAATAACAACATTCCTGAAAGGCAATAAGAAAAACAAATGTGCAAATTCCAACATCACAAAACAATGACATAAAAATGCGCACACACTTTGCCAAAGGCCACAGACGGAGAAAAGCGTCCTCCACTGCCTGGTGAGGATGGGCTGCTCAGAGATGGGCTGTACCCAGACACACAGCTGGGGGAGAACTTTGGGCTGGTGCTGGGGGGTCTCGCAGGGCTAAAACTGAGCACATTCTGTCCGTGCAGGGGAGAGGACTGGGAAGGCACCGGGGTCTCCTTCTTCTCTGGCTTCTGGGGTGGAGAGGCCTGAATTCCTGCACACAACAAAAATGGCTTTATTTTCTGCAGTCCAGAGGAAGTAGAAAGGTTGTATATTTAATTTAATTGTTGTATTCCATGCTTCATCTGAGGATCAGTTGTTTGTGTAGTTTTCTGGACCAAAACAGTAAACACTATACTGTATTGCCTATTTATAACGTCAAACCATATAAACAGAGATAAATTGTTTTTGAACCTTAGTGAAGACTCGTCTCTATTTCTGAATAATTATGTCCTAAAACACCAGTCCTAAAAAAAAGTATTTGCCCCTTCCTGATTTCTTAATATTTTTGCATATTTGTCACTATTTCAGATTATCAAACTAATTTACATATTAGACAAAGATAACCCAAGTAAAACACAAAATGCTGTTTTTAAGTGATGATTTTATTTATTAAGGAAAAAACTAAATATACATGGCCCTATGTGAAAAAGTAATTGCCCCCTAAACCTAATAATGGGTTATGCCACTCTTTGTAGCAACAACTGTAATTAAGCAGTTGCGATAAGTGGGAATGAGTCTTTCACATCGCTGTGGAGGAATTTTGGCCCACTCTTCTTTGCAGAATTGTTTTAATTCAGCCATATTGAAGGGTTTCCGAGCATGAACCGCCTTTTTAAGGTCATGCCACAGCATCTAATTTGGATTAAAGTCTGGACTTGAACTAGGCCACTCCAAACCTTCATTTTGGTTTTTTTTAAGCCCTTCAGAGGTGGACTTGCTGGTGTGTTTTGGATCATTGTCCTGCTGCAGAACCCAAGATGCGCTTCAGCTTGAGGTCACAAACTGATGGCCACACATTCTCCTTCAGGATTTTTTTGTAGAGAGCAGAATTCATGGTTCCATCAATCACAGCAAGTTGTCCAGCAAAACAGCCCCAGACCATCGCACTACCACCACCACGTTTTACTGATGGCATGACATTCTTTTTCTGAAATGGGGATCATCAAGATGTTTTTTGGCAAAAGTGAGACAAGCCTTTGTGTTCTTTTTGGTCAGCAGTGGTTTTCACCTTGGAACTTTTCGCCTTGGAGCAATTACTTTTTCACATAGAGCCATGTAGGTTTGGATAGTTTTTTCCTTAATAAATAAAATCATCACTTAAAAAGAGCATTTTGTGTTTACTTGCATTATCTTTGTCTAATATTTAAATTAGTTTGATAATCTGAAATATTTAAGTATGACAAATGTGCAAAAATATGAGAAATCGCACTGTACATGAACCTTTGCTTTCAGCTTGGTAAAGGTTCTTGGTAAAGGTAAAGGTGGAATGCAGCATTTCCCTTTCTCCAAGCATAAATTGTCTGTGAAAATCTGTGAAAATTGATGTAGAAATAGCAAAACTGTGAGTTATGTAGGAGTTTTGTGATGTCATTAATGCAAAAAATTCTATATATGGACTTCGGAGAAAATGGCACGTTTTGAATACTGTTTTTATAAATCAAGTGCTCCTTAAAAATGTGATGAAATAGTTTCCACCCCCCATGTCCTCTAATTCAGTTAGTTTGGATGTATTCAGCTTCTGTCCTGAAACTGAAGCAGAAATTGGTATTTCTCTTGTTTAATCACAAAACTCACTAAAATAAGTGTTTGAGCAGGAGTGTTCAAGCTTTTCAGTACAGCAGTGGAAAACTGCTACCTTATGCAAAAATGTACATTATAGTCAATCATAATTACCAGAGTTCCGGAGACCAAGAAGCCGATGCTGCTCTGGACTGATAGCGATAGTTGAAGGAGCCATGGTGTACTTGAAGTACTTCCAAAAATCAACGATTGCATTGAGGCTGAACAAGGAGGCCAGGGCCAGTTCTGTCAAATAAAACTATAGTTAGTACAAGAAAAACAATTTAATACTAACATATTTTATCTAAATACTTACTTACCAATGTACCATATTGGCCAGTATGTTATGTTATAGTATCTACTGAGCAGCTTTCCTGACCTGAAAAACAGGATTTTATATAATATAATTCCAACACACTGATTATTTACCAATTATAGTTTCAAGACATTCTCTTACATTTCTGTGTAAATCATTCCAGCAAGAGACACGTTCAGAACTGCCCAGGCAAGGACAACCTGCCGCTCCTGCTCTTCCCTCCTCATCCTCATCGTTTTGTCAATAAGTGAGAACATGGCTTCTTTCTTTGGAGTCATGGCTGTCAGCGCTGTGTATATTACAGAGTAAAAAATAGACATTATTCATTCACACCTCCCAAAAAAACATTAACACAGTTTTCCTTTTGAGGCAAATATAGTCAATCAGCCAAGTCTGATATATGTTTCTGTCTCTGCAGTGGAGCTACAGGACTGGCACCAGATTATTGTGGGCAACAAAGACTTCCATTAGTCAACTTTTCAGCTACATCAACCATTAGCTGCAGTGCAGCACAAAAATGGAGCAGCAAACTTGTTTCCTAACACATCTGGGCTGAGATACACTATGTGAAGTATTGGGACACATCTGCTTTTCAGGTTGTGGGGTACGCCCCTTACTTCCAGTGAACATATATCTTAATGCTTCAGCATACCAAGACAACACCATGCTTCTAACTTTGAGGACACAAGTTTGGGAAAAGCCCTATTCTATTCCAGCATGACACAAAGCAAGGTCCATAAATACAAGACTGGATGAGTTCAGTGTGGAGGAACTTGACTGGCCTGCACAGAGCCCTGACCTCAACCCCATCCAACACCTTTGGGATGAACTGGAATGGAGATTACGAGTCAAGCCCTCACGTCCAACACCAGTACCTGACTTCATAAATCCTCTATAGAATGAATGGGCACAAATTCCCACAGAAACGCACCAAAGTCTTGTGGAAAGCCTTACAAGAAGAGTGTGAGTTCCATATTAAACTCTATGTTTTTGAATGCAGTGTCATTAAAGTCCCTGTTGGTGTAATGGTCAAGCGTCCCAATAAGTTTGTCCATATAGTGTACTTACCTGCCAGGTAAACTCCTGCAAGCCATTCACCTAAATTTCACCTACCCATGCCAACTCTAATGTGCTGGGTTTGTAGGATAACTTTCTAAGAAAGCTGGTCCTCTGTTATGAAGCTCAAACTCATTCAGATTCAAACATGAAAACAACACTGCTTACCTTCCTTAGCCTGCTAGCTAGCCTGGGCTAAAACGATCTCCTATAACATGAATGGAAGACGTAAACCTGAAAATGTAAACTGCAGACTGTTTAAAGAGACTGCTGTAGTAACATTAAGAGGACAGAAAAGCATAATTTAGTTAATAATCAAAAGTTTAAGCTTCATCTAGGCGCCAAACTGAGCAGCGTGAATTCACAAGCCAGTAACGCATGCGCAATGTTGCAGGCAACACTGCCTTTTTAAATTTCATAATAAATGTCAAAATAAAAAAAATCAAAACCACCACTTAAATATTAATATGTCATATTTAATCATTTTAAAAAATCATACATTTTCATCGTTTTTCAAACTTTTTGTAATACAGTGAAACATGATTATTATAAAGTGAAGCAGCCGCTTATAGTCACATATGAACATTGTACAGCACACAGTGTGAAATTCTTTCTTTTTAGTTAACCCATTCACCAAGTGAAGCAATGGGATACTCAGGGAGCTGTGTGTGGGGACGATACCTTGCTCAAGAGTTCTTCAATGGCGCCGCCAGCAGTTCTGGGATTCAAACCCACAACCCTCTGATTGTAGGAGCAAATCCCATCTCCCCCATTAGTTGTGGTTTTTATAACGATGACTTATTATGAGATAATACGTCATCATTATCAGTAGTTAAATTATTGAGATACTCAATCATTTTTTAAGAGAAAGGTTGTCAATATCATGAGAAACCCTTGTTGTTATGAAATAGTAAGTCATTACTGTAAAAAAAAACCTCTTCATGCTCATTAAATAATCCTCCAGTTATGAGATACTATAAGGCAGGGGTCACCAACCTTTTTGAAACTGAGAGTTGTTTCACAAGTACTGCGCCATACGAAGGGCTACCAGTTTGATACACTAAACTTCATGTATAATAAATGTTTAAATGCTTTTTTTTAGATATTGTTATTTTCCAATCTATATCAATGCAAATTTGATTAAAGAAGAATAGCAACAGGATAAAATTAAATGTTAGATGCTGCTCACTGGTGAGTTGTGCTGTTTTTAGAACAGGTCCGCGGGCTACTCATGTGGTCCTTGGGGGCACCCTGGTGCCCACAGGCACCATGTTGGTGACCCCTGCTATAAGGTAAAAAGTCCATGTTTGTTCATTAAGTCACCATGTTAGCCCCTCCCCAATTAAGTTTTATTTTGTTTTCATTTTCCTGCCTTTATTTTTTCAGATGTGGTTACAATTAGAAAGAATAACAACAACCAATAAAAAGCAGAAGTTTGTTTAGCAAACATTTATTAAAAGGTCACAAAAATTCACAAAATAGAGTAGGCAAGAGATATTTCTTCTAAAGTGACTGGAAGTCTTCCTCATAAATTCAGGGATGGGATGGTCTTCAGATCTTTGGTCTTGGTGAGCCGGAAGTGAGTAAATCTTATCCTTGGCACACAGACCTGCTTGAACCATATGCACCATAGAAGGTCAATCACATCAAACCCTCTGTATGTATGTTCAGCTTCACTTGCCCCTGAGGAGATGAATCAACTGCCCCCATACATGACTCACATCTTGCCCAGGGTTTTAAAAGTAATTTGGGTCCAGGGAGAACCCTGTGAACCGTGTGCGACGGCCCCTGGCAGCCTTGGGTCGATTTAGTTGGTTGCGAAAATGATCATCACAGGGTTTGCTTGGCGGGTGCGGCTGAAGCAGTGTCTGGTCACCCCTGCAGGGCAGCTGAAATGCAATCCTGCCACCCTGTGCAGCTTTCTCTCCATGTATTCTTGGAAACTTTGTTGATCCTTCACTCCTGTCCTGTTTTCCCTGTAAAACCACCCGGTTTGGCATAATCAAGGACATTGGGATCACAGGGTACTTTCTTTTCCCGTCGTTCTCTGAGAGGCACTGGGTCTCTTCAATGTTTTGTTGAGCTCCAGCGATCGTTGGAACGCGGGAATGGCCTTCCACTACATTCGGTGCCATTCGAGCAAACTCACGAAAGCGTGGACGGTCTTTCATGGCTTATGATGGGCTAAAAGAAATTTAAATGAAATAAATCAGTCATGAGTTCTGTATATACCTCTGTTAATCATACTGAAGAAAAAGTAGTGAAACCACTATTAAAAGATTTTACCTCTTCCTAGATCCTGGTCAAAGGGAACCAACCTCCAAGTTGTATGTGAAGCAAAAATGTTCAGCAGAACCAACTAGTTATTTTTACTAGTTGAGTAAAGATAAAATGTTGAGCTTCAAGTCCAGAAAAAAAGGATAATGTGAGCTAAAAGTGTAACCTCACTGTCCAGTCCTGCACTCAGATTGCAGAATGAGTTGTAACCAAAGACACTGACTGATTAAAGGAATGGGGGCGTTATGACGCCATAATAGCGAAATTGGGCTCTTTAGGTTCTAAGTGTGGCGTCATTGGCAACCAATACAGTAGCACAATCAATAAAGATCTATTAGTATGTATTAGAAAAAGAATAAAAGTATTATCATGTGGATTTCTCTCACTAATTTAAAGGAAATGTTTACCGACTGTGGAAGCTGTGCGAACATTCGTGGTACGCTGTGTGGTCATTGATGAAACACCAGAAGGGGTTATTCTAACTAAAATATACACTCCATTGCTTCAGCCCATCCCGAGCTTTTTTCTCCACTGCCTCACGGGGACTTTTCCTTTAAAGAGAAGTCAGGCTTCACGTCTCTGGAGTGGTCACGTGACTTCTTCGAGAGGACTAAACAAGTGACTGTAGATGAAGGTGAGTGACCCACGCAGATGTTTATATACACAATGTGGACGAATGTATTGGGAGACACCTGTTTTCCAGGGTTTGAGCTAGAGCCCTTACTTGCAGTGCAGGACAATGTTAATGCTTCTGCATACCAAGACATTTTGGGCAAGGGCATGCTTCCAGCTTTGTGGACACAGCTCGAGGAAGGCCCGTCTTAATCTACAAAACAAAGGTACATAAAGCCTTCCAAGAAGAGTGGAAGCTGTTATAGCTTCAAAGGTGGGAGCAACTCCATGTTAAAGTTTATGTATTTGAATGCAATATCATTAAAGTCCCAGTTGGTGTAATGTTCAGGCGTCCCAACACTTTTGTCCACATAGTTTATATATTAGAAGGTTATTGGTGCAGAAGTTCCTGTTCTTTTATGTGCAGTACTACATCATATTTAATATCCAGTCAGTTTATCAGTTTATTTGTCTGGTAGGTTAAGCCAGTGTTCTGTAAACAAGACTGCAAAAAAAGGCACTGTGAGTTAAGTGTTGGGGATAATGTCTGTGTCCCAAACTGCATATTACTACACTAAATCATTGAGGCAGCTGGTGGCCTGGTGATAGTGGTTAGGGAGTTGCACCTATGATCAGAAGTAATGGGTTCAAATCCTAGGACTGCTAAAGGCACCAATGAGGTATCCTTGAGCAAGGTACCATCCCCACACACTGCACTATAAAATGCAATACACATCCAAGAGAAATGCATTCAAAACTGTAGTATGTGAAATATAAAAGTGTGTAGTTTGGGACACAGCTAATGTTTTACTTTGTCTTGGTTTTGTCTTAATTTGTAAAGATCATCAGTTAGTGGAAAAGTGGACAGAAGATGAGCAACCCGCTGAGGGGAGAAGTTGTCAGATTGTACAAGAATGTAAGAATACCTCTGCTTTTGTCATTCTTTATTGTTTTCATGAACATAAAATGCTTTTACTTTTGGTTCACAGTACAGAATGCAGTGGAAGTCACAAAATCCATACATTCAGTGGCAACAGATTAATATTAGTACTGGTAATGTATTTATTTTGGTGTTTTTTTTTTCAAAGCTTCTCTATCTGGGAAGAGAATACCCCAAAGGCACGGCGTACTTCAGAGAGCGCTTAAAAGCAGCTTTTATGAAGAACAGAGATGAGACGGACCCTGAGAAGATCCGAAAGCTGATTGACAAAGGGGAGTTTGTGATTAAAGAACTGGAGGCAATGTATTTTCTTAGAAAATACAGAGCCATGAAGAAACGCTATTATGAGCCAGAGCACTGAGGCTCTTTATATCTGCACACCTTGCGAATGGGATGGTAAAGAAAAGAAAACCCAAGCTTGTGCAGAAGTCATTCTGAATGTCGTTTCTGAATGTTCATCGGGTGTGATGGCGTAGCCTTGATGTGCCAGTGTTACTGTTCTGGATACATATATAATATTGTGTACTGTGTCACATAGAGTGTATATTCGTCAGTCCTACAACTGGAGTACCACTGCCCGGCACATTTACAGTCTCCCCTGCTCACACCTGGCCAAACTAGTGAGCTTGTTATTAAACCCATCAAGTTGAAACAGGGGTATTAAAGCAGGGCAGTGGTACCAGGACTGAGAATCACTTGTATGCCTCAAAGTGGCTAATCTGATGTCATGATGTTTTGAGTGGTCAGCCGAATAAAATTTCACATATCTGGATATTTGTTACCATTTTAACATTAACACTCTAAAATGCTGATTGTCCAAAAAATATTTTCCTCAATTTATACAGCTGGCTTCATTTTGGTAGCCTTTTTGGTATGTCATTAATCTTATAAATATCTGTGTATCTGTGTTTGATGTTGGTGGACAGCAGCTAATACAGAAATAAACACAAATTTTTATTAATGTCTTTTCCGTTTGAATACACCATGTTTATACGCTGAAGAACACAACTACAAGGAGAAAGTAATTTAATTCATTATGAGGCCTTTAGGATCTTATGGAACTTCAAACCTGATGCAATAAAGAGATTTTGTTTTAACTTGGTCCCGTAGGTTGAACCACAGTTCATTCTCACTTATAGTGTTCTCACCAGGACAAGTAAGGCCTCACTCGCTCTGCTGACTGGTGCAACAGACACTGAGAAGATTCAAAAGCTGACTGGTCAAAAAAGTTTGTGATTAAAGAACTGGAGGAGCTCCATTTCTGTTACAAAACAGAACCATGAATAAACATTATGAACACTGAGAGCTGATTTTTTACCTTTTACCTCTATGCATTTAGCAACACGGATGAATAGAGAAAAAGCAGAAAATTCATAATTGTTAGGACACTATTAGTTGCTGTCGGAGTGAGTAGTCTTAATGTTCCAGTCGTACAGTTTTGAGGACGTTTTAATGTTTCACCTTTTGGGCACTATAGATCAGGGTATAATCCTTTTAATAATTAGCATAATAATACTGTTTCACATATCACTGTAAAAATGAATTGCTTAAACATGGCCTTCTCCATATTTATCCTCAGTTTGGGTCGCTTTGACATCTGTCTCATGAATAACTGCAATTCATCTGTCCTTGATGTTTTAGCATTTTATTAATATCTTGGCTGGCTGCACATGTAAAGGACACTAACAAAGAGGGAGACTATTCCTTGTTGAGTTGGGTTCACTGGGAAAGTGAAGTGCATTGTCTTCTGCAGGAGCTCTGTGGGACTGAAATTTGGTGATGGTTAGCTCAACATCACAAAACGCAAGGTTGGTTTCACCAGATCTCTTCTGCTCCTCCCCAACCAAGTAGAGTTTATCTGCATTTCCTTTGGCCTGGAGGCAAAAAAAAAAATTACGCAAAACGTGGGGTTATACCTAAAGTGTTAGGGCATCAAAAATTGCACTGACCTTTTGCTTTAATGTCTTGTAAAGCTTGTAGCAAGTTAAATCCTCCTTCATTACTGTCAGGCCTGGTTCTTGCTTTAGTGGTTTACCTCCTACGAATGCAAAAAAGTTGAAAAAAAAAGCACATCAGACCTGATCTTATTAATGATTTCAAAGCAATTCTTACCTGAGAGCAGACTGACGCTCAGCCCCACAAATATGGTAACTAAAGTCCCCACAGGGCAGAAATACAGGTAAGAGAGGGAGTACCACTTATCAGCCAGCAAAGGCCTGTTAAAACAACACAAGGGTTAATTTCTTTGGCAAAGATGCTGACAGAAGTCACAATTATAACAAATTTTAGGTCAAGGAATCATCTCCACCTGTCCAGGGCTGTGTTCTGCTGGGAAGAGGCGATGGGGCCTGTATTTGTAGAGTAGGTCCAGTTCAGTAAGGCATCCTCAGCTATCGTGAAGTTGCAGCCATGTGTTTCAAGAGCAAGAGGTCTGGTACTCTCGGGCAGAGGCCGATAGATTTGGGCCCCGATACACACCCACAGTGACATGGTTAGTCCAGCGACCAGCCCTGCCAGTCCTCCCTGCAAAATACATATATGTTCTATGTTAGAATGTTAATTAAATAAACATAATGAGTCATCTTTTGCTCTCATGGTCAATAAAGCAAGGCAATATAAGATCTTTATAATTTCTTATCAAATTAGTAAACTACTTCTGCTGGAATGTTATTTATTGAACTATAGTAATTATATCCACCTCTTTTACTGACCATAGCATTTTGTGTATATAGCATAGTGTATTTAGTACAAAGTATTTTCAGAGTATTTTCTGGAGAGTTTTATTTTGACTTTCTATTTTATATTTTCCTTCTCTTTGTGTCTCTGTGTGTCTGTGTAGTCATTTCCTCAGGGATCAATAAAGTTTTCTGTTTCAGATTTCAAAACATTTGCAAGCCCTTTATAAGAGTGGTGGTATCATAATTCAGTGGTACCATAATTCTTTAATCAGTGCACTTGCTAAAAGTTCCAGGATATTAATAAGAAAAGACTGTAGTTGTCTTTCCTTTTTCCATGTTGCTTCCTGTTGTTTGCATGCATTTCTAAAATGGAATCGATAATAGTGTTGGCCAAATGAGTAAAAAAGGACAATACTTTTCTAACTGACCTTAGAATTAGCAGAAGGGAACAGAATGCCTAAGGTGAAGAGGCCGAGCAGAGGTCCACCAATGGTGCCAACAATACTGATAGCTGCCTGTCAGAAGACATGCACAGATCAGAAATAAAAAAATCAAAGTGAGATAATAGCACTACCTGTTAAGTGACTAACCTGAAGCAACCCGCCCATCAGTGATGCAAGACCCGCCATCCCAATGCACACAGCCCCATACAAAATGCCTGTGAATGAAAATGTGTAAGAAAAACTGCATTACAGGGAATGACCGTTTCTTATAGTTAGTTTGTTCTTACTCAGTCCCTTTGATGCCCAGGAGAGTTGTTGCTCTGACAAGCTGAAGTATGGTCTAATCAGGTCTGCAACAGTCACTGCAGCTAACGCATTCACGCTGGAGGACACTGTGCTGTAATCAGTGCAAGCAAACACAGTCACCATCACTGAAGAGTTTTACTGTTCTTAAACCCACATTCAGCCAGGTTGGGTGGACTGAATGTGTGATAGAGGTCTGTGGAAGATCTCACCTCAACGTGCCACTGTAAGCCGCAGCCACGAACAAGCCAGGAAGGCCTGGGTAATCCCTCAAGATATCCAGCACTAGGTATGGCATCAGCTTCAAAACAGAAAAAAAAATGAATGAGAATGTGCCAATCTGTGCCCACTCAGTTAACATTTGTGAGGTCAGGCACTCATATTGGATGAGAAGTCCTGGCCCACAAACTGCTGAGTGGGACAGATCTAGCAGGCCAGGAACTTCACAAATTGATTTGTTACAAAGGTGGCATCCAACAACAATGCCACATATGTGCTCCTCAGTATGACCTATAGGGATGGGAAGTAACAGTAATTGACTTTTGAATTTGAAAAAATAGATAATACCAAGGATAATATCGTGATACTTTTAAATGTTTTCTTTTGCATATAAATGGGGGAAAATATATCTGAAAGTTTTGCATTGACATTAATAAACTTAACCTAAACTGGAACATTATACTTGTAAATGGAATGGCCCTTATGGATTCTCCCAAAGGGGAAATAACCCGGCCAGGCTGATGTGTGGATGGTGTTTTGCCAGACCTGCATTATCAATGACATTGAAATAAACACTGCAGAACTATCATTTCACTGTGTGTTCTGGCAAAGCACTGAGTTCCTTTCACTGATGTCTTACCTGATCTTGAGCAGACACCTTTTTAGCTGTCCATGGGTCGCAGTTCTTATAAACAGAGTACAAACACAATCCACAAAACACTGAACACAGATTAATAGTCCAGAGAGACACCAAGTTCACATACAGAGACCTAGACAGAGATATAGATGGTTATAGATGGTTAACTCACAGTGCATCTATGGAAGAAAGCTACATACAGAAATACATTGTTTTGTGCAGTGCTCACATTTTGGCATGGAACAAGGACTTGCAGGACACATATCTCTGCACCTGAGCCTGGTTTATACCATAAGCACTGGTCCAGATGAATGTACCTCCGATCAGGATGGTCCAGAATGTGTGCCTCCTAAGAGGGTTAGGATCAAAGCTGAGAAAAAAGGTAAAACATAAGGACTATGATTCAATCAGAGGGAGTGGTGTTCACAAGTTGTGACTGTCATAATTTAACTCACTCCCATAGGTTGATTCTGCCTCCCTGAGAGGAGTCATCGAGGATGGTTGAGACCCCGCCTCGTATCAGAACAGACTGGATAATGACAGCCAAGAAACCAGTCAGCATAACGAGCACCTGTACCACGTCTGTCCACACCACTGCCTTCAGACCACCCTACAGAGATAAAGAAGCAGTTTTACTTTATTTAATACTGTATTCCCTCTTAAAAGAATAGTTTGGTGGAAAAAAAGTACATAGTTATAGTTACACTGGTGCAAAGCTATAACAGTGTAACTAACAGGTGATGGAAGTTTAAGAACAAACAAAACGTAATGTAAGAAGCAAACTGTAAGAAGCAAACTGGCCCCTTAATTTAATCCAGGTTTTATCAAATACTGCTACATGTTGTATTGAGAACTGCTGCAGCATAGTGGAACAAAACCTTGTATTTCCAAAACGGTTCATAACTGTAAATATTTGTCAATGCAACCGATTTTGGACCATTTTGGACTATTTCTATTGATCTGTTCATTATAAAAATGTCCCATATTGTAAAGAGCAGTTCTAAATTATGTGAAAAAATGTGTACAAGGTTTGACCCATCAGCATCAACAATTTTTAGTTACATGTTGAATCCATTATCTGGATTTGTACCCACAAATGGTAAAAGAAAAGACAAAAAAAAAAGAAAAGTAAGCAAATATATATAGCTATTAAGCTATTGCATCAAATATATCATTTTCCAACTTTGCCCCCTTCTTCTGGTTGGCACCAGACAGCCAAACAATTACACAACAGAAGCACAATAAACAACAAAAGTACCTCATGTATGACCTTACCAAGGTGCAGTAGAAGGTGCAGACCACTCCAGTGGAGATCACGGCTCCCCAGAGATCTATGCCAGTGACTAAGGAATGAACAGAGAGGAGTTCACTAGACCTGAAGTCGCTGTAATCTTTCAAGTGCACTTAATGCCTCCCATCTACACATGAATGCCATGCTTGGATTCTCTCCAGTGTTTGTGTTCAAAATCACTAGATATTTAATGGGGCGACTCAAAAAGGTAAAAAAAAAATAGGGGGAAATGTACTTAAATTAGTTATACTAATGTATGTCACCTATTTTAATAATTTATTATCACTGAATCATTAAATGTATACTGATAATTAATTATTCTTACTTATTTAATGAATTATTTTGCCTAATGGTAGTATTTCATTGTTTGCAAGTCCAGCATTTTGTTTAGCAAACATTACTGTTAAAGAACAATTACGCAAATAAATTAACTAAATCATTTTTAAACCCTTAGTGCTCTTTGGTTATAGTTTGACTTTGATTTAAACACCGTACAGTGGCTTTTGCTGGTGTGGTCAGGTGAAGGACACTAGACTCGGCAACCTTGAAGGATTAAACAAGCTCCCAAAGAGATTTTGAACCTTTTATCCCACATACTCTTTCATTCTGGAATCTTACCTGAGAGATCTCCTGTGTGATAAAGTCATGGATACACCACTCAGCTGGATGTAGACCAGCCAGTGGTCAATATTAGATACATGCAATGTAAATGACACTTAAAAAATTATGTTAAGCAAACCCACCTTGGTTTAAAGCCAAAGCTGGAGCGTAGATGACCAGTCCAGTGTACAATAACTAAGAAAAAAATGATAATCACACTTTCTTTCCCAGTTTGACAGTATAAGGTTAAAAAAATGCATTTCAATGAAGACCGTTGCCATTGAGAATGCTTACAGTTTGAATGATAAAGAGCACTGTCCCAAACAGCCGAGTTGCTTTGTTGAACCTCATTTCCAGGTACTGCAGGTAAATGGGGTAAATATACATAACTTACAACATCAGACTATAATACAGCTCCAGCCAGTACTAATACTTTTTTACTGTATAAAAATATTGAACATGTATTACCTGTAAACCATTTTCATTGGAATAAAATATGGATTACGTGAACACAATTATATCTTTCATTTTGCTTACTGTAGGCAGTAATTATATTAATGTAATACATTTATTCATGTGGAAATAATGCACACATTTGAATGAAATAAAGTCAGTGCATCACTGTAATAGGGTGGTTGAACTAAAGCTATTATCTATGGTCTTTAATTTGTTAATGTGAATCTGTAATGCATGGAACCATTGTTTTGTGGGACAAACTGTGGGAGCAAGAGACCCGCATACCTTAACCCACTTCACGTGAGAGTCAGTCACACTAAAAAATGATGCATAAGTTCTGTAACACTTCCAGTGATAATATATAAATAGGGCTGGGCACGTTACACGTCAAAGCATAAAAGCATTATTTACTTAACGCCGACAATTATTTTATTGTGCGTTAACGCAGATTTTTTTATTGAAGTTCGGTTTTCGCGGGGATCAGGCGTCCCATTACTTTTCTCTATTACGTGACCGTTACACCAACAGGGACTTTAATGACACTGCATTCAGATGCATAGACTTTAATATGGAGGTCGGCCACCTTTGCAGCTGCTACAATGCTCTGGACTCCGAAGGTAACTTGTTTTTCTATAACAAACTAGATAAAACGTGAATGCCCTGCAGTGGCATATTGCTTTGGTTTTATATTTGATTTGATTTACAAGTTCACATTTGAACTGCAGCTGTGTAACAGTGTTAAAGGGAACACTGATGTTAATAAGCTCCTATTTGTGTACAGTGTTCGTATAGTGCTTTAAAAAGTGTGCAATACAATACTTTTGACTTAATTATTTAAATTTTCGTATAACAATGCGATTAATCGCGATTAAAAGTTTTAAGCGTTGCCTAGCATTAATAAATACACACACACACACACACACACACACACACACACACACATATATATGGGTCAAAGACGTTAAATGAACAAAAAAGCGAAATAAATACATGTTGAACATATACAGTTAAACTACATTGTCTACATTATTATTTCAGTTACATTTAGAAAAAAAATTATGCAAATGTATGTATAACATAGTCTCATGAGATCCAAAATTGTCAGTCAGTGTAATGGTCCGAACCTTAATATCACTATTACATCTTTAAGTAAATATATAAAATAACAAACAAAATTACTAAGCACATTTTTATAAGTGCTACTTTTGTTGTATTAAAAGCATCTTGCGTTATTGTTTTGTTTTGATATTAAATTTATCAGGGGAACTTTGTCCCAAATATTTGGTTCATTAGAGGTCATTCACTGTCCTGAGACCAATATGTCATTTTGAAAACATTTAGAAAAATGATAGTCACAAGACAGTCTGTGACATCATCAAAAGGACCCCTGAAGACCCCTGAGGTGATAAAGCAAGGTGAGTTTATCTCTCATAAATATTA
>JBBPCX010000135.1:25402769-25427516 GCA_037974365.1 Hydrocynus forskahlii | reverse complement strand
AGGCTTTTTAACAAAGCGTCATTCAGTGTAAGAAATTGTGGTCATTCAGTGTAATGCATATATTGATATAAAAATGAAGTAAAATTCTAATAATGATTTTTGTTTAGTAAAGTATATGCAGGAATGTACCAACAAATTGAATATTAATGTATTTTAAGCAGATTTCTCTTTGGTGCAAAAACTTTGTGAGAGCGAACAGGTAAAACTTACTGGTTGGAAGAATATGAGCATTGTTTAAAGATTTCACATTGCCATTAATAAAATAATTGGAGTTTCAATGAAGAGCCTAAATATAGTATTTAAATAAGTCATGTAACTCGCTTAAATTTTCTAATGCCATACACTATTTTTTTACATGATCTATTTTATTACACTGAATGAAATTTAATGGGTCGCTGTTTAGAAACAAGAGTATAAATGTATGTTGGTTTCTGTTTTTTGCACAGAAAATATTAAAGTTAAACAATGGACAAACCAATTTACCCAAAATAGAAAAAAAATTAAGCTGTAGAATACTTCTATTTTTTTTTAAGCTTGAAAACCCAGTTGCGTCTTTGACCCATATATATGCATATAAAATCTCACCTCATAGGTGCTGGTTATTCCCAGCCTGTAGAAGATTGGGAGAAAAAGTTCAGAGCTGACTCCCACCATGAGGATGAAGGAAAGGCAGGTGAGGACGAAGCTGGCCCCATAACAGTACACCTCCACTGGGGTGCCCAGCACCGTGATGGCTGACATGAAACTGGCTGTAAGGCTCAGAGCTACTGGCACTGCCGTCATGCTCCGGCCCCCCACCAAAAAATCCCTGGAGCTCTTCTGTCCACCCTGAGCGAAGGCATAATATACCCCAATGGCTGCAGAGATGACTAACATAAGAGTGAAGACCACATAGTCCCATGCAGTGAAGGATGCTGCAGGTGCTGGGTTCTCCAGGTTCTCCATTGTGCTCTGCTGCGTTCTTATTGCTGAAAAGGGTTTAAAAAGAGTTTCCTCCGTCACAGAAGCTGAGATCTGTATTTGAAGCGAGATAATGACTGCTTTACTCAGATGAAACTGTGGCCCTGTAAGTGGAGCCAGTGAAAAGGTCTGTTTGACTGGGAGCAAGAAATGCCCTGGACAGGTAACACACCTCTTCGCTTACCTGAGAGCTCAAATTGTTTTCAGGCCAATGTGGTGAGGACCTGCCAGCAGCCCCCCTCAATACTTGACATTCCACACATTTCTCAGCATATCTACTCCTTCTCTGTGTTTTCACTTTATGTGTCAGGCTTGAAAAAAAAATACATTTGAAATAAGTGTAACTTTAGTAGAACTAAATGGAATCATTAGGCAGCTGGTGGCCTGGTGGTTAGGGAGTTGTCCCTGTGATCAGAAGGCTGTGGGTTCAAATCCCAGGACTGTCAGTGGCACCACTAAGATACCCTTGAGCAAGGTACCGTCATCACACACTGCTCCCCGGGTGCTGTGTTGCAGGTTGTCCACTGTTTCAGGTGGTGAATGGGTTAAATGCAGAGAAAGAATTTCAGTGTTCACACTGTGCTGTGTAGAGTGTGACTTTAAGGGGCCACTTTACCTTACTACCACAGACGCATTGCTGAGGTTTCCTTCTTTCGGTATTGTGTAATTTCTATTATTATTTTTATAATTTGTTCTTGAGTGCTTCATTCATATCCATTGGATCAAAACAAATCCAAACGTCCACTATAAAAAAGAAATACTAGTTTCAATTTGTATGCAATCTTCAGGACATTGTTAACAGGTTATGTCAACCATCAAAACTGAGTTATTATTATTATTATTATTATTATTATTATTATTATTGTTTTACTTTGTTCATCCACAGTTAATTATAGCTATCATTCAAATTCTTGCTTCCATAATCTTCCATCAAAATGTTACATTGGTTACAGCACTTGATGAAAACGCTCAGCCGGCGCAGGAATTATTGCTTTGTGCTCAAAAACTGCACAGTACAGAAAAAAATGTGTTAGGACCTCCAAGTCATGAGTTATGAAATAAGGCCTTTACTTTGGAATGAAACAGCTCACCATTATCACGACCTTTACTCTGAAAAAAATATGAAGCGTTACAACAACTACTTTAAGATTTTAAATATTTGTAGCATTTGTATTGAAATGTACAGGGAACAGGGAACAACCTTACATATGAAAATACATAGTCGTAATTCCAACCTTTACTTTGAAAAATACAGACAGTGACCACAAACTTTTATTTTGAAATACATTCTCAGCGCCCCCGCAGTAGCGCTTCAGTGAAAATGGCGGCCTCCTGACGCGGCATGTGTGTCAACAATTCCATTTAATTTTTAGTCTTGTATTTATCAAGTACAGTATTTACTGAATTTCTGTCTGGGCGACACAAAGGAGCAGAAAATGAAGTTAAAAGTCAAGCCTCTGTCTCATAAATCGGAAAACACTTTCCGGGTGAGTTTTACTCCACAAGAGTGAAAAAGATACAGAAACAGCTGCAGAGCGCTCATGAGGCTGAGACATGAAATAAAATACTCTAAACATATTAGTATTATTATGTTTAATGTTACTGCCATTATTTTTTATAATTGTTGTTATTATTATTATTATTATTAACGTGTCACTTTCGCTACCAGCCAAATTTTTTTTACACCCACTGAAATATTATGCATGTTACTCAGAATAAAATATTTTTGTCATTGCGTATAAAATATATAAAACAAATAACCAATAAATTGAGATACTAGAGTATCAGCTGTAGCAGAATAGACTAATATTTAAAGAGATAGAATAAAAATAAATAAGCAGCATGGAGATGATTAATAAATATATACGTAACTAGATATAGGTATCAATAGCAGTAAGTCAGTATTAAGACGAAATAGTAAACAGTATTAAGACACAGTAAACAGTATTGAACGGTATTGCACTGAATGCCATTCATATCTACTAAAATATTCTATGCTAAGAAATACATGTACAGTATGTTCACCTTTTGATTTTTATTGATCAGTATTGACCTAATAAAATGAATCTAATTATAATTATAATGTGGATCACCAGACAACTATTAAGTGACAGTCAGTGGGATGAAATAGTTAACGAGTGCATTTAAAGATAGGGAACAGCCTGGAATTTGGCTCTGCATCACCACAGTCACAACCAGTTATTAGGATGTCAGACATACACTGTTACAGACTCTTTTGTTGTTATAAAGGATATATTTTTTTAATTCGATGTATTTTCATTTATGGTTGTCCACTCAACAACCTTCCGATGCTTAATAGGAGTAAACATCTGTAGCTTATGAAATAAAAGCTTAACTGGTAGAAACCTGTGGTGTACAAAAATGTTGGACTTGTAGTGTGTAGCCATATCCTCTTCATAAGTGGTTGTGTTTGTTAGCTATTGAGTTGCTGATTAAAAGCATGCTTTAATTTTCCTTGTTTATATTGCAGTTTCTTACATTTTCCGAACGACTCGCAAATGTGAACATAGATGTCATTCATCGTATTGATCGGACGGGAAGCTACTCTGAGGTGAGGAAAATAATCAACATGATGAACTTAAAGGAAGTTTATGTCAATCTGAAGAGTCACTCTTTATGACGGCTTTAACTGAACCCTTTAGAACACAGTTTGCTGAATCCAGCCTTGCTTTGTGTACCTAAACGCACATCCATGCCTAATGCTTTGTATGTGTTTTATGTGCTGTTTTATTAGGAAGTTGATACCTACTTTTTTCAAGGCTTAACAAAATGGAAGGACCTGAATTTGACAGAGCACTTCAGTAAGTGTCTCTCCTCAGTCGTCTTTCATTATAGCTCACACTTCATATATTTTAATGTTCTTTGGTCTTGTTGTTTTTGTTTTTCTTTGCTCATGCATACAGTCTAATGTATTTATTTGCTCCTCAGCAACCTTTCTGAAGGAGGTGACGCACAAGTGTCAGTCTTTCAACATGTTGGTGTTTCACCAAAATACTGTAGTGGAAAGTTTGAAGACTCATCTGTCAATAAAGAACAGCTTGGCTTACCAGCCTCTTCTGGAGTGAGTACCTATCATCATCTCCTCTATAACGTGCGTGACTGAAAGAGAGGTTCGTGATCTTATAGAGCTAGGTATCAGTAAGTATTGATATCAGCATCGATTAGTATCAGTAAATTACAAACAATACGTATCCCTAGTCAAACACTCCTTTATTTATTTCATTTTGCCCTGACTGATACATCAATTATGTTAAAATAATAAAACATCTTATACTTCCCATATAAAATTGCCAGGTTGGGCAGTATTAGGTGATTCTGGCATAATTCACTATACTTATATTTTTCTTACAAATATGTTACAGTGTCATATTTAGTTTGGTTTTTATTTCATAAGTATCTTTTTATTGTACTTTTTATTCTATTTTTTTTCCTCCTAAAATGACACAAAATAAAATTAAACCACCACTATTTCATGGGCATTATGATTATGATTCTAGTGATTATATCTGTTTATGGACTGATATGTAGTATAAAATTGGAAGGTACTACAATAGTGTGTCATTTCACAGTGTTCTCATATAGACAGGATATCATTCATCACCAGTTTCAGTAGGTCACCCTGCACTTATTTTTGTCTAAGCAAGCAGTGATTGAATACCTCCATTACAAGAGCATTAATCCATTTGCATATGCAGTCTTGTGGTTCAGCTTGCACGAGACCTCCAGACAGACTTTTATCCTCACTTCCCTGACTTCTTCATCATCATCACCTCATTGCTGGAGATGCAGGACACAGAGGTGCTGGAGTGGTCCTTTACCTGCCTTTCCTACCTGTACAAGTACCTCTGGAGGCTGATGGTCAAAGATATGGAGCTGATATACGGGTAAGAAGCAGATGAGAGGGAAACTGAAGACAAAGTGTTAGACACTGTAGACGCTTGAATGAAATAATAATATTTTTAGACATTTGAATGAAATAATAATTTTTTGCTTTTAACAAGTCTGTATGTCACTGTTATGTGAGACTAATATGCTGTTCCTCCTTCAGGCTTTACAGCAAACTCTTGGCACATAAGAAAGAACACATCCGCAACTTTGCAGCTGAGAGTTTCTCCTTTTTGATGAGAAAAGTAAGAGCTGAACGGCTGTCCCCTTATGGTTTCTTTTCTATGCTTGTAAATAAATCACTTAGTAAATACGTGTCCGTCTCTTGTTGCTCAGGTTTCAGATTTTGACGCCTTATTCACATTGATGTTCGTGGACCTGGAGGAGCACCCTCAGAAGGCCCAGGGAGTGGGGCAGCTCATTTTTGAGATGTGCAAAGGAGTCCGTGGCATGTTTCACTCCTGTGCCAACAAAGTGAGTCCATGTTTCCTTAAAGGATTCATCCTGCAGTTTTTTTTCCATGTTTGTGTCTGTTTATGTACTAAATACAGTCATTTTTTTTCACAAACTGTGCGCTGTGTTTTGCCTCAAAAATTTGTCCTATCAGAAACACAATTCAGCATGAGTAGGCTAAGCTGCTGTAGATAGGACATGTGGAGATATATTATTGTTGCTGTCACATAAACAGCAAAATTCAAACAGACAGTTTATGCAACTCATTATGTTCTTTGTACTTTTGAAAATTGTTTACGTACTACATTCTCTAAATTTTTGGATGGACCATTTTTGGACAGGGCTTAACCAATGAAATTACACAGACCTGCATCTAGACCCACATTTACTCTCATAACTATATGATTTGTGTTACTTTTGATTCTTGTTAATGATTCATTTATAGTAGTTACTGAAAAACAAGATTAATTACTTGGTAATAAGGCTGTAGGTAAAGGATTCTGGAGCCTGGCCCAAGTCAAAATTTGACTGTTAAGCACTTGCAATTCAGCATGAAACTGTAGGAAATTTATTTATTTTAGTTTTTTTGTAAAGATTTAGATTGTAGTTTTTACATTTTTCACTGTGTGTTTGTGCCTCTCTCAGGCCTTGCCTGTGGTTCTCCGGAAGCTTGGTCCAGATGAGGAGGAGGGTGTTGCCCTTCCCTGGGATGCTGTGAAAGAAGCGCTGGATCAAATGGCTGAGTCTTCAGCTAATTATGTTGAGAAGGAGAACATCTTGGTCCTTTGGGATTCACTGCAGGTAGACATTTTGTCTCCAGTGTAGAAAGAAGGGAACAGTAGGCACAGTCTCATTTAAATCTCGTTTAATATGGACATTTAATTTGCTAACCCCTGTGCTTTGCTGGGTACCGAGAGACATGCTGAGAGTTTGTTTCCTGCTGTTCCTGTCCTGTTCCTAGGGTTGTGTGAAGGACCTGCAGCCGAAACTGGTGGTGGGTGCCCCTAACCAAGCCAGTGATCACATGGAGAGGATCTTGTATGTTTTCCACACTCTGGTGGAGCATCGTAAGGGAGCCAGGATCACCAAACCACAGTCTGTCTGTGAGGTATGCGTGCACACGAATTTGAGTCTTAACAATCCCTGCATGGCGTTGTTTGTAAAACCATGTCTCTTATTTGGTTTTACAGATGCTTATCCAACTGGTCCAGACTCCAGGCATGTCCTACTCGTGCTGCCAGCTTTTGTTACAGGTGGTCTCATCCTTCCTACTGGGAGAGAATGTGTCTCTACAGCCCAGCCTGACTCAAGAACTGGTGAAAAAGGTGTGTGTGAAGACAAATGTTTAACTGTGCATTTGTACACATGCGAGGATGCTAATAACTTTTTTCTGCTTGTCTTAGGTCTTCAGCAGTGGGATGGATCAGGATCTCATTCTGGAATTTGCCAAGGAGATGTTTGACATGAAGCAGTTTGAGCAGGTCAGGATATGAGAAAATTCAGCTTTCTTTGGTGTCATAAGGAAATGGATCTTTACTGTATAATTTTTGTCAACAAAATTATCTGTGGCAGTGTTTGTTGACAGTGTTTTTTTTTTTACTTCATCAGTTATGACGATAATGAGACAAAACAACTGTAAATTGATATTAACAGAAAGAGTTTATGAAAATATAAAGAAATTAATTACACATCAAAAATGGCTGTCTTGTCAATTAGATTGAATATAATCTGATCACAGACCCTTTGAAGTATGTAAACAAATGCATCTCACTGAGATATCACAATGCAGCAATGCAGGTTTAGCGAAGGCAGAAGAGCAGGCAGGAAAATATCACTTTCTGTTAAACTGGCTCTGCTTTAGCATTAAGATGGCTCTGCTTCAGCATGAAAACACACTGCATACATGAGAGAAGCTCAGTATGTCTAGACTGCACTCCTGAACTGTTTCATTATCATGGTTAATGTAGTTGTTATTGCTTTTGCACATATTACATTATCTCACATTCAATACTTAGCAGTAGTGCAGTTTCTAGCAGTAAATGCTGCAAAAGCATTAACACATCTGGCCTTATTTCACTTTCTCCTCTAATCAGGAATAACTGAGAGCTGATCAGAGTTAATATTCTTTCTGATGAAGATTTCTGCTGCTAGTTCTTTTTCTGTTATTTACTTTTATGACGGGTCATTTCAGAGCACCAGTTTGTGCACACCAAAAATGGATATGAGTGGCTTACAACAAATAACTTTGAACCATATGGAAAGAAATATCAAGTCTGAGCAAAAAAATTGAAACTGGCAGATTGAGGTTTCAGTTTGGTGAAAATAAAACCTGAAAAGATGGAGTTATAAGATTTTCTTATGACAGCGCTTTGTGTTTGTGCTTTGCAATGATTGGTGTAAATTGCTTGTTCTCTGCAGCTCTTTCTGCCCAGCATGCTGCAGTTTGTGGAGCAGCTCTTCTGCAGTGAGGACTCTGGGAGCAGACTGCGCTCTTTGGAGCTGCTGGTCAGGCTGATTCTGGTTAAAGCCCAGCCACCTACTGATGGCTCCATGGCCTTTGAGAAGTACCCACTGCTCTTCAGCGGACAGCCTGTAGGGTGAGGGCATGGCTTTCGGCTTCTAGAAGAATATCAGTGTTTTAACTCATTTCATCATTCAGTTCACTGCAGTTTCCTCCAGGACCAGTAACGCATCTATACTGTTTTCTGACTCTGACCTTATTTCACTTCTTTGAAATGATAAAGCACCACTGCACACATTCATGTTCAGGCCGAGTGGTGTGGAGAAGGCCCAGGCAGAATCTGTTCCTCAGCTCATCCTCTCTCTCATAAACATCCCTGAGGAGCAGCCCCTGCTGGATCTCTCACAGCCCTGGGCAGCCCTCGTGCTGCTTCCCCATCTCAGGCAAGCAGCATCTTTCCATCAGGCGTGTCTAGATCTGGTCATAAAATTTGAGTTGTTGACAAAATCCAGCATCAAGGTCCATGAGGCTCTTGCTTGTAAAAAAATGAATAAACAGGAAATACAGAGTTATTTGGGACGAGGACAGTTTAGTGCAGCTGAAAGACTGAAAATATTTTTTTTTATATAAAGTTCCGTGTAAAGGGAGCAGCTTGTTAGAAAAAACTTGCAACATTTAGTATGTTACTATAAAACACTATAATTTTACATTTATGCATTTTTCAGATGTGCTTATTCAGAGGGACTCTTATTGGTATAGTGGATATTATTTTATGTATTTTTTTTCAGTTTTATTCATGCCTGATCTAGTAATGTTGCAATGCTGTAATTTTGTCAGTTTAATGAGGCACTTTGGGTACTTTGGGTACTTTGGGTCATTGTGGGCCAGTTTGGGTCTGTTTGGGACAGACTTTTGTTAGGCTTGGGTCAGTTTTGAGCTCATAACTTGATGATGTGGTTCTGACAGTCGTTTTCAAGCAGTTTTCAGGCCTGATTAAAACTCTTACTTTGATCCGAGTTTAGTCTGATGAGCATTTTTAGGGGGCAGAAAAATAATAGGAGGCATGTTGACCCCTGCAATCCCTGTAGTGTACTGAAATCTGTCAGAACGACTGCACAAAAGCCTTCAACATTATACAGCATTAAAGATCACTTTTGGTTTAAAATAAACAACAAATACTTTCTTTTCCATAGTCAACATTGTTTATGACTTTGTCACAAAAACACTTGATGTGCTTGACGTAATGCTGATAAAATGAATGTTATCCTGCAGGCCTCTGAAAGCAGTGAGTGTGATTCCTCGTGTCACTGCTCTGCTGAACAGGCTGTTGCACGAGGTGCTTAGTGAAACACTTGGCAGAGGTCAGTACTGTGGTTGCATGTCTTGCACATGTACATAAATGAAAAGTGCTTCTAAACTGTTTTGCCAAGTTTTTTTTTAAATTCTAACAGAGGCCCTTATCATGCCCATATTATTATTCCCCTCAGGGGGGCTGTTTGTGGCCAGGCAAGCTCTAACAACCCTACTGAGCTTCAAGGAAACTGCCCTGGTTCTGTCGCTGCTCCCAGATGAGCTTGTGAAGCGCATCATAGAGTAAGTGGTAATACCCACTGTTCACATGCTCCATCATCAGAGACTCGTCTCACTACTGTAACTGTGTATTCGAACTGTTGAAATCAGGCGAACACTTCAGGAGTGTTATGACCGAAATGGAGAGGCTTAGGAGGAGCTTCTGTCCTCAGGCCATAAGACTCTTAACCAGGATACGACACCACAACTTTAACATGAACTGAACTCTCTACCTCACTGTATCTAACCTGCTGTCTATTAAGTCTATGTACATCAACAGGAACTAACATGCTGCACGTTACAATACATACTCTATTCTGTTACATTTACACACTTCAGATCTTGGTTACACTTGTAATTGTCTGTTTATACTTGTAATGTTTATTATATTTTCCCAATTTATTGTAACTGTAAGATAAGATAAGATAGATATTTATTGTCACTGTTGCAGGAACAATGAAACACCATTTAGCAGTATAAGAAACATAAAGTGCAAAAAGGATACAGTATAAAGTAAAAAGTATAAAGTGTAAAAATAAAATATGAAATATGAACCATATACATATGAATGAGTATAAAAGGTGCAGTGCATTAGTGTGCTATTTGCAATGTGCATTCAGTGATTGTCAGAGGTAGTGTTTAGAGATCTCGATGTGAGAAGGTCAGACGGGGGGTGAGGGCACATTTGACTGCCTGTGGCACTCAGGCATTTCAGGGGTACATTTCACTACATGTTGTTCTTGTGTAACTGTGCATGTGACAGAGAATCTTGAATCTATTTATTTTTTTCTGCATAGGAAATTCCCTACTGATCTCTCTGCTCTGCTGCTGGCTGACCTGTATCATACTCGACTGTCACTCAATGGCTGCTCCGCCCAGCTATCCCACAGTTCGCTACTAGAACTATATCAAATTCTGCATTCCAATTTTTCTTCCAACATCTCCAGGGTAAAGTCATTGTTTATTGAACCCAACCCTATTGTAATATCCTTGCTGTTTTATTTCCCTGAGTATCTATTGTAAATGAACCTGGATCAAATTGCTTTCCCTTAGATTCGCCTCCTGACCTTGAGAATTATGTCACACTTTGAAGCAGAACTGCCCAAACCAGCAGAGGTATCTTTTATTTGGTGACCAGTTGCTCATATGAGATGAGATTAAGAACTTGGGTAATTTCATGTTCTCTTCTCCGCAGGGGGAGGACAGCTCCAGCACGCAGACTGTGTTTGCCATCTGTCTGCAGGCTGAACAGGTTCCAGCCACAGTGCAGGACTACAGAGAGAAACTCCTGCACCTGCGCAAACTGCGGCATGACCTGGTGCAACCCTGCCTTCCCCAGGGCCCTTTCCAGCAGGTACAGAACTTTGGTGATCCCACTTTATTTTTACACTCCTCTATATATGATCTACAGATGCTCACACTGATTCTCTGTGGCATTTAGAATAAGTTTAGAAACTGGGTTGATGTCAGAATGAGAGAATTAGTGCAAAGTTTACCCTGAATTCACTCTAGGCGAGACACATCAGCGCAGTGTAACTCAAGTACAGTCTTCACTGCTTTCTGCTTCATTCTGTTATGTAACTGCTTCAGGTGAGAAAATCAGCCTTTGTCGAATTTGGCAAGCGTATAGAAAGTTTATAAATTGTCACTGTAAACAGCAGATGTGTTTATTGCAATGAAAATTACAATCACAGCTTGCACCGTTACTGGTGTTCACAAACCGGAGCTGAACTACAAGAAGACATTATTATTACAAGTATGTTATTAATATGTTATCATACTATATGTAAAGCAAATCATGGAACAGGCTGCTCTCGTGCTTACTCACGCTTTTCTTACTGCATAACTGAGTGAAAAACTCAACAGCTTGCATTTACACAGATGTAAGACATATCTAGCACAGTCATGAATTGAAACCTTGCATAAATTAACAGATTTCTGTTATGCTTGGCGGAAAAAAACTTTAGAAATGCACCTGGACTGAACTGGCCTTTTGGTTAAGGAGTTTAAAATGTTAAGATCTTCTAAATTTTTCTGTTGTAATTTATACCTGAATTCCTCTCATTACCCACATAAATATATACTCAGCCCCAGCCTTGACAATGAAACTGACAAATTAAGTGAATAACATTGATTATCTCATTACTGTGCCACCTGTGAAGGGGTGGTTTCTGTATGTAGACTGGAATGGATAGTGAATGGCAGCTTCAGTGCTACACACTATACCAAACTCTTATCAGTATAGAGTGGAGGATTGGAATTCCATTGTATGGGCCTGTTAAATGACAAGTGAAGCATCTGCAAAGCATCTACATCATGATTTCCAGTCTCATCCACAAAGGGATGGTGTGGCTGCAGGTTTTAATTTCAAGAAAGCTAGAGTCCACATGATCAGCTGTTTAAAAACTGAAAGTAACTGATTAAACGAGTGGAATCGTGTGCTCCTGCTTGTTGAAAAGAAAACCTGCAGCTACACAGCCCTTCGAATCCCTGGTCTACAGTGAACAATCTAGATATAGTGTTACCAACCTGACTGCTCCAATGAAACGGCATACTTTTGGGATACTGATGATTTTCTTTGTTTCATAGGTCCCTCTGCGGTATCTCATCGCAATGCTGTTTGTGAATTTCAGACCTTTATGGGATGCTGTCATTGATCTGCTTGCGTGAGTCTATACCCATGGGATTTAACTGTTCATCAGATTATTTTTTTAGCTTGAATGTAATGAGCTTTTGTTTGTTCAGGACTCATGCCAGAGATATGGACAACAAAGAGTTCTGGAAGGTCTACTTTGAACATTTAGAAATGGTTGCTGGTTTGGCTGGTGGGTTCTTGTTAATCAAAGGAGCTAATGAATTTGTTTATCAAATAATGCTCTATACACTAATGGATGGATGTATAACATTTTGAAAGTTATCAAAAACTGATCTAAAAACTGTCTGTTTCTCAGAGAATGAGCTTTTGCAGGACGAGGAGGAAGACGACGGCGGTGATGAGAACAGGGGCTCAGGACAGATGTGGGGCCGAGGCACAGATGTTATAGAAAGTGGAGACGTAGGGGTCCTGTTTCTGGATCAGTTGGAGCAGCTGGACAGCCCTAACGATCGTACAGACTTCACTAATTTCCGCAACCTGCTGTGGAGAGCCATGGTCCAGTTCCCCGACAGAGTAGAACCACGCAGTCGAGAGCTCAGCCCCCTGCTGTTGCGCTTTATCAGGTGTGTATGCGTGCGCGTGTGTGTGTGTTGTAGTTTTATCATGTGCACAGACAGGGCACTGCATAAAGGCACAAACAAAGCAGTTGGTGTAATACTGGTTTATGTGAATCATGTGCACTTTCACAGGGAAATTTGAACAGAAAGTCAACCTCCAATTTACTGGCACAAGGCCTTGTACAATTACTGAGAAATTACTGTAAGTGCTCCTGTATGTACAGAAGTGAGTACGTTCCAGAGAAATTGAGAAATTGCTAGGAAATGTTAGGTTGCAGCTGTAAAAGCAATGCATTTCTGTGATGCTTTTTGGCCTCATGGGAGTGTATTTTATATGTAATTCTAGTGTACATAGTGTAGGACTCGAGAAGCGGCAAAATCTGTGCTGAAGTGTGGCACCATGGTCTGCAAGTTGTGTTTTCTGTGGAACCTCTGTGATTTTGGACATGACTGGAAGATGAAGAAGCTGTTTGCCATTCCTGAAGGAGCAGTCCATTCAAAGGGATGCTTTTCAGTTGCACACATGTAAAGATGCACACACCGGTAATGTGTGAATGTCAGAAAGCCTACACATATATGGTAAAAGCCTCCTGGAAAAGTCCTGGGATTTTAGTGTGAATATGCTATCAGACATCATAGGAAGCATGCATATTTGGATGAGACGTTCCTCTGCTGTTGAGATTATAACATCTATAATACAGTATTTAACAGTATGGCTTTGCCATGTTTAGACATTTTTCATGATTATATTTTTCCTGCTTATGGAATTAAAGCAACAGTGTGTGTGCACAGGCTTGTACGTCTGTGTGTATATGCTTTTATTCCTTGTGAGGACTTTGTGTCAGTTTTGAGTGGTCACAGTATTTTGAGTAGATCACCAGTGTGATCTAGTCAACATGACCAGCCATCTAAATTCTTCATGACTGGCTGTTTTTCTTTGGACTGATTGACAGGAATGAATTCTACCCAGCCGACCTTCTGGTGGCTCCCACTCAGAACCTGATGAAGAATAATTTCTCTTCATCACAACGAGACATGCCCGAGGCTGAGAAGGAGGATGTGAACATGAAAGAGGGAGATGAAGAGGAGGAAGAAGAGTCCAGACAACCAGAGAGAAAAACACCAAGGAGAGCCGCAGCCAAGTAAGATCTGTTATTGTGTTTTAACAGACAGTAAAGCATTATTCATACAACAATATTTAATATAGCGTATGCTGAATTTGGAAATTACTATATAAACATTGGTTACTAGGGTCATTTCCTATTTTATTAGTGCTGCTCAGTGTTTTATTTCTAGCCTGACTGGCCATGTCAGTGTGTCAAGAGAAAATTACAGGCCGAATGACCTTATATAGCATTTTGATATGGTCATTATTTGATCATTTTAGTCCTGTTCTTTTTATTTTTACATAAATAAAAATAACATTTTCCTGGTGGCTTTTGGAAAAAAAGAGTTTTTGGAAGCTGCTACATGTCATGTCCATGTATTCATATTAAACGCGAAATGTAAAATGGAAGATGATTTAAAAATCTTTCTCTGCTGTTTAATTTGGTTCACCTAAAACTGGATGCAACATTTGGGTTAACAGAAAATGTGACTCAGTAGAAACATGCTTGTCCTGCAGTATTTTTCTTTTATGCCAAGACAAGAACCGCTGAGGAGAAATGTAAGAAGTAGATTACCGACACCCTTCTGATAAACTAATAAGATCTGAACAGAGCTTTTGATCATTTTTTTGTTCAAGATAATTAGACAGGCATTTACACATGTTTGCTATTTTTCAGGCAGCTTATTGCACATCTAAAGGTCTTTACCAAATTCACCAACCCCAAAGCTTTGTACCTGGAGCCTGACTTACACAAGCTTTACACACAGGTATGTTTAGTCACTTTCCCACATTCTAGCTCATTTCACACTGAGGCCCAGCAACCACCTGAAACCACCAGTTCTCTTCTTCAGCTCCTGTGCCACAAAGACCAGCAAATACAGAAAGTAGCTCTGGACTGTATGTTGACTTACAAAGACCCACATATCCTGCCTTACAAGTAAGTTCACTGCTTCAGTTGTCTGCTTGCCCTTGCTGCTCCACTGCCATTGCTCTCTTTACTTTGGCTCTGTAATAACACCATGATAAGGTATCATACTGAAGTGAGGTGTATGAAGAAAGCCCTTTATATCCAGAGCGGATGTTGATGATATCTACCAGTATGGCTCATGTTTCTGTACACTCTGAGAAAGGTGGAATGTACACTCTGTTCCAAGATACTGACAGATGAAAAAGCCTTACTGTGACCCACCATTGCTCCATTAAAGGATTTTCTTCAAATCAGTCATTCAGTCATTATTTGTAGAGAGTAATGATGAACAGGCACCCATCCCTGACCCACTTCCCAGACTTTTCGCAGGGATGTGATTTCAGAAAAGGCATTTTGTGTGCCCATTTGTTTAATCTTTGTATATAGCTTGTTATTTTGCTTTGATTTACATAATAGGATTGCATACAATGAAATAGTAGTTGCATTGTTAGGTCATTCAGTGCCTTTACATTTCCCATTTTCTATTTGATGACAAAAAAGGACAAAACATGGTAAAATAAATGGGGGCTGTTTTTCTTTCAGCAAAACAGGTTCGTTAACTTGACCAAAATTTAATAATAATCATGTATATCCTCTTCTAATGATAAATGCGAATATGTAATGGATTAAAAGTTTGTCTGCCATTTCAACGGCATTTTCCACTTGTTTCTATGTCACAAATATTGAACATGCTTTTGTTGTGAAGAGTAATACGGTGTGGCATTCATGACTGCTTAATTAGTAAGAATAGTGTCTTTAATGAGTTAAATGTCTTGTTTATTTCCAGAGAGAATCTGGAGAGGCTGCTGGATGACAAGCATTTTAAAGATGAGATTGTTCAGTTCAACGTCTCTGAGGAGAGTGCGGTGGTGCAAGCCTCACACCGACCCGAACTCATACCTATGCTCATGAGGTCTGTCTGGTGTTTATTGATTTTTTTGGTTAAAAAATCAAAACTAAACAGAACATCTCGGTTTAAAGAGTCACACATTAAGTGGGCGAGAAAAAAAAAGCCAATAGGTCTATACTACATAAACTGTTTCGCAAGAATAGTATATCTAAGCTATGACAAAAACTCGTGTGTAAAATAATTCAGAAATACATATTCAAGTGTGACCACATGCCAGAATGTTTCAGATCAAAGGTTGTCTCTTGTCCATTTTCTTGCAAGGTATGTTACTTAGGATGTTTGAGGTGTGTAACGGGCCAACTCAGTATGTACCGTATGTTATTAAACTACGGGCTGTTCTGTGCAGGATCTTGTATGGCCGGATGCGCACCAAGGCTGGCAATAAGTTTCAGGGGAAGGCTGTGGCTGCCTCACGATCTTCTATTGTACTTCGCTTCCTGGCAGGCTGCCAGCCTGAGGAGCTAGCCATGTTCATAGACCTGTTGCTGGAACCCGTCTGTCACCACAGCCAAGGTACCTGTATGCAAATTGTTTCTTGGGGCTCTAGAGATTTAGTTTGGTGGTTGGCAAACGATTTCAGGGGGAAGGATTGGCGATGTCAAATGGTGGGTGGTATGCGAGTTCGTGTCATCAAACTTTTTTTTTTTTTTTTCCCGGGATATTTTTTGCCATGGTGGCAAATTTTTAAGTGTGGCAAACTACCACAGTCACAGAACTGATAAACAAAAAAGCAAAACTGTGATCTTTACCGTTTTGATTGAGTCAGCAGTATCTGTGGCTGATTAGCCTGATGCCTTTTGTTCCAGGGCCTTTCTCCTAATGTACAACATATGAAACAATGTGGTCTATGGATGTCCTTAAATTTACCTTATAAAATAACAGACTTTTTGCACATGCATTATATCTGCCTGCTTCAACTACTCATAGTAACCCACCCTGCCGTAATATTCGTGTTTAGGAATACAAGTACCTTGATATGTTTTGCTTGAAATAAATCAAGAAATCATTTTTAACAGGCAGTAAATTAGTTTTTATCATCACTGGGGCTGTTACCATGGTAACTTGCATAATAAACACACAGGCTTATATTCAGTGATACACATATCAGTGATATGGCATATCAGTGTTGAACAACTCATGATAATTTTGATTCATTGTGTTCTGAGTTGGCTCGTTACCATGTTTTTTACCTGCAGGAGCGTGCCTGGCCGCAGTGGAGAGGGCTGTAGCTGAGACTGACTCCTCTGCCGTTCTTCCTCTGGGTCGCCAGCATGGCCTACTGAATGTCATAGATGTGGTGCTCAACAAACTAGGCCACCTGATCCACTGCTACCTGCCCAAGCTGCTGCAGATTGTGCTGTGTGTGACGTCCTCTGTGGCCTGCCTGCTGGAGCGCAGAGAACAGGTGAGCTGCAGCTGTTTGGAGAGGGTGGGACTACCCCCCTGAATCAGGGGTTGACATCATTTTTATGCTGTAGTACTGAGTACCTACACAAGCAAACTGGTACGCACAATAATTAAAAATTTTCTCTGTCCCTCCTCAGGGGAGGAGGGGGGGTTATGAAGTCACAAATTAGGTATGCATTTGCGTTGTGAAGACTGAAAACTGCCGCGCATTTGCGTACCACTGAGGTCAATGCGTATTTGCGTACCACTTATGTCAATCCCTACTAATAAAGTACTCCCTGCCTTAATGGGGGGGTGGTGGAGGCCTAGTGGGTAGTGGGTACTCGCCTCTGGACCAAGAGGTCATGGGTTTGAATCCTACCTTCAGCACACCACCACTGGGTTCCTGAGCAAGACTCTTAACCCCAAGTTGCTCCAGGGAGACTGCCCCCTGTAGTTAGGGAATGGAAGTTGCTGTGGATAAAAGCATCTGATAAATGCCATAAATGATAAATGCCATAAATGTAAATCAGTTGCTCTAGATTTCCAGTATATCACAGAAAAAGCACGTTAAAATCAGGCTATACATGATGTAGCGTATGTCTTGCTCATAATACGTGTGAAGCTATTTTTTTGTGTGTGTACATTTGTGTTTGTGTGTGTGTGTGTGTCTGTAGCTGAAGCCTGGCTGCATCAACCCTCTGAAGAATCTGAGGCGACTGGGTCTTCTGCGTGTTCAGGACTTCTTTGACAGCTTTGAATCTTACAGCTTCACTGCTGATGAACTGGATGCTGTGTTCCAGGCCTTGGTTTGGCCTCAGGTATGAAGTGTGTGTGTATGTGTGTGTGAGAGAGAAAGGGAGAGAGAGAGAGAAACTGCATTGTTTTGTCTTTTTTTATAGGATGCTGATATTATACCTTCTTCACCTCAGTAATAGTCAGTGTGTAGTCTGTCAGTCATTCACATTGGTCTTGTTTTGCTTCAGGTGTGCCGCTTGCCCTCAGAGAGCACGTATGCTCCCACACCCCTTCTTAAACTTTTCCACGTCTGGAGCAAGAACGCTAGGTAACTGTAGCACACATGGTGCTCAAAAACACATTTTTTGCTTTTTTTAGAATAAGCAACAAAATAATCATAGGGCTATTTTCTCTTTCATGTCAGTTAAATATACTTCTGTAGCTACAGGTTTGTAGAAAGATTAGGAACACCTCAGATGTTGTAGATGATTAGAAAGATGTTTTGTAAGATCAGAAAACTTTATTGATCCTGGAGGAAATTGTTTATGCTACGACTGCACAGACACAAAGACAAGAACAATAGAAAATAGAATATAAACATGAAGTCAAGAAAAACTCTCCAGAAAATGCTCTGAAAATGCTTAGTACTAAATACTCTATGCTATGTACCTAAAATGCTGTGGTTAGTTGAGAGATGGAGGTAAATTCTATACATAAATAAATGTAGAAATGACTGCTGAAGTAGTTTACAAGTTAACTCAGGTTGTTTGGTATCTTTTTCTCCATCAGGTATTTTCCTTTGCTGGCTAAGCAGAATCCTGGCCACCCAGAATGTGACATTTTGCTCAATGTCTTTGCCTTGCTGTCATCTAAGAACGTCTCTGCCAGCACAGCAGCCATGGTGGTGGACATGTGTGAGAGCCTGCTGAACACACCAGACTTTGAATCCTCTGAGACTGAGGCAGAGCTCAGTGTCAACCACTGTGTGATCCCCGAGCCTCCCCAAAACTCCGACATTACCACAGGTACCCAGGAGGCGTAGAACATTCCTTCTCACTGTGCAAAAGTCTTTGGCACCTAAGCTATTTTTTTAAAGCCCGTTTTCTCAGCTTGTGATAAAGTGTCTTTCTGCTAGCAAAGTTAATATTAGAGGAAATGCGAACAAACAAGAAAGCTGTAAAAAGTATCAAGATTTGTTTTGTTTGTAAAAAAGTACATATTTTGTGAGCAGCTACACAGAACACAGGTTCGGTTCCAGATTTCTCCTCGGTTCCTCCAGCCATGGTTTGGATTGGTGAAACTCCATCAGCAGCTCCTGATTTAATTTAATGAAGGACTACTATATAACCCACGTTTTTCCAGTTCCAGTTCCGATACACGACTGCCGATACTGATACAGATTCCGATATAATACACCTTTTTTACTTTATTATTAGCATTATTTTTGTTGAAATTGTGCTGTTTGTTAGTAAGGTAACATCATGGAATAAATAAACTACTAACCACTTATTAGAAGAGCAAAAAAAATATACACAACTACATTGAATTTAAAGGCATTCCAAAGGAATTTATGTCACACTTCAGAAAAAGGTAGCAGCAACAGCTGTAAAATTTTGTAAATATCAAAAACACAACAATCTTGGCTGAACTATCTAAATAGTTCAAGTATTATGTACATTCTAGCAGTAACAATTGTGTAGAAAATAAAGTGCAAAACGAATACATTTTAAATTACGTGAATTTGGAGACACGACATGGGCAGAGTGCAATCTAACCACTTCTTTATTTAAGGTGGACTGGCCGAGTTACGAGATTCCCACCTTTAGCCTCGTCGTGTTTTGAGAGATAGAGAGAGGGGGAGAGGGCAAAAATAGCCAACAAAGCACACAAAATAGCCCCTGAAAGAACCCCAAAGAGGTCTTGAGGGAGAGCTAAGAGTCTTCTCTGATATTCGCTTTTGGGTTGTCTGCTGTAAACTTTCGCTTTTGGCTTGTCTGCTGTAAATTTGTTGTGTTTTTGGAAAACGTCAACGAGCGTCTGCTGCCTGGTGTCTTTTCCTGTTTGCCAGCATCTCCTGGTACAATTTGTCGTGAAATCTCTGCAGGTGCTTGATTAAATTTGTTGTATTGTACGACGCAACCGTACTTCCACCCCTCGGGATGCTGGCTTAACACACATTGCAAGTAGCCGTCTTGCCTTTAGGCGTTTCCAAACTCTAGTATCTCCAAATGAGCAACCTTTTGTTCAAAACATCGGCTCGCTCAGATTGAAGTTGCCGCAAGTTCATTTTATGGGGGCGGTGACACATCTCGTATTAAACCGCGTCGAGTTTAAGGTCCAGCGCAAGCTGCAAGCTGAACTGGAATCGGATTTACGGCTATAACGGACCCGATACCGATATCATATCGGATCGGGATCATCTCTAGTTATTTGTATTTATTCTTTTTAGTTTTATTTAGTATATCTAGTAACATTGATGTGAAAAAAACACACTGCTCGTTTAAAGAGTTTTTAAATATTTTCACATGTGCCGAAGACTTACACAGTACTGTATATCAGTACATTTTTCAGTGTTGTTGAGTAATTGATCGTTATCAATGACTATTATCTGCATTTCCTCAGTTTTTGTCTGAAATTTGAGCACCACAACCTGATTTAAGAAAAAAAAAAACATTTCCACTCTGCAGAAAACATGTGACCTTTTTCCTCAACAATCTTCTTTTGCTTTAAGATTTCTTCCTCTCACTCACTTACTCACTCACTCACTCACTCAGACACTTAAAAAAAGCTAATAGTCCTGCTGGTTTGTACTGTGGTGAATGAATGACCAGACTCGTTCTGTTCCACTTGATGAATGAATGCTCTTGTCACCTGGTAGAAGTAGCAGTTGTTGAAATCCTGGTAATATTGGACATTTTATTCAAAATGACCTTAAACATTCATTATCATTTAAGTGATGTTCCTTTTTTAAATATTATTGTTATTTTTATGCTTGTATTGCTCAGAATTAGTTCCAGGTAATAGTCCCTCTCCTTGTCTCTGCACAGACTCTCTGACTGTGGGTTCAAGGCTGCTCTTGCCTCACATCCCTGCTCTCCTGCAGTACCTCAGCGGAGTCGTGCTGAACTCGGATCGCATCAAGAAGAAGAAATTCAGAGCTCAAGTCAGCAAGGAGCTTAACATCCTCTCCAAGTACGCTCAGCTTTGCTAATTTACAGGGGCCTCACAAGTACGACTAGTTCTTTATAGCATACAGTGATGTCCACTCTCAAGCTAGTATATTTTCTGTTCCAGGATCAGCAGGTTTGTCACCGACAAGGAACAGAGCTCAACACTCATCAGTCTGCTGCTGCCATTCCTGCACAAGCCAAAGAACACTCAGGTATCCATGCTGGCATCTAAACAGGTTTATTCTTTCATTTTGTTTGGTAGGGTGGTGTGCAAGAGGTGTTTTCTTCTCTACTGCAGGAGACAGAGTTGGACATTCTGGGCACAGCGCACAACCTGCTGAAGCAGTGTTCAGAGCCCAGCGTCTTCCTGAAGCCTCTGAGTAAGCTCTTCTCAGTCATCCACAGCAAGCTGTCCCGCCAGGCGCTCTGTGCAATTTTCCAGGTCAGATACGGATCGTCCAGTTTACCTTAGAGCTATCTCTGCTCACAGCCTACCTCCTAAACTTCCAATAACACTAAATTTAAACACACTCTTTTTCTTTCTCTCTCTCTCTCTCTCTCTCTCTCTCTCTCTCTCTCCCTCGCAGACTCTGTCTGAGCTGGATGGTGAATTTAAGTACATTACAGACGTTGTTGTGCAGGTAACAGACTTTAAGGTTAAAAAATGATCCTTTTGTGCTGTCAGACATATTGCTTTAATACCATCAAATATCAGAAAACTCACTTGGAGTCACATTTCAAGTAGTCAATAAAGGAATTACTCATAAAAAAACAAAATTGAAATGTACAGTGAAAAAATGAACTGTACTGTTTTCAAAAACATGAAAAGCCACGAGAATAGTACTTCCTGAATATTTAGTGGGTTTAGAGGTGGAGACATTTCCATTTTTATAAAAAAGAATGGTTTCAAACGCCACAAATTGCTTGAAGACTAAGTGCTGTTAAGAAAGTTGTACTGAAAATTGAAAATGCCAAAAAATTAAATAACGCACCATATAAAAAGCACTATATTAATTACATTTTAATTGAATTGAATTTGATATTCTCACTTTTTTATATATGTCTAACTTCCCCTCTGCTGTCCTCTTCATCTTCATCTGCCTCTTCTGCTCTGCTCCAGCTCAATGCCTTTGACAGTCGCCATCTGGATGAGATCCACTTTGACGTGCGCCTACTGGCTTTCCAGAAGGCCATTAAACACATCAGTGAAATGAGTGTGCTGGACATGAAATATCTCACCGCTGTCATGCACAACTGCTTCCACTCCTTTGAGGTAATTAGAAGTGTGTGTGTGTTGTGCGTGTGGTGCGTCCATGTAGTGTGTGTGTGGTGCATCCGTGAAGTGTGTGTGTGGTGTTTGTGTGCTTGTGGTGTTCATGTCCCTGCTTTTTCTGTTCTGTATGTTAAACTATTTTGTGTCCTAATTCTGTATGTATGTGTGCACTAGATTGGGGACATGTCTCTGGCAGACAACGCCACCCTCTGTCTGTCGGCTGTAATCGCCCAGTTGGCTGCAGTGGGCTGCCCTGAGCAGGAGTATAAGGAGATTGTGCAGTATACTGTGCTGGATGCAGTGAGGAGGGGGCTGAAGAGCAGAACAGAGGTATTCAAATCTACACAGAACTATCTGTACACATCAGTTTCATAAGGCATCTAGGCATAGAACTTGTAGAAAACCAGGCATATTTCTTTTCTCCTGCAGAGTGTGAGGAATGATTACACCACAGTTCTGGCCTGCCTGGTCAAAACCTTCCCCAGTCGTGCTGAGTTCAGGGACCTCGTGCAGCTCGCCAACTACACTGACCCAGAGTCCGACTTCTTTGAGCACATGAAGCACATTCAGGTAAAGGCACAGATATGCCTCGTTTTATGAGTTCAGGAATCATAAAACATTTTTCTAGCATTGGCTCTGTGGCCTAATTCAGTATGAAACACAGCATTAGGGACAGTCATTGCTCAGTGATGGGCGGGAGTGGTGGGAGAGGGAATTACCACCTGCTGGTACATGCTGATGTATCCAAAAATCAGAAGGTGGGAAACGTCTTAACAGAAGATTACAGGACATGTAAAGCCATAATGAGACCCTGTAGTAAGTGTGTGTTACCAGTAGCAGTGATTACTGAGTCCAGTCTTGGAACGTGCACTGTAGAGTTTTTCCTGCTCTGTTCAGCTCAGTGAAGTGTTGATTATTAGGTCATCATATGATTTTGACTTTTACTGTGAAAGTGATACAGTCCTAACGGGCAAGTGAACTAATACAGACATCCACCCATCCATCCATCCACTTTCACTCATTTTATCTATTCTCCCCCTCTCCATTTACCTCCCTCTGTCTCTATCTCTCTCCCTCTGTCTCTCTCTCCCTCCCTTCCTCTCCCTCTGACTTTGTCTCTGTCTCTCGTTCTCTCTCTCTCTCTGTCTTGCTGTCTCTGTCTCTCCCTCCTTCCCCCTCTTTCTCTCTCTCTCTGCCTCTGTCTCTCTGTCTTCCTCCTTTTATCTCTCTCCCTTTGTTTCTGTCTCTCTTGCTGTCTCTCCTTCTCTCCCCTCTTTCTGTCTGTCTCTCTGTATGTATCCCCCTGTCTCTCTTTCTTTCCCTCCTTCTCTCTTTCTCTCTCTTGCTCTCTTTCTTTCTCTCTCTCTCTCCCTCTCCCTCTTTTTTTCGCTCTTCCTTCTTTTGTCTCTCTCCTGTTTCTCTCCCTCTCTCACTGTCTCTCCCTCTCCCCTTTTTCTCTCTCTGTCTCTCTGTCTGTCTGTCTCTCTGTTTTTCTATCTCTCTCACTCTGTCTGTCTCTATCTCTCCCCCCACTGTCTCTCTCCCTCTGTCTTTCTGTCTGTCTTTCTGCCTGTCTGTCTCTCTCATTTCTGTCTCTCTGCGTGTCTCTCTCTCTCTCTCTCTCTCAGATCCACCGGAGAGGAAGAGCCCTCCGGAGGTTTGCTAAGCAGTTGACTGAAGGCACAGTGGTGATGTCCTCCCGCTCCTTGCAGAACTACATAATGCCCTATGCCATGATCGCCCTGTTTGATGAGAAACTGCTCAAGGTAGATATGACAACTGACTTTATCTGGGGGATTGCATTAATCTATGATTTTTATTAAATGTGTCTGATTATTCGTGTGTTTTGTCTGGTATTAACAGTAAAGTATTATTTTGTTTTTGCAGCATGAAGCTATGACGTCTGCTGCAATTGAAGTTGTTGGAGCTGTATGCAGATGCCTTACCTGGTCAAAGTACCTCTACTACCTCAAGCACTTTATCCATGTGCTGCAGATGGGTCTAGCTGAGCAGAAACTGGCTGTGAGGTGTGTATCTGTTCTGGATCTTTGAGACTAATAAGCTCACTCCGAATGTAAAGTTAACTGTGTTGGAATTTTCCACAGTTTGCTGGTGACTGTTCTGGAATCGTTCCACTTTGACCACAAGACTCTGAGCAAAGAAATCGAGGCAGCCAAGAATAAAAACGCAGATGGTGAGTGTGTGGAATAGCGAAATGCCAGACCTATTTTGAATGGTATCCTGCTGTTACCATCTCTGATAGATCATGACATCATCTGCCTTGATGATGACTGACAACTTTCAAAAGAGACCACCCTTTAGTTTATTGCATTTACAGTCAAATTGGCCATTAAGCATTCATTTCTTTTATATGACCCTTAAAAATTATTTAACTTTTATAAATGATTCAGAGTCCGAAACACATGTTAACGTAATATATTTAACATATATTTTTTAAATATTTGACAAAAAATAAAGAGGAAGACCCCGGTACTAATAATAATATCAAATATATAATTATGTAATGTTCCAGCTGTGTTTTCCCAACAAAAGCTGCTTCAAACTGCATGCAAAGCAAAAAACTGCATGCAAAGCAGTGGTCCCACACACGTGTGTGTGTGTGTGTGTGTGTA
>JBBPCX010000135.1:25373890-25395463 GCA_037974365.1 Hydrocynus forskahlii | reverse complement strand
TGGGGGTTGGGGGGGCGGGGGGGTTTGTTTTTTTTTTTTCAAAAATAATAGATCTTTCAGATTCTGATAATCAATAAAATATTTTTATTCTGTCTTTCTGTGTGGCCCGGTACCAAATGACTCGCAGCCCGTTACCAAATGACTCACGGCCTGATACCGGTCTGCGGATGCCTTTCACAATGTCTGTTTTTCACTATAATTAAATAGACATTTAAAAACCTAAAGTCTGGTTGAAAGTAGTTAAATTGTGATGCTAATCATTTCAACTGCCTTGTTAATCTTGAACTGTTTTAGAAGCCTCTTTAATGACATTTCTTATTGTTTTACTTCTCTCAGATCTACCTGAAGTATCTCATAGACTATCCATTGGGGAAAAAGCTGAGGAGCCATTTCGACTTCATTGTGGCTCAGCTCTCGTAAGTCTCAGCAAAACGTTGTCAGGGAGCTCTGAAGATTGTTTCACTATCGAACAGTAAACGTGCATATACTATGAATGTGAATGGTATTTTTTTTATTTCTGCAGTTATGAATACGACACCGGGAGACAGTCTGCTCTTGAGATGATGGCCTTCATTTTCCAAACATTCCCTCAGGTATCTGCTTACTTTCCTGACAGTGATAAAGTTCTTGTTTTTAAGACAAAGCTGATGTATGGACTTTTTTATTGATATGTTCCACAGCCTCTTCTACTGGAGCACTGTGGTCTGTTCTTTGTGCCGTTGTCATTGACCATGGTCAATGACGATTCACCACACTGTAAGAAAATGTCCTCCCTCGCCATCAAATCCTTGTTGGGTCAGCTAGATGTGAAAAATAAGAACTCAATGTTCACCTTGGTCAACAGCTGGCTGACCGGAGAGAAGGTAAGCAGGAAAACAAAGTCACGCTTTCCAAGTTAAAAAGGTCTCTTTGTAAGGATCACTTTCTAATATGTTCTGTGTGTGTGTGTGTGTGTGTGTGTGTGTAGGTGGCACTGCGGAGGCTGGGGGCTCAGGTGTGTGGGCTGTTTGTAGAAGTGGAAGGAGAGACATTTAATCGCAGGCTGGATTCTCTGCTGCCTCTTATAAAGAAAGAAATTCACACTAACAACTTTGAAGATGTGAGTACCGTGTGTGAGAGTTATGAATGTGTTGTTTTTCTTACCATCACAGCATCCAGAACAAAAACTCTTAGCATATAAATCAGTGGTATAAGGCATGAAATAGATAAAGTAAAAGGTTGATGTAAGGAATGCAAGATGTTTTCAGGGAGGTAGGGTTTCTCTGTATTACAAATATTGTAGCTTTTTGCATAAAAGGGTCAAAAATGTAACTTGGGAATGAAAGATGTTGAACTTTTTGTGTAAATTAATGTAAAACCATTAGTAATCTTGGACTATATCTATTGGTCTATTCACAAGGTGCAACTGGCAAAAAAAACCAAACTAATCTTACAAAAATGTTTTGTCACCATGTTTATATCTTTTCCTTTTCAACATAATTTGAAAATGCCACCTACCAGCAGAAATTGTCCAAAATAACTTGAAAAAAATATCTTTACAATGACTTAAGAACAAAAAAGTTCAGAACAAAAACACTTTTGGAAATGCAAAGTTTAGCTTCAACAGCAATGATAATGATCAACAGGGCTGTGATGAATTCCTAGGGGTTAATTAATGAATTGTTTATTAATGTTATTACATCAGATTGAGGAAGAAGAGGATGAAAAGGCTGCAGACAGGCTGCTGTTCAGCTATCTTACGCTCATCACCAAACTTATCAAAAGCTGTGGCTTCTTGGAGCTCCACAAACCTGCTGACACACTGTCTAGCATCTGGAGTATGTACACATAAAGACTCACCTACTTTATTTATTTTTTCTGTCTACGGTCACTGATCCCATGATTTTCAACTCTCAGGTCACATTGAGGCTCATCTGCGTTATCCCCACTCCTGGGTGTGGTTAACTGCCTCTCAGGTCTTTGGCCTGCTGTTTGCCGCTCAGAAACCCGAGGAGCTGCTTTCTCTGTGGCGCTCGGAGAAAAATGCCCACAAAACTGACCAGCCTGTGTCTTCCTCATTCCTCTCAGCCAACCTGGACAAGAAGGTAAAGGCCTACAAACCTTAGGCTTATTATAGGGATGAAGTGGCACAAATATTTTCAACCTATTATAGACATAGGTCTCATTTATTCAGTGCTGTGTGGACATAAGAGACTGGTCCTTTGCCACTTGCCACGCAATGACAATAAACCTACTTCACTTGACTTTAATATGCACTTCTATGTACGGTGCATATCCACTATGTCAATGTTAAGAGTCTGGGCCGCACTGAACAATATTGTGAGCTTATTAGATGCTGTTATACCTTCTGAAGTATTTTACTCTTTCCATCCTTCTCAGATGAGGGAGCTGGTCTTGTCGTTCTGTCACCAGCTGCAGTCAAAGTTCCTAGACGTAGCTGCTGGCGAGCAGGTAAGTGATTGGGACGTAACCCATCAAGCACAAATAAGTAAACCATGAAGCACAAATATAATACCATGATATGGAATATAATGGGCTGTGACATTGTGATCTTGTCAACAGGTAATAAAGAACCTCCTCTTCGTATCCAAGGTGATCTACCTCATCTCGCCCGAGTCTGACTCGGTAGAGAATGGCAAAGAGGAAGGAAGAGTAGAGGATGAAGAAACGGGGGATGAGAAAGAGGAGGAAGATGAGGCGGAGGAGCAGCAGCAGGAGCAGGAGGACAATCGGCCGCCCTCTTTGCTGTGGGTGATGAAGAAGCTGTCACTGCTGGCCAAAAGAGAAGCCGCTGACACACCTAAAGTGCCACTGAAGGTGTGTTGTTGAATTCAGAACATACTGCATCATCTCCACAAGACATAATCAGTGGCTCTCGGGCCTTGTGTTAAGAGTACATGTGCTGCATTAAAATACCCAAAAAACATGGCAGGGTGTGGCCAAATTATAAAATGTTTTTTAAAGGAAGCTTATTATGCATATTGACTGTAAAGTCTCCTACTAACAGTCTCTTTCTTAACAGGATATTTAAAGGTATTTTAGTGACTTATCTGAGCCAGCTTCTAGCAGTGAAATTTCTGAATGTTAATGTCCTGGCCCTGAAGTTATAAAATGCATTTGCTGTTTTCTTTCATTTTTTGCAGAGAACATGTGTGTTCAAGTTCTTGGGGGCCATGGCTGTTGACTTGGGGAAAGAGCGTATCGGCCCTTACCTGACAACCATCATTGCTCCACTGTACAGAGAACTGGACAGCACATATGCTGACCAAGGTAGCTACATCTTTATGCAGTCGGTCATTTATAAACTATTACACCTCCCACTCACAGGCTGATGGTGGAATAAAATTCATATGGACTTTAAATAGTTTCCTAAGTGCTCTAATCTGTCTTGATTATGTCAGACCCCACTTTAAAGAACCTGGCACAGGAGCTTATCGAGCTGCTGAAGAAGCTGGTGGGCCTGGAGACGTTTTCGCTTGCCTTTGCTGCCGTGCAGAAGGAGGCCACACAGAGACGAGCGGCACGCAAGAAACACAGGGCCCTGCAGGCAGGTTTTTCACAAAGGAAATACTTTGATCAATCTGAATGTTATTTATGCAGCAGCAAAACTTGTCTTGTCTGTGCTATTATTGTGGTTATTAGAATATTCCCCTTCTGTTTTTCAGGCTGTTGCCAATCCTGATGTTGCTGCCAGAAAAAAGATCAAGAAGCACCAGAAGAAAACTGAAGTTAAGAAGAGAAAAGCTGAATTTCTGCGGCCAGGACACAAAGCAAAGAAACACAAAAGCTCCCTGAGGGACTTGGCTATGGTGCAATAATAACTCACGCATTTCCTGGCAGCCTTTTACGTGCCTGTAATTAGGCAATTAAACAGCTGTCAAGCTGGTCACTGTATCTGACTGCAAGTAATTTGATAACTGGTTTTGGCAACCTTGCTTGTGCATTACAAGATTCCAACATTGTGGTCAGTATGAGATTATGTAACATCTCTATAGTGGTTACATGGAATTGTGCAGTTTAATGTACATTGTTTTCTTAATAAATAAATGCATATGTATGCATAACCAAAAGGTCAGCCACAGTGTGGTGCAAAACATACAAACATGGCTCATACAAGACATTTATTGACCATAGATTTCAGTGTTAACACCACCCAGTCTTAATTCTCCACTGTACATGCTTGTATATAAATATGCAATGACAAATCCATCGCCTACAAATGACAATTAGTTTTAAATAACCACTAAAATACCAAAGTTAGATACCAAAGCTGCAAGACTGATTAAGTATTCAAAGGGGCAGAAGTGACTGTAAGGCAGGAGTGAAATGTCCTGGCCGCAGTCTGGCCTGCAGAGGGGTAAAATACAAGAAGCAAAAAAAATCTCAAGACACAGATGTAGTGGATATGTCTCTCAGGAGAAAACAGTTCTAACAAAAGCCAGCTTGGACAATCATCAAAACATATTCAATTTATTTTCTGGAGCTTGTATTCAGTGTCCATTTGAGCTGGGTACCGTTAGCCGTTCAGTTTTTTTTTTCCCCAACTGTTCCGTTACTCCAGTTTCTCCTCCTAATTGAGGGGCCAGGAAATGACTATAGCCTTCATATAATGGGGAGGAATGCAGTCACTGGTCCAAAGGGCACTCAGCAAGTCTTTCAACAGAGGCTCAGAAGACAGGAGTATTTACAGGGAGTGGTGTGTGCAGCTACTGCCTGCTCTTCAGGGACTCCACCAACCTGTAAAAAAAACAATGTAAGCAAAGGCTCCAGCACTTAGCAAACTTTTAAAAAAGGTAATTAAAAAAAAAAAAGGACCTCAATCCATAACGGACATCCTTTTGCAGATGCTTACCATTCCATGGCCTCATCCAAGCCTGTTCCTTTGGTAGCAGAGGTTTTGAAAATCTGCCACTTCCTGTCTTTGAGTGCAGGTAAGCCTAGGGAGTTAGCCACCTCCGTGGGTGTCATTGCTTGCTCCATATCCTGCTTGTTGGCAAACACTACTAGGATGGCCTTCTTTAACTCTTCCTCCTATAGAGAGATTATCGATGTCAAAGCTGCACAACAAAAGCAACATGCCTGCCTTTATAATGACACCTGCTATGTGACCTACCTCCAACATAGCCACCAACTCAGACTTTGAGATACCCATCCTGTCGCGGTCACTGCTGTCCACAACATAGATCACAGCATCTGTGTTGGAGTAGTAGCAGCGCCAGTATGGCCTAGGGAGGAGAAATTAAATATTTAGCATGCCAGAACAAAAAGCTTAAAGCTACCACATACTAAAAAAAACAAACTTCAAAGACCTTACCTGATACTTGTCTGCCCACCAAGATCCCATACTTGGAATTTCAGGTTCTTGTAAGTGACTGTTTCGACGTTGAAACCAATAGCTGTGTTTGGAAAGAAATTTAAGTATAATAATGTAGATAAGGCTAGTTTCGTTGTTCAAATAAGTTAGTTGATTATTAACATGCACCACAAAAGACTTACTAGGGATTGTAGTGACAACTTCTCCCACTTGCAGTCTGTAGAGGATGGTAGTTTTTCCGGCTCCATCCAACCCCAAGATAAGAATCCTCATCTCTCTTGTGCCAAAAAGGCCAGAAAACAAGCTGGAGAAGAAGCCCCCTGATTTAAAAAAAACAAAAAAACAAAACACACCTCAGCTTCATTATTAAACTACCCAACTACAGTAACACTATCCTCCTGCAGAAGTGGAAAGTTATGTTTGCTCAATTACATGTACTCAAGCAAAATCTTGATATAAAGTTGCATTTTTCATTCACATTTTGATACTTCTTGTGTGTGTATATTTTTGTTGCATTGGACAGCATCTTACTCCCCTAATTTGCCTCATACTTCTGAAATGTAGCTAAAATACAGAAGAGAAGAAATTAAAAACTTCAGGTCCAGTGCTGACAGACACTGGAGATCCACTACGGTCCTATAGAAAGTGGTTCTCAAAGCCCGGTTCTATAACTCCATCTTTTTAAGTCATTACTGCACTAAAGTTAGAATTATTTGACTTGAACATGTGTTTAGTTCCTCAACCAGTCGAGTGCAAGCTGTATTATAATAATACCTCACTACAGTGCACAAACGTACACAATGACTGACTGGCGTTCTCACCTGTCTGGTTTTCACCCAGACAGGCAGGTTTTTTACCCTGCGTCCGGGTCACTTACTATGATTCTGCAAAACATCACATTTATTCACAATCAAAGGATCTGGAAAATCAAAGGGATCGGGAAGTCTCATAAACCAGTCAGTCTAATAAAACCTGCCAAAGATTATCAATCACCTTAATCACCACCTGAATGCCAACAGAATGGGACAGCCTCAGCCAAACTTGAGCCTAAGATTAACATGCCTATTGCCAAGAATCGGACCAACATTAGGCTGTGAAGAAGCAGAACTGTCCATTACTTTAGGGATGAGTTTAAATCCAGAACTGAATCATCCAACACCAATGAACCAACAACAGAGAGTAGAGACGGTAATGGCAGTGCCAAAACATAAATCACAAATTAAAACCCAGTCTCCTGGAACTGTAGGCACTCTGCTATGTGTATGAAGGGAGTGTGCCCTCGTCTGAACATGTGGCATCTCTTCAGACTGATTCCTCAAAATAGACTCCTTCACACTAAATGGAACTCGCTAGCTACATTTGCCCAAGCAGCTAATTTAAATGGCAAAGTGTACTGATTACTTACTGATTATATTCTGATTGCACAGTGATGCTGATTCCCCAAACACGCCAGACACATTTAATTAACTTCCTATATTATATATCCAGGCTTTTAGAATGAATAAGAGTCATTATAATGAGAGCTAAGATAAGCTAGGCTAACCAAACTAACCAACAACCTCACAATATTAACATTTTACGAAACGTTACTGCTTTAAACTTATTTTATGGATGATCTGACCAAATCTGTTTCTCGTAGGTGGTCTGTATTATTAAGAGCTAAGAGCTACAACAGCTAGCGTTAGCCAACAACCTAGCAATAACAACACAATGGTAGCTAAGTTAGCCTTCCTGATGGTGTAACAGCGTTTAAATAGTTTCAGTCTACGAGCAGACTATCGCAAATGTAACAAAACCGTCTCTATTTCGCTGTGTTATTAAAAGTAATCCGTAAAACTCACCCATTCTCGGTGAGTCTCGGTCCCGTGCTCAGGTTCCGACTGCGAAGTTCTAAATGACGTGTCAAACCACGGAGTGTTTGAGTTTCGCAGCGGTGCCACCGATCTGCGCAGAATCACCAATAGGGCTGCGCAGTACTGAACTTTTAAATAAGAAACATTAATGATGACATCAATGAAAAAATGACAGCCAATCTTCTTTTTTATTAAGACAGATTGACTATTTATTATGATTATTATGTTTATTATTATGATTATGATTACTACTACTACGACAACTACAACTAATAATAATATTAATAACAACAACAATAATAATACAACAATAATAACAATGATAATGAAACTAATAATATAACAATAACAACAACAACAGCAACAACAACAACAACAACCATAATAATAATAATAAAATGAGTCATATATTAAAACAAATGGCTTAAGTCAAGTATTTCGGTCTTCTTTAATACTTAAACACAGATAATAGACATTAATATGATATTAATATGATACCTTTCTATTGATATCTGCTTTATGCTTTGATATATGTTTTATCACAAAGTTCAAAACTTCCACAAGAACAATAAATCACAAAACGGTAAAAACAATAAGAGACCACAGCAAAAATGTTCAGGATCAAAGGTTTTATCTTTTAAAGGTGCAAATATTGAACTGAACAGCTTTGCCTACTTTGAACTGCTGATTGAAATATAGAAATATAGAAATATTGTTGTTTCAAGTATAGATTTAAAGGAAATCAGTACCTATATATATATATATATATATATATATATGTATATATATATATAATTTTAGCGACCCAGCATCCCATGTACTGGGGATGCTGGGTAAAGTGGTGGTATTTATGTATGTATATGTGTATGTATGTAAGCATTTATATATTTATTTATATTAAAGCTAGCGTTCCAGTTTGCAGGGAGCGACCACCTTCACTCGGTTTAGTTTTGCCTGAAATCATTCAGGACCTGTGTGTTGTAGCCGCATTAGCTCTTTGTTAAAGAAATGACACTGGTTCCAGATGAGTGAACTGCCCGGGAGGCGAATTTTACGCGTATTTTATAACGTCATGAGGTCCGTCTATGACGCAGCGAGGAACGTGGCGTGCAGGGACAGAAATCACCATTCTGCACACACTGCTGAGGACCGAGCGGACGCTGTAAAACTACTGCTATACTGCTTTTCTGCAATTCAGCAATATTGTTTCAGACCAATACTTTGCTGCACAATTGCTTTGATTTTCAGAGGCTTGTTTTCTTCTGAATATAGAACTTCAACTAGGAAAACTAAAGGAACAGGTGAATCTTTTGAAGTGATTTGTATAGTTAATAATTATTGATCTCTTAAGATATCAGTTCTTATTTTCTTCATGCATGTGTAAAGAATTTAGGTTTGTACTACATTCATAGTGTTAATAACTCTTTTTCTTGTGTTCATATTTTTTACAACATAAGGGGTCAGCATGAAACCTGAAAAAAACTTCCTGCCTGAGTTAACTCGAGTGCCACAGAATATGGTGGAAGGCTGTTCTCGCTTTCCCAAGATCTCTGGAGCTCTGCAGAGAGTGGAGAAGATGGAGAGAGTGGAGAAGCAACACTGCATGGCAAACAACACTCAAACCAAGCTCCCCATGATCCACACGGCCAGAGTGAGGGCACCAGTTATCGTGGAAAACAGGACATTAGTGCTAGCAAACCAGGGACTGGGTCAAATTCCATATGGTGACAGAGCTGCATTTGGGAATGCGCCACCACTTCACCTATACCTGCCAAAAAGGCCCCGCGATGAGTTGGCCAACAGACCAAAGCGCCCCACTGGAGCACGCCGTAACACATCTTTCACAGGACCCCCTCTGAGATATAATTACTTTCAGAATCCCTGGAAGTAGTGATGCTCAGGGTCAGGGGTTTTTATGACCCACACACGCCCAACCTGCCTGACCCACAAAAGTACAGCTCACCAATGACCTGAACCCGACATGCAGTGTTCCTGCAAGATATTAATAACTTGCAGCCTGAACCCACCTGGGGAAAAAAAAGGTGGTGGACTTGTGGACGTACCATAACAACTTCAGATCTGACTCATCTCCATCTTACCAGTTCAGATCTGAGCAGCTTTATTTTTAAAATAAAGTGCGTTGTTCATTATAATCAATTAGCCATCGCCAACTTTCACTTTTGCATCCTTTTAGAGTTTTGAGTCTAGTCCATGCCTCCTGAGAGGAATATAGTGACGTTGGCTTAAAAAAAGAATTCGCAAATGACGATTCATAAGATCCTGAAAAAAGGGTGGAGACCACAAAGTTCTTCTCTAATATCCCAAACACAGGCCATTTCACCTGCTAAATGGTTTGTAATAATTTATCTAGATTAAAAGTCAGTCTTTTAGAGTAATGTTTGAATGATCTACAATGGCCATGTGCTTTCACCTGAAAAGATGCTGAAAGCGGGCCAGTGTTTGTGTGTGTGTGTGTGTGTGTTTAATCTGTTTTAATATTAAACCAAAACAAAGTGTAAAACATGGCTCAACATAATGAACAAGACATGATTTCTTAATAGATATATCTGATTCCTGCATTTCCAAAGAAAGCGAATATCCATTGAACTGATTGAGAGAAAAAGAGGAGAGAGACAATACAACAAAAGATCTCTTTACTGTCTCTATATGTGCTACATGTACAGTCAAACAGTACAGTGGTTTGGAGCGACTGCTGAGCATCTCAGATGACACAGATTCTTTCTTCAAGAGTTCCTGGTGCACCCCGGGTTGCTGCACGTTTACCTCAGCCTGCCGCCCACCTTGCCCTTGCCACGTCCTTTGGCACTGCAAGGCAATAACACAAATAAATCTGTTTTGTGAAGCTTCCTATCATGTTTGGCAGTGGCACATACACTGCATCAACCAGGTATGAGCTAGAGAAATGAATATCAAACTTTTATTCGAACAACTTTGTCTAATTATGACTAATATTGGAAACATTATGTTTTGTAATATAATCATATCAATCTATAAACCTGAATCACAATAATGATCGGAAATGCTTTGGGCAGCAGTGCAAGAATGAGAAAGATTTCTGTTCAAATGGAAGATCAACCTTTACCTTAATACCCTGGTACCCAAGTCTATTTACCACAGTTTCAAAGTTTCACCATTGACAGATTAGACATAAGGTTCAGAAAATGTGGGATTCAGAAATGTGTAGAAGTAAAACACAAGACACATGTGTTAGGATTGGCAGGCACCCACACCACAAAGCCCACAAAGTCCATAAGCATAACATGCAAAAACCACACCAAGAATGCAGAACCACCCCTTAAACGCACAGAAGAACACAGTGACAAAGGGACCATATCCTTTCATTAACTGTCGTGATGTACTTCAAACTTACCATTCCATTGGATGCGTCCCCACCTCTGGCCAAACAATAAATCCAGCGGCTAGAATTTCCATAATGACCATGATATATCTAGAGGTCATGTTAACATTTTATTTTATAAAGAAGAACTGTCACCCTAGATTACACAATTTAGTTTTAAAAATCTACAACCAGGCATAATATGTGTTTGGATGTTTTGGCGAGGACGGTAAGGGAGGGAGTGACAGAGCCACAGAGCCTGGTCTAATTAGGATCGCATTTCAAGGATCCTAAGGTTTCCCCCCTCAATGCCTGCTAGCTTTTGGGATTGAGCTGGACCACATGCTCCGAGCTCGCTCCTGTGGGCATCTTGTGGTGTCAAAGGGTCTGGGCTATTCGGCTTTCAGTTTCAGGCAATGATTGTTTGTCGGGGCTGCACGCTAGAACTGGGCTGACATTATTACACACTTGAAAAATGCCTAATTAAAAGAGCACCAGTAAAACAAGTCTGTGATGGTTTTATTGACCACCCTGCATTGTTTTGGTAAAAATAATTTACTGTAGTTGGTCATATATTTCCACACCTTCACCCAATAACTACTTTTTTTAATGGGTTGTGCTCTTATATAGACTTCTAATGACAGACACACTGAGTCTATAAAGGCAGGGCTGGTGTATATTTCTAGTATATCCACGCTTTTTTCAGACTATACCACTGGCTAATGCACAAAACAGATTTTGAGGAAAACAGTAAAAACAGAACTGTGATTGGTTGTCTGTTCTCTTCTGCAGTAACAGTATTGCCAAAGCCAATACTGTGATGACGTTTAACTGAAAATAAGTTGTGCAGCCCTACTGTTCATGTTCATGTTGGCCTCTTGTCAATCATGTGCACATTATTGAGAAGTTCACTTCTTAATGACAAGACGTTGGGTTGCCATCCCAAAACCCTTTAACTCTGGGGGAAAGTGACCAGGGTGGCTCGGTGGTACTTACCTCTGGTGATCCTTGACTCGAGCCAGAAGCTGAGTGATCTGTAAGATGGAAGACATACGGAAGCCTCGCTAAGCACCAATAAGAAAAGACATATATTGCCAGGAGCAGCAGAGGAAACCTGAGGCATCCAAGGACGTCCGCATGAGAACCAGCGCCTGACCGAACCCTGCCAGTCACCTGAATTTCATCCGCAGCTGCAACCGAGCGAGACCCCAGAGCCAAGATAAGTCTGACCACAGTTACTGACAGCAGGCTACACATCAGTGAGGTCACCACCCCCACAGCCAGTTACTTACAACTTTTGCTGTTCATTGATTCTGGATTGTAGAAGAGTCATCTGTAAGCAAGTCACAGTTTCAGACAGATAATTCCAGGGACGCCCGTGTGTACAGCTACATTATGGAAGCTGCTCTTCAGCAACTGGATTGGTGATGTAGGGAGGCAAGAACTTTAAAGGACTTTCAAGGAATACTCAAGTGTTTTTCAACCTAACCTATGGCTACCATGTATGCAGTGTACACTCAAACAATACCGTCTCTACTTCTGTAATTTTAAAGAAACCCCCTGACCCTAAACAAACTTATAATAGAAGACATGGACAGATGCTAAGTGTGTTCTAAACCAAATGTTTAGTGTTCTTTTACAGACTACAGAGGAAGCACTGCTACCCTGATACATAACACTGACATAGCGATGAATGGTTATGTCAGTGTTATGTAGGAATGTTCAAGTAAAATATTAAAATATTAAAATATTCTCAGTAAAATATTTCAGAGAAATGCATTTAAATCATTGTTCATGTTAATCCAACCCTATGCTACAGATGCAGCCGATAGAAATATCCATAGCCATCCAAATATCGACCAGCACTTGTTTTGTAACTTGTATTAACTCCTTAAACCCTAAGGGGCTGTATGACAGTCCACACTTCACTTCTTCTTACTGCACAGACTATATTCTAGAGTCATAACAGTAGCTCCTATAACAAATCAATTAATTTCATTCCTGAATACAAAATGTTTTGTCATTTTAAAAGGATGGTTAAATTCTTAGCTGATCTAAACACAGTTTGGGATTATATCATATTATATGACATTTTAGTCATAAAGGTTATTTAATATAGTAACAAGAGTTCAGCTACTGTATTATACAATATCTGAGTCATAAAAAATTCATAGTTTTTCTTTTCAAAGGTTAAACCACAAGAAACTGGTAGTACTCTTACATCATATTTCTGTCTCTTCAGTTTCTCACTGAGGTCAAACTTCTCAGCCTCCAGCTCCATCATCCACTGCCACATCTCGTTGGCCTTCTCCCTGCAAAGTCAAGTCTGACACTCAGTCACTGGACATTTTTCGAATTCACTACTTGATCTGAAAGCTCTCCGCCCCACTAAGTGAGTAGCGGTGTGCTGGGATGAGTGAGTTTTGCGCAGGGATGAACGCTGTGATGTACTGCATGTCAGAGGGCAATGACTCACTTCAGTTTGTCCTCAGACAGATGGTCGATGCTGAGTGGCTTTCTCCTTTCAGCCAGGATCTTCCTCTTTTTCTCCCTCTCAGTCTGTTTCTTTGCCCCTTTACGGCCCTCCATCTGTCAAGGAGAGACCTCAGAGTAAACTGTGTAGGCTACTCCAAAGTAAAAGAAAAAGAACAGGAAAACAAATCTACAGCCAGTGACTTCAAAGGGGTCTGCAAAGAGCAGGGCCTTGCAGATTAGACCGTCCAGTCTCTCTACACCACCAACTATGGTAGACTGATGGTTAGCACTTGCTTCCTCAGAGATAAGTGAAAGACCACCACATCTTTTCAAACTGATTTCAGGAAATAAACATCAGCTCAACAGAGAAAACAGACCTAGTTGTGCTTTTCTGGACTTTCAGACACAAATGCTATGGCATCACTGGGCATCAAACTTACAGTTCTGATAGGGCCAGTGGTTTTCAGCTCTGGTCCTAGAAGTCCCCCTGTTTTGTAGCTCTCAATTCAACTGATTCAACTGATCAGCTAATTAGCAAGCCTTTCCTGGGCTGAAATGTATGTGTTAGAGCCAAATGTGCAGGATCAGGGTTGTGGACCCACTGACTTAGACAGCTGCCCCACTCAGGAACCCCAGTAATTTTTAACTGGCTCATAACTTATGAACTTTTATTACTTTAAAACTAATACCTAAAAGACTACGGTGACTGATAAATATTAAAAAGATCTGATTTACTTTAGTGTGGAGATAATGAGGATATCGAGGCTCGAAGAAGACCACATCTCTAATCTTAATTAAGAGAGTCCTGCAACTTTCACGTCCTTACAATTAATCAGTAAATAATCTGACCTTCTGCTGAATTCCACCATACTGGTGCGTCATGTTGGTGAGAGCTTTCTTCTTCTTTGCATCTTCATCAAGCTTCTTCCTCTGTTCCTCTTGCTCTCTCCTCTCTTTCTCCTCCTGTAGAGAGTGAAGAGGATATACATGTGTTCATTAATTCATAATTTTTTCTCATGAACGGTTACTGTATGGTTGCAGGTGACTGGTTGTGACGTGTCACTCACGGCCAGGCGAGCTTGTCTTTCTTTTTCCTTCTCTGCACGGATCCTCTGCTGTTCTGCTCTCTCTGCACGTCGCTTCTCCTGCACACAGTTCCAGACGAAATAATACATTTGTTTCTATGAAGCCCTAAAAGATCAGAACCTTTGCTCTTAGGGCTCGTGTACAGAAACAGGACTTACGATCCTGTTGACCAGAGCAATTAGCTCCTCCTCATCCTTCTTCCTTTGGATGAAATGAGCCTCGATGAGGGACTGCAGTTCAGAAAGGTCCTTCTCCTGACGCTTCCTGTGGATGTCCTGTTGCACACACACACACAAACACACACACACATGCATTGTATATAAGACCTTACACTGATGTATGGACACAGTAACAAGATGCCAAAAAGACCCTAACCTTTGGAGAGATTATTTTTTATTACTATTATTATTTATTAATTCCTTTATTGATTTTAATAAATACATTGCCATTCCGCAGTTTGAAATCACTTGTTTCATTAATAGTTTGTGTCTGAAATTTAAAAACATCATATAAACTAGATACCAATGACTATTTTGGTCAGATTTTCAGAATTTCAAAGATTTTGAGTGATAAATATACTGCAACTTTTATTCGGTAATTAAAAATATATTACTTTAACCTCAGATGTGGTCTGCCCATGATTCACATCAAAATTCTTATTTTTTCTAGCTTTCTGCTAATAAGTACTTATATGTATAAACACAGAGGTATTTAAATCTTAATTCAATATCCATTTTAGAATAGAAATACCAACTCACATCAAAGTCCACTTTTTCTCCTTCAGGAATCTTTGGAGCAGCAATATTTTGCATGAACATCCTGAAAAAAAGATTTCATTAATTTCATTGGGTTTATTACTATTATTGTGTTTTAATTCAAGACAAGTGAATCAGTTTTTGTGGGTGAAATGAGGTTGGCATGATTAAAGGAACTGCTTACTTCGGTTTTGGTTTCGTCTCATCTAAAGCAAGGGGTGAGAATGGTGTTAGAATTAACATAAAGTGGAGAGACTGAACATAAAGTGAATACCAAACACACAAGCCTTAAGAAGACATCATTCCTGGTAGTTTCCTCTTTGGCAGTAAGTGATATATGTAGACGGAATTATTGACTGACATAGAAAGGAGAAATGGTTCATCAAAACCAATCAATCACATGCTACAATAAAAATGTTGTATTCTAAAAAAGTTTTCATGAAGGCTTCATAAAAGAGAGCAATCCTGGGGTATTAATGTACTGCATTTTTTTCCCACATGTCTCTCCACAACAGCCCTAATCCTTATTTTCTGACCAGTGATGACCCAATGTTCTGACTGGCGCGCCCATTCTTCATCACCTGATAAAGCTGTGCACTGTGAGATACAAGACTTAGAGATACGAGGCACATCTTTGACCTACATGCAGCATGCATCGGGTCTGTAGTAACAAAATTCCAAATGTCGCTTCTGATTGCTTGAAGTCAGTTGAAAGGCATGTACTGAAAAAGCACATTATACCGAGTATAATGGTTGTTTTGGAGAAAGAATGATAGAAACACGGTCAGTACATAAAATGTAAAGGAGAAAAGTGAGAAAAAGACTGGCAGGTTACCTTCTGCTGCAGCTTCTGGTTCTGACAAAAACATTTGAAGATGAAGTTTCAGAATTTAAGTGTAACAAGCTGAAAAATCTGGAAGCAAGGCATGAAATAAGAAGGGAAAAAAAAGAAGTGCCTAGAAAAGCATGGACACTGTGATAAAAACAAGAAGGTGAGTGAATAATAGTGAGGTTACCTTCGGCTTCAGCTTCTTGTTCTGATATAAAAATATATATATATGAAAAGTATTTCAAGAGACAGAATGAAAATGTAAGTGTAATAAGTTGAAAAATGTAGATGCAAGACATGAAATGAGAAGGAAAAAGAGAAGTGCTAAGGACAGCATGGACACTAAAATAAAAAGAGAAGGTGAGTGCATAATTGGTGGTTACCTTCTACTTCAGCTTCTGGTTCTGATATAAAAATATTTGAAACAGGATGAATAAGTAAAAAAAGTATAGAGAAATATATACTCTGAACTAGTGCATTAGATTCACTGTTGGAGGAAGCAGTAGAGGCAGCCTATTATCTACTGTAGTCACGACTGCATATAAATATAAATAAACTGAACATACTAATAACATTTGCAGTGGTGCAATAGTGCCAAAGTCATGCATAGTTACATCCAACTGCAGGTTCAACTGTAAGAATGTCAAATTTTTATGTGTATGAATGTACATCATTGCAGACAGACAAAATGTAAGTTTACCCTCAAATGACTTTAGATGCAATATGAGATACTTATTAATACATAAAAATAAATACATTAGGAGTAAGAAAAGGTTATCAAAAAATAGGATTATTAATTGCGTGATTTACTGTTTGTATCCGCTTTGAGATTGGATGAACATTTTTGAATTATGAGGCATTTTTAGCCTAATTCTCAAATGTTGTGTAGGTTTCACATATCATAGAATCGTCTACAGCTCTGCTAGAGACCATCTGCATAACGTTTTTGACAGCTTCCTACATACTACATATTAAAAATGTGGACTTGCACAGTACTATTATCGCTAAAATGATTTGCATAATTATATACATACAATGTCATGCAAAAGTAATTTGATTTGTCTGGATTATATTTGACAGTTACACAGACCGTTCCTACCAGTATGTTTGAGTGCACAGCAATATGCTTATATAAAAATTCAAAAGTCAAAATGCATTATTCATCAGCAGATCTATAACAAAAAACCGAAAAGCGCTGCTTGAATAAGTATTTAACCCTTCCAGACTATTATTTGGTAGAACAACCGTTTGCTTTAGCAACAGCCCCAATTCTGTGGGGGAATATTTGTAATAGATTTGCACACTGTGACCTAAAGCACACCATTCTTCAGGTTTGTGGAAAAACGTTTGTGGTCCATGATTTTCTAATAGTGCCACAGATTTGGACCATGACTTTGCCACTGTAGAACATTCACCTGCTTTGGCCTTATGATTGCTGTCCTGCTGAAAGGCAAGGTTACTTCCAGCCTTCAGTTTTTAGCAGACTGAATCAAAATTGAGATATCCAGTTCCCACTGAGGAAACAAACAAATGAACATAATGCTGCCACCACCATACTTTACAGTTGGGATGATGCTTGTTGAAGAATGGGCAGAGTTATGTTTGCAAATCTTTATCCCACATTTAGGTGGGTCACTTTAATGCACTCTGGCAAACTCCAGATGTGTTTTTCACTCCTATACTGGACAGCTGTAGGCAGAACTCTTGATAAGATTCACAGACATGCCCTCATGTCTCAGGCACTGAACCTTTACAATGATACCCATATTATCTTGTGCATATTATCTTTGGTCTTCATTTTCACAGCTTTCCCTCAGATTCACTGTGTGACTAGTGGAGCTTGATTTAAGGGGGTGTTTTATTCAGAAAAGATAAACTTTTCTGATGACTCACTAGTCAAAAGATTAATTCATTTTTGGGATCATGGCACAGTACAAATATTCAAAGTGTCCTTTGTAATCCAGACAAAAATGTGATTACTTTAAATGGGGTTGAATGTTCTTGCAAGGCATCTTATATCTGCAACTCCAATGATTTTATATTAAATACAGGGCTTTCAGATTTTTGAAGTGTTGCATATACGGAAGCAGTGTAGATGAGAATGAAAAGAAACATAAGCAGTGGATGGTTCATATGCCTTAGATTCACCCAAACTCCAAACTCTCAAATGAGTGGATGGATGGATGAATGAATGAATGAGTGAATGTTTGAAAAAATGAATGAATTAATAAATGAATGAATTGTGTAAAAGAAATGAAAGGAAAATACATGCAAATAAAAAAGTAAGCTTTACCTTCCACTTCAGGGGGAGGCACTATTATAAGAAGATAAAATTGATTGATCAATTGATTCATTAATATAAAAAGCAAATTAAACAAAATGTAACAAAATAGTTTGAAAGAATGAAATAAAAAGAAAATAAAACCTTAAAGCTACAGTCAGAATGCTTTGATGGCTTTATAACCTGACCAATGTTATCCAGATTGCAGATTTATCTGAGAGCTCCCTATTTAGAAACTTAGTGATACCATTGGTAGTGGCTTATGTGATCACTATAATGTAATGATTTATGAAAATATGTATGAAAACATTTTTATCTGAGGGTATCTTTTGCCTTTGATTCATTTATGACACTAAGCTATTGATTAACACTCAGCTTTTGTTGTTCAGTGCGTCTGTATGTGTTATGAGGCCCCTATGTAAGTAGCCTTCAGTGTGTTACAAATTAATAATCTCTCTACCAATCATGACATACATAAGAAATGATGCCCTGACCACTCCAGTAAATAAATGAAGCATAAAACATCCTGACTGTAGCTTTAAAAGTTGAAGAAAAAAATCATAAAAACTTATGGTTATAAAAAGGGTATAAAAATAAGGCTACACAATATTTCTTTGTAATGATTTGCAATATAGTATTACAAATAGCCAGACTGTTGCAGAAACACCTGCAGATAACTCTATGAAAACAGCTACATGTAGAAATATAGGAATCATCAGTGTGTTTTGATTTGTACATTTAAAAGTCATGTTGCAATTGCAATATGTGCAATTAGCAATCTTGACATGTGTATTGTGCAGCTCTATTCAGAGATGAATTTTCTAGGACTGAGGAAGGTGTGAACATTAGTAGAAAGCACAATAGCACTCGTATGGCAGTGTATTAGCTAGGACTGACCAACATTACCCTAACATGAGAGCGTGAACACACCACTGCTGTTAAACATGTGGACGTAAAGCATGCAGTTCACAGCAAGCCAACGTCTAAGCCAGGCTTTACCTTCTTCCGTGACCTCCTCCTCAACTGAGAGGACATAATGGTGATTAGTAGACGAATGCAGCCAAAAGCAGAAAACAGCATATGTTCATTCTATTAAAGTAAATCTTTGTCCAAATGACGTTTTCCGGATCAGTTTACATCGAGTACAAAGTGTTAGAATTCATGATTATTCCATATTTCCACCAATAAGCACATTCAGTTATCACCTTTGTCAGAACATTGAGACAAATGAGACGTTTCACTGAAATCATCCTTTGGAATAATACAAAATTTCTTATTGGAATATAATCAGACTGTATTATAGTACATAACAAGAGGTAACAATAAAAGAAAGGTACAGATTTCATGACTAGAAATAAAGGAAAGCTGAAAATAAGGCACTATCAGGGATGTGTTTTTATTTCTTGTTAACAAACAAGAAGCTGATTAATTTGGGCTTCTGTGGACCTGTGAAAAACAGCACTACCATCAAGTCGTGAGAAGTGTGTGACTTGGTTAAGAGTGGGCTGATTTACCTGGACCCCCAGTCATCAAATTCACACAGCCTCTTAGTGATTCAGTGTGTACTACACTATGAGGTATTACATGGAGTAAAACTCTTTCTAGATTGTTCTACATTTGGGTCTTCTTCTTTTAGCCCAAAATGCCCAGCTCCACCTGCAGTCTGAGTGATTGAAAATTGATTGAAATTTCATCCATCCAATCACATTCAAGCCATCAGAATCAGAGAAAAGAGAACAAATTCAAAGTCTGCTGAAGTGACTAACGGCATGTGTGTGAGAAAAGGGCTTCTGAAGCTGTCAATAAATCGGAGGTATGAAACGATACTGCATCAGGCTGTGTACAGAGGTATTAATGTAGAATTCACTGTCGCAATGTTGTCCTGCTAACATTATTCATGGAAGACATTAATGTTCTGATCCATGGATTTATTTAGCTAGATAGTTTTGTCACAACTAGCTATCAGGTTAAAGTGTGAGTAACTCTGTTTTTCTAGGGTCATCTCTTGCACCGTTGCATTTTCCTATCATATACATTTCCATTTCAAGCCACCATGTTCTTTTTGTTATAAGATCATTGGGCTGCACAAAAGCACAAAAGGAAAAAGCAGCGACAGACTACTTCATTTTTCAAGTCAGTTCATGTACGTGGAGTTAGATGAACTTACAACCTAATTAGTTTGAGCTTGACAATTACTAATTAAGTGATAACAGACACTGTGATAGAGTAGCAGAAATTAATGCACGTTTGAGGCAATAATGTGGCCTTATTGTTTTAAAGCACATGAAAACGTGTGTTTATAGAAAACAGTGTTTATAGACACTAAAAATCTGAATTCAATATTTAACAGTATGCTAGTGAATGTAGTATGTTTTGCTGTGACATCACATAAAACCTGTAAAGCCTGATTCTGAATTTTGGCTTTCTCTCAGTTAACCACAGATTCTTATCCAACACAGCATTCTGGCATTCTCCAGATGTGCTTTGGTGTGTTTTTCCATCTGATGATGTAAATGAGAAATGCAGCGAGTTCATTATTCTTCATTGTTAAGCGAAATGAGTCACCTCCCTCACTTTTAAAAAGGTTGATTTGGTCCTCATCTACAGGCCCTTCAGGTAAGATTTGTTTTACATTGTTGGTTTACAGAGTCCTTCTGTAATGATTTGAAACGAAAGAAGGCAGAAGAGCAGCAGTGGAACTTTAAATGTGAACTCCATGGGCCAGTGCCCTTACCTTCTTCCCTGTGTGGCCACAGTGTGAAGAGAGACAGGAAGAGAAGAAAGAAAAAAAACACAATAAGACAAACTGTTTGCTTGCTATTGAAAAAAATAAATATTATGGATGTCAGATTATCTACAGGGGAGAAATGGTATCATTAGTGATACTTACTGCACCTCCTCCTCCACAATTTCCTCTGTATCAGCCATTACTACTCAGTTCCTGAGAGAAACAGGAGACAGATTAGTCACATTAGTAATTAGGACAGCATTTATTCATTAGACATCCCTGATAGTTGACAGCCTCTGCTTCTGACTGATTTCTGTTTCAGGTTCTATTTCATATTGTGGTTTTTGATCATCCTCAGTGCATTCATAAACATTAAGATGCCAAAAGTGGGTCCTTTGGAGCAATGACCAGACTTTTGTATTTGGGGACCAATGTTAATGGTGGGCCGAGTGCCAAAAAGCAAGGTACTAAAAAAAAAGACTAAAAAAGTTTCAAAATGTAAAATGTAATAAATGATCTATGGCAGAGGTCCTCAACCACCGGGCTGCACAGAAAAACAGAATAAAAATTCATTATTAGAGTCTGAAAGATCTTTAATTTTGAAAAAACGCTCATCTCGGTTACATAATATGGTTCATCAAAAATTTTGCTCAGGAGCTAGAAAAAATGAGTAAAAAACAAACGCACTTTGTTTTTAGTTGTATCTATACCGGTCCGTGAAAATGTTGTTTTACATAAAACTGGTCCGTGGCACAAAAAAAGGTTGGAGGCCACTGATCTATAGTATAAAAATATGTTCTCTTATTGCATAAGGGATTAGTGTCACGGGCTGGCCGGCCGCACCACGCTCCCTTGCGGCGCGGCGGCGCCGGTGCTTGTCCTTGGGACCAGGCA
>JBBPCX010000135.1:25358013-25373790 GCA_037974365.1 Hydrocynus forskahlii | reverse complement strand
TGGCACGGGGGTGACCCCTACTGGCCACCCCATGAAACAGAACAGAAAAAACAAAAACCCAAAACACCACCGTGACAATTAGCGCTTTCTGGCAGGCTGCATCAAACATCCAGATGTCCCAGGTACGTCTGACACAGGAGAACCATTTTGGCTCACCTAAAGAATTTGGATAGCTCTTTAAAGAAGCATTATTATATACTTTTAAAAGCATGTATACAAAATGTAATGGTTCTGTACCATTGAAAGGTTTTGACCATGGAAACTTTTGGTCACTTGGAAGTCAATCAATTTAGGTGAATTTGTGCCATGAATCCAAACACCACTGAACTATTTCCTCTAGATATAGCCCACCTTTCATCTAGGGTTTCCCTTTTTATTCTTTAACTGACACTAACAGCTCTGACATCTGGATGTGAGAGCTAAAAAAGGCATTCGTTATTTCCCATGTTTAACATTAACAGGTCTGCAAATGGGAATGCGCTGGTCCGAAGACTGGCATCCTGGATGACACTGTTCAAACAATAAATCAGAAAATAAATCAGCAGGTCATAGCAGAGCTGGGGCGAGTGATACAGGCGGAATAGAAGGGGTTATTTTTAAGAATAATAAACTATGGTTCGGAACAGGTGCCACATGCTCTTGCAGACAATAAACTTGGCTGATCTCTTGCAAGCCTGCCACTCATTTGCATGATAAATCAAGAGTGCATGTGTCCTTGTCATCTATTTTTGAAACACACTGCTTCGTGGGGTCATTGTTCCATGCCCAGCACTCAACTGACTTTCTCTTATTGCAACATTTGCTATTGTATTAAGTGTATGCAGACATATAGTATAACTATAGACGAGCATAATGTATATTAGATGCCATTATATGCTATGCTACAAGCAGTGTTTCTACATATATTTAGCGCATCCTACATGTTTTCCATACATGAAAGTTGCAAGAATAACAGACTGCACATGACTGCTGGTCATTCACATGTATGATGTCTCATACATAAATCAGACCTTTGGACACACTCTCTTTTCATTGCAATGAAAAAACTGGGCTTCAAGGCATATACTCCAAAACCAATAAGCATGTTACTGAGTGTGAATAAGCAGTGGCTAGGGGTCTAATAACACTGCCTAAGAGCCCTTCTGGCCAAATCCAGCCAGTCTTTGCAGTAGATTAGCTGTCTCTCAGAGGTATTACCCAAGTTTTACTTTAATAAGTGCGACTACTTCTGCCCCAGCAGAAAGACTAGAGTAACGCAGCCCTGCCAGCTGCAGGAATGCGACTGACAACAGTTGTTGCATTAAGCAGCATTAGGTGAAAACCCCAAAGCATGCAAACCGCCAGTCCCCTTGGACTGCAGAGCACACCCTGTGCCACTGGTACAGAGGAGCTAAGCCTCAGGCCTCTTGCCACTCTCAGTTTTGGGACACTTCTGTGAAGGGTTACATCACGACTCTTGAACACAAGCCAATGACCATGCAGCTGAAGTGTTTGAGTATTAGTTATTTTGAGACAAACCCACTTCAGAGCAGTGAGGGATTCCACAGAACAAAGAAAAAAAAAAGAAAAAAGTAAGGAAAGGATGTCCAGTGGCCTCTCTTACCCAAGATGTCCACAAGGAGAGGGATGCAGTCTCGAGGGCCCAGGATGCAGAGAGTTTCCAGCAAACTCAAAGACAGCTCACCTAATACAGATCTTTGGGCCCATGTGACCCCCTGTGCTATTCCCTGATTGGACAGTGTCACCAGGTCTATTGTTAGGGTCCTTGGAGGGGAGTGGAACACATATGATGGCAATGAAAAGCAAAGGCATCCACTTCCCGGACACAAACTGAGCCTGGTCTAAAAAGGATTTTCTCTGAGTCGCTCTTCTGTAATTTAGTCTAGATGAGAAGGATATAGTAGAGCATCCCTTTAATCTAGAACAGCTACATTAACAAGCATTGAGGTGAGACATGAGGTTTTTACATTGATCTCTTTATTGCAGTTGCTGAGTCAATGCTGTGACATTTAAAAAGTTGTTCCATATGACCGGCTACAATACACATGGACAAAGTTCTGACACGGTAATTGGAATTATAGTGGGTGTGATTTGCATAGTTACCACGATACAAAACGGAACCGAGTCAACATGAAACAATACAGGTTACAACAGATAACTTTGCCATTTGAATGATTGTCAAAAAAAAGAAGATCAGAACACAGAACTGTTCACATTTTAAAATCACTGTCACTGATCTGGGGATTATTTTTCCTAAAAAAAAAGCCAGAAATTCCTGCACATGAGCACATGACCTTTGAAGACTGCAGACCCAACAGGCCCACCAGCATGTACCCCAACTATGATGTTGCCAAGGTCGAAAAGTGTTCTACTGTAAATGAGTTGGAACTGAATAAACAAATAAAAAATGAACAGAAAAAAATGGTCCTCAATAATGGCTCCAAGCCACCCACCTGTCCTTTAGCATGCTGAACATAACTGCTTTTTGTTAACGATAATGGCAACCGAAGCTTTACTTGTAATATATTAAGCGTTTATAAGCAAAGGAATGTTCGTGAAAGTCACAGGTCTTTGTTTTTTTTTGTGTGTGTTTTTTCATTTTGATGAAGAAATGTTCGTTCCCTTTATTCAGTGCAGAGCAAAGCCTTTACGTCCGTTAGAAATCAGATATATCACGGTGACTATATTGACTGAGAAAGTGTTTTAAACACCAGTGAATGAAAAAATTGAATAATAATAATCATGGAATGTCTATAATGAGTTTAAACTTGATCTGACATATAATATTGAGAGCAAAAGCAAGGACATCGTCTCGTATAAAGCGGCAACATATAAAATATATAGTTAATTACAAAACATACACTATGTGCTAACATATATTATTAAGACCATAGTTTCACTATTAAAAAAATGTGTCATTATGACAAAAGTAAAAATTACACTACTCTATGGGTGCTCATATTCTGCCCTGGACTGGTGAACATGAATACAATACCAATATGTGAAGCTTTGCTTTAATTATAAATTAAAAGGTGTAAAGGGTGACTAGCAGAGAAAGAGCTTCAAAGAAAAACAAAAACAGCAACACTTTTTAACATGTTTAACATGAAAGTACATGAGATGTTTAAATAGGTTGCAACTATTCTTATCTTAAAACAACAACTTTTGGTCACTTGTTTTCTCGGTATTGCAGGTCTGTCTAAATGCCTACATTTCAGACTGGTTTCTAGTACAAAAAAGGCTTTATGCTGAGCTCTACACTGTAATTAGGACTATGCAACATGCAGTGGTAAAAATATAACCCTGCTCTTTCTTTTTCTCTCTCTTCTCTGAGATGTCTGGGCAGTGGGAAACACAGAAGATTATTTTTGGTATGAGTAAATGCAAATAAAAAAGGAAGATGTTGTTTTCTCTTGGTCCCAGGTGCTGTGGCTTCTTTAAAAGTTAGTGGCCCATTCCTGTTGAGACAAAAACAACCCCGTTAGCAAACAAAGCTACATCACACCACAAACTCAGAGCTCTAATAGAAGAACTAGTGCAAAATACAAGAAGTCAAATCGATCAGTGTTTTCTCATACGTCTTGATTGAGTGTTAATTCTTTTTAAATCAGACAGTAGAAGGGTGCTAAGTAGGCCTCTCAACCAGAGTGTTTATATGTGTTTAAGAGCACTGACCGAAGACACATGAACTAGCTGTAGGGTGTCGGATGTTTGGGAGGTTTTGGCCTTTGCACTCCTTTAAATGCTTGATGCTTGCCAGGTTTTGATTTGCCCTTCACTCTTTAAAAAACTGACCTATCCATGCTCCGCCCCCAAATATGTTCTTTTGTCGCCACTGTTGAGAGGCTGGACAAGTTTTACCATGGAAAAAAATCCCACTTTGTTTACTCGAGTTGTTGCATAGTGTAGAGTTTAAATTGTGATGCCACTGATCTATTCTAGCCAAAGTCAAAGGGAAAAGAAAATAACACGTTTGGGACCATGCAGTTGTGTGTAGTAGTTTAAACAGAAGGAACTACTAAGTGTAAAGTGACCATTTGTCATATGTGAACACACCACACAGTGTAACAGCACGAAATTCTTTCTCTGCATTTAACCCAGTCACCAAGTCAAGCAGGCAGCCAGTAACAACGTGTGGGGAGGGTGCCTTGCTCAAGCATACCTCAGAGGTGCCACTAGCAGTCCTGGGATTCGAACCCTTAATCTTCTGGTCACAGGGCCGACTCCCTAACCACTAGGCCACCAGCGGGCCCAGTTCAAATGAACCCAATTTAAATGAACAGTTCACTCTAAATATAGGTATTTTTACAAACACTAAAAAATGTATGTTGCACTGAATAAGAATTTGGCAATATTCAGTAAAGCTTTTCCTAACTACTCACTGTAGTTAGCTGTAAAATGATGCATGTGTGGGTGGAGAATTGATAAGTCCGCTGTGGACCCAAGATATAAGAATGCTTTTTGCATGTGTGAGTCAGGGAGAATCAGGGTGTTTACTTCTGTTCTACAGAGGGTCAGCAGAAGCAGACGCTCCATATTTGAAGATGCGTTGCCTTTAAATCTTTTTCCCATCCATCACTGCTGTGTTGTCCAGAGGCAGTGGACATGGCACCTACATTCCTTCCTCAGCTGCTCTCCTATACTTGTCTATGTGACGTGCTAGCATGCTAATCTTTTGCCACCCTGCTCAGTAATGTGACAAACAGGCAGCTGCTGGCTCTGACTGAGCCTAGAATGCAGTAAGAGGAGGTGAGGGGTAGGAGCAGGGTGATGTGTGTGTGTTTTGTGTACGTGTATGTGTGTGTGTGTGTGTGTGTGTGTGTGTGTAAGGGGTTCATAAGCACCCACTGCCCATTACCCAGCCATGTCCGGCATGCCTGAAGGCCACAGCGTCCTCTTCGAGTAGAACAAAAGGTGTGCTTTCAAAATAGAACACTATGCCACAAAGGCATGTTAAAACGTCGCGGCCGATGAATGAAGAGCCAGTGGTGGTGATTTATGGCTGGCAGGAACCCAGCAGGCATGATGTGGGCACGGCATTGTGGGTTACGGAATTACATGCCCACTAGACACAGCTTGCTCTTTAGCACTAGCCTTAACTTCATTTTACATTTTAACCTAGCTCACCAGAAACTCATCCTGGTGCACGGGCCACTCATGATGCAGAGGAACCATACACAAATACACACACACTTGCGTACAAGTTTGAAGACCCTCCTAGCAAAAATAAGTGCACATCCTCTACAGAGAACAAACTTATATATGGCATTTGCATTTTTCGGCAGATTTTAGAATAAACAGTAATTATGCATTAAAATGTGCAAACATTGTACAGGAGATGTACTTATTTCCTCTCAGGACCCAAGTTTTTGCTCATAACTGTACATGGTCCTCTGAGGGTACCGGGCAGCACATGGAGCCAAATTCACTTACCATTGGCAACAGATTTGCCCTCTCCTCGGCTTGTCACCTGAATGAGAGAGAGTGAGAGAAATTGAGAGACAGACAGAGTGAGAGAGAGAGAGCACGAGAGGGAGGGGGAGGTTAGATAAATGATTCTTGGTAAATGGTGCCCTTTAACCCCTTAAAATCTCAGGCTTATTAGGGGTAGGTATGAATAAATTCAGAGAAAAACCAAATCCAATCAAACAACAGTAAACCTCCTGTGTATGGTACTTGCCTAAGGCTTTTAATTACTTTTACACTGCTTTCATTATTCATTCTGTTTATTATTCACACTGCTAAATGTACAGATGTAAACACTAATGTAAACATGGAATCAAATGTACGTCCTCTCATAGTGGTGAGCCTGGTGGCTTTGCAAATCCCCAATAAGCAAGACCACAGAGCAGGGTTCACGTACAATCTTATTTTCCATTCTCACACACTCCCCTGCTCGAACAGCTCCTCCATGTAACTGGTAGTGTAGCCATAACCATGGCTTTCCCTTCATTAGCCTCTTATTGCGTCAGCATTAACCACAGCTCAAATGGCACTGGCCATTACTGCAGTGTGTGGCTTACCATGGCCTTGGCCTGGCCTTAATATGGCCACTGCATGCCAGCGCTGCTTTCACTAGTCTAGAGACTGCCAAAGATAGAGCTGTCCAGATGAATATCACTGGTGTCTTGCTTTATCGGAGTAACAACATCCCTGAACAAACATGTGGCTGTACACTGGAGACTCAGGGCTTTGGGACATGCCTTTTCAGTTTCAGCAGAGTGGATAGAGGCAGATGATAGCTGCTGGATTGGCTTTTATTCAGGATATGTGTGAAAGTGTGTGTGTGTAGACAACTGTGAGAGGCTGTGTTAAAATAGACATTCACAGAACAACCTGCAGGTACCGTGTAGGGGAACATTAATGTTTGTGTGTGGGTGGTGGGGGGCGGGGTGGTAACAGCAGAAAATGAAAGAGAGAAAGGAACATAAGTGCTTGTGGTGATTGTATGTAACCATCATCTAAGTACTGCATGGCCAGTGCTGGGTGATATATCATCATGTTCACCAGTGTTAATGTCACACAGAGATAAGTTTAGTTTTAGCAGAATTTATAGATGTTGGAATGTGTACAATATCCTTAAAAAGAAAAAAAAAAAAGTTTCTTTTATGATCTGGGTCTGTCTTACAAAGCATGTTCAGCCTAGACGGTGGTTCCGAAGTTTCATAAAGTCTAAGAAATGGCAGCCTGGGTAATGCATTTAGATTCGCAAGCTATGATTAATCCTTGTAACATGAACTGTGACATTAACAACAAACAGCCAGTGGGATGCAATACAAGGAAGTCAAGCGGCTTATTTTTCATAAAGAAGAGAAAGAAATCTTAGCATACATAAATATACCAAAAGTAAATCTTCTGAAATGGTAAAAAGCAGTGCCGCCGCCACTGCACCGTGTAAGAGCTTACTAGAGTATTAATAGCTTTATTTTCTTTGGATCTGTATAGTATGCCTTGATCCCTATTCCTAAAACCAGTATTTTTCTTGTGACTGATACAAAAAGACCAGATCTATCTCAGTCAGACGACTGTCCCTGACTGATCAGAAACTGTTTATAAGCCAAGATTCTTAAGATCCCCTGGAACAGTCAAGGCATGCAGCATAGGATGCACTGGTGATGTAGCCCAGTTAACTGTGATCCACTGTGGTAGCGCACATATAGAGATCCTGCTTCATGTGACAGTCTCGTAGTTTCAGTCTAGTTCATGTTTACAGTATTTGTTAGCAATTTAAAAGAAGAAAACAGAACAAATCAGCTGGTAGATTCATGAAATTCTTCTTGGGGGAATAAAGAACATCTAGTATCTGCTTCAAATTTCAATTTCTTATATGCATAAATACATATATGTGTGTGTGAGAGATACATAGACATAAATTATATAATATTTTATCAATATCACCCAGCACTACACATAACACATTTTAAAAGCGGGAGCCTTTGCAAAGTGTTCGCAGCCCCATTCAGTGACTATCAAATATCTAGCATTCCATAAGCCCCCTTTTCCACGGCCGTGAGTGCAAGAGCAATGTAAACACAGCGAGAAAGAGAAAGCATATGGTAAAAGCACACAAAGAGTGAGGCTGTCTTGTGATAAGCAGACTAAGTGGACACTGTCAATCACTGTGCACCCATTTTGTGATAAAGTAACATTTACCTCAACATGGAGCCCAAATTTGAAGGCAACTAGCAGGGAGAGGGCTTTAAACAGAAACACACAGTGTTAACTGCGCAGCTCACTGGCACTGCTTGTTTGCTTATCTTTCTTTATCTTGGAACCTTACAGACATATCGACCAACATGACTTTAACAAAGAGGAATCGGTCCCTTAATGGCATACCAAGAGGGTTATGAAAACACGCTAGACATTTTAAGGATAAAGAAACACTTCATAATTTGTCTCTGGAGGGAAGTAAAAAGATGTTTTGAGTGCAAAAAAACATAATGACGAGTGCCATTGTTTTGTGGCTGGTTACCTTGGTAGCGGAGGAGCCTTTGTTTTCCCATAGACTGCGCTTGCCAGTCACGTCGCCAGGTTTCAGGTCCTGGAGAAGAGAGAGAAATGCCGAACGTCAAATGCAAAGGGGCCAAGCACCAAGCATACAGATACACACACACACACACACACACACACACACACACACACACACAATCAGAGGAGCTAAGGAAACATGCAGAGAGAGAGAGAGAGAGAGAGAGAGAGAGAGCAAAAGAGTGCAAGAAAGAGACATGAAGACATCCTACCTGCTTCTCACAGACAGAGAAGAAGAAGAGACAGAAGAAGAGCAGCCCAGAGGAAAGTGAGGCTGAGGTGCTGCTCTATGCAACAGGGGGGAAGCTTAGCTAGCACAAGAAAGAGGACAGAGAAAGAACTCAGAACACTATGTGTTAAAGGTAACTTCATCTACATTTCGGTTCCCCATCCCAGTCCCATTCTTCATGCCCCATGGGACCACAAGAGCTTGTAAATTAATGTAAATTAATTAATGAGTTGAACTTGGTGTGCTAGATTAGTATAAATTTGTTTAAAACGAAATGACTGCATAAAAATATCCAATGTGGGGTCGCCAGGACTGCAGTTTTATGATTATGATAACTTAAAGATTCTCATGTTTTTGGATCTCAATAAGAACAAACACAGGCTTTTGAAATGTACTTTTATTTTCTTTCTTATGATCATAGCAATTTATTTTATTGCGATACTATCAGTATGGGTTGCTGTTCTATTCTTGACCACCAGAGTACACTCTTGAGAAGGATTCCTCACAAGTGAAGGTCAGAGATTTGTGTTTCTTTTAAGCTCTTTTAAGGAAGAAAAATCTAACCCTAGATGCAAAAGTATGTATGACTGCTGGACTGCTGGTACACCCTAATCATTCTTCAGTACACCACATTAAAAGTTCATCTAAGGAGGAGCCTCTCTTCAAAGAATACACTAGGCTGCATCATTTTGTAGTGTGGGGACGGAATCGTGCTCAAGGGTACCTCAGAGGTGCCACTAGCAGTGCTGGGATTCGAACCCACAACCTTCTGATTGCAGGGTCATCTCCCTAACCACCAGGCCACCAGCTACTCTTAAGGATTTGAGCCTTCTACGTTATAGGGTACATGCCAGTGCCACTAGATGGCACCAATTAGACAGCCTGCGACTGGGATGTGTTTCTGTTCTAATCTACTGAACTGTAGATTATGGCCATAAAGTGCTGAGTCATGTTGAAGGGAGCAAGAAATGAGTGGTGTGTCTGATGGCGCTCGGGGCCTACCGCAGGTCTCCCTCCTGCTGTTTTACCCGTCTCGGGGGTTTTATTCAGCCAATCATTGATGCGGCCGGCCACACCCACCTTTATCCCAGCTGCATCCTGCAGAGAGAAGAGAAAACTCCCTGTGAATCAAAAGTCAGCGTGCCAGGCTAGACAGGAGGTTGGTATGAGAGGAAAAAGGCTCCTCCTGCACAGATGTGTGAACAGACGATGCTGACCTTGTTGCTGGACGGTGTGCTGGTGCCGGAGCTGAAACTGCCCTTCTCCCACATGCTCTTTATGCTCCGAATGCCATCAGTTACCATGGGCAGGTCTACAGCGCCCGACCGTGGTGAGCGCGCCTCCTTATGACTCTGCCAAAAGAAGGATAGAAAAAAAGAGTAATTATGTCACCAAAAAAACAAAAAAAACAAATCAGTTTTACCCTTATGCCAAAAGCAATAAACAAGCACCACACCTCAATCATTACACATTTGACTCAGTGTTGGGTTGCTAATTTCAACATACCACCTTATGAAATACTCATTATATATAAAATGGACAAAAGTACATTATGAATGCATTATGATGTATATGTGTATATACAGTATGATGTATAAAAACTTTGGTCATTATTATTTCTATGACTGTTTCCAATCTCTCTAATGTAACAGACTATTTACATTACTGTACATTCAAGACTGACATATGTAAACGACTTTTGTTTCAATTTGGCTGCCCTGTATTGTGTCGTATCCAAAAAGCAGTTCCAACTGGAATACTGCTTCTAACTTTATTGGGTGGGGTAAAACTGCTGCAGGCCGAAAAAGTAGATATATGTAAATGTGCTTGTTCTTGTGAAGCCATGAGAACAGTGAATTTAAAACAGGCTGTTCTTGCAGCTTAATTTCCATATATGGACTATAACAGTGTAAAACGAGGTAGTATTACACTGGCTTTTTAATATGCAGCATTTTAAAATGCTTTTTCTTATTGCACTTGACCTCCAGCTGCTCTGCATAATTGGTATAAAGCCTTCAGTGAAATGCTGTGTAAGACTCACCTGCACAGCAGTGGTGTACTGCTCCAATCTGTTATCAATCTTTGACACCACAGGAGAGTGAGACGTCTTCACAGCACTGGCACCACAGGACACACAAACACACACGCACAGCTTACACCATACTGAGAATATTTCGATGATTTATGTATGAAAATACCTGTCACATAATTTGAATAACACAGTAAAAAACACAGTAATATAATAAAGTAAGACCTGACAAGAGGTACCTTTTCTGTGCTGATTTATTGAGAAATTCTGCCCTTTCGCCAATCTGGGAAAACAGATCAGAAAATGAATACACTTAAGACTGCGTTGGTCATGTGGAAACACACACACACACACACACACACACACACACATACACACACACATACACACACACATACACACTTGCTCTCTGTTGGAATTGGCTATTCTGAGACGCCAAGAGACTAGTCTGTACTTTTCAGACTGAAGCTGTCAGTGGGCCAGGAAAAGCAGGGCCTTTTTCAGGCCGTGCGCTCTGTGGGAACGCGGCCTGTGTTTATGATATACGACAACAGGGCTAAGAGGGGGGCAAGTGTTCCCGCGACGCAACAAAAATAAAACACACACATACACACACACCCGTTCCCCCACTCTTCCCTTACCCCTTCAACTTCACCTACCCTCCCTACCCCGAAAGCTACTGAATGTGGGAGTTCCTAAAATACTCTCTTCAGGAAATTCCCCATTCTCTGGCATGTTAGAGACAGCTCTGTTAGAATGTGGTTACAGTAATCCTATTAAGCTAATGGCCTTCCTGCATTCCCTCTAAGCACACACTCCGAAGAGTGCAACTCAACTTTGTTTCATTCTGTTCTTTTAGAATAGTGCGGTCTATAAGTAGGACACACGCAAACCACAGACATCACGGGGCACACTTTGTTTAGAGTAGGGCTGCACAATATGAATGACATACCACACTGTGACTATTAATTACTGCAGTTGGAACATGACTCACAGCTTGTAATCGCAAGAAGACAGAAGATATTTTTATCAAGCAACTGCCATTGTACTGACATTAGGGGCCTTAAACTACCGAGATAGGCACTTTTATGAAACATAATTTCCAAGTAATTGAACTTACAACGCAGAGACCTGGTTAAGAACATTATATATCAAATCTATATATACACTGACCAGTCACAATATTTAAACCAGTGGCAGGTAATGTCTACAGATGCATGTAACAACGATTATCTTGTTACGCTTGCACCTGTCTAGGGGTGGAATTCATTGGGCAGTAAGTGAACACCCAGTTCTTGAAGAGGATATTTGGGAAGCAGGAATGATGGGCGTAAAGACCTGAGCAATACTGCAGAATTGTTCAGGAATTGTTTGAGAAACATAATAAAGAGTTCAAGGTGCTGACTTGGCCTCCAAATTCCCCAGATTTCAATCAGATCACGCTTGTGTGGGATGTGCCGGACAAACTATTCTGATTCACGGAAGCCAGAGCTCACAACTTACAAGACTTAAAGGATCTGCTGCTATCATCTTGGTGCCAGATACCACAGCACAACTTCAGAGGTCTTGTGGAATCCATGCCTCGAGGAGTTAGAGCTGTTTGGTCGGCAGGAGAGCGACCTACGTAATATTAGGCAGGTGGTTTTAATGTTATGGCTGATCAGTGTATTTACTCATATAACGAGTTTAAGCACAAAAGCGTAGTTTTATTAAAGACACTAGCATGGCTGCAGACATGCACAACTAACTCTGTTTTTCATGTCTGGACACTGAAAGTGTTCATCAACATCATTATCATCTATAGGACCGATTCATTTTTGCATGACTTTTTCCGACCTCTACTTATCTCTTAGAATGAACTATATTAGATATTAGGCCTCATTCAAAAAGCAGTTGTCACTAAAACAGTCCTTATTTCTTAATTGAAAACAGGTCTGCTAAAACTACTGTAAGCTGAATAGGTGGATATACGTGAGATGGGTTTTATAGACTGTATGGACAGGGTAGTGAATGGTATGTTCAGAAACTCAGTGTTTACATGGCACATTTAAAAATGCCTCATCACTGACTCGGGAACCTGGTATGTTCCAACCAGAAAATGGGCCCTTGAAGTTTAAGGGCATCAAAATCTTTCATGGAACTGATCCATGGTTTTCTTACCCAGACCGTTACCTTATAAATTCCATTGCTTGTGAAATGATGCTTCATAACAGTGTTACAAATGTAATAATTATGTTGAATTTAGGGCCCCTTATGTCAGTAGAAAGTCATTTTCTTTGTAAAGCATCTTATGTCATCTTACAATTACTGGTGTAAACTGTTCACAAACACAATGAACAAAAAGATATAAAACTACTGTTGCTGTATAAATTTGTTAAACAATGCTTTCATGTTTGTTATGTAATTAGCCTTCAAGTTGAGGGCTAACCATTATTTGTTAGATCACTGCTTCCTCACTGGAATCCTTTGTTTAATCTAAAACCCACAGAATCTCATTGGGAACATCTGTGAATTGTCAGAGAGCTCATAGCATAATAAAAAAAGGCATTGGTTTGAGAGCTAATTTGCATATGTTAGAAGTATCAGAAGTATCACTTTTGAGGTATCAGTATCGCAAGGACCAATATTAGGATGATAATTCACAAATTGATTGTGCAGCCCAAGTTCAAAGCATAAAAAGCTTCATAAAAGATAACAGGAATTAGGTCAGCTCCGAACCTGGTTGATATACTATATGAAAATGCTTTAGAGCAGGTACAAATGGATTCATTTAGATCAGGATAAATTAGCATTATGAAAGGGAGTCAAATCACATGCATAAAGATCACACAGCATGCACTACATACAGTGAACATGACCACAAAGTAAAGCTGCGGACAGAACAGAGACACTGTTAGTATTTTCTAAAAACACAAACGCTCTCAGACCAAACAACTCGTGAAAGTGTCACGCTAGCGGGACTCTGGGAGATTGGAGAGGAGATGTGGTTCACTAAACACATGCTAACTCTAATTCAATTGCTTTCAGTTTGTGGAAAACCAGCATGGACACTGACCACAACACAGCATATAACAAGATTACCACATTCAAGCAATTGCATCCACCGCAAATGGTCCGAAACTGACACACGCAAACACCCACGCAAAACATTCTTTCTTGGAAATCACCTCTCTTTATGCAAACAAGTTCTTCACCTCTTCGGATTAAGGGGTTCATGGTCGTGATGATCTGACAGTTTTAACTGTTCTTAACAGCACATCCTGAAACTGCTGGTGAATGCTGACATGTCAGCAGGAGTATGCAAATGCCATTCTTGCCAAGCTTATTTCAGCAGTACCCTTTGCTCAGTAAAGAAAACTGGTGTTATCCTAGCAGCTTTCTCTTTAATGTTTAATTGTTGCGCTGGGACGAGGAGCTGAATGACAGCCCCTGAGCCAGGCTGGCTGACTGGGGACTGACCTTGAGAGAGGATCCTCTGGGGCTCACACACACAAAGGGCTTCCTGCCCTCTCCATCCACTTCCTCCCCAACCTTCTGCCTCCGCTCTGCGGCCTCCGCTCTCCTCCTCTCAATCTCCTCCTTCATCCTCCTCTTCTCCTCCTGCACAAAGAGTAACCACACAGCCATATCACATCAAAGGCACTAACAATCAAAAGTCTGGAATCAGTGTTCTCTCGTAATCTCAATCAGTTTTGTTGCGCGTACATGCATAACATGATCCCAATATAATGGCTGGCTTTACTTCAAAGATTTCTATAAATTTGTGCAAAGCTAAAAATGTAAGACAATTTAGATGTGTCCAGAGCTGCAGCTGAGGTAACTGAGGAACCCAAAACCATAAAGAAGATAATGAGATGAATCTTCAATAATATAATTTGGCAGATAATGATACAAATTGTCTATTAACACATAATCCAAGTGTTAAATCTATCCACAACTTCTTGTTTTCAAGTGTTCCCAAAGTTTTGATAAGCAGTTGGTCTGAAAACAACATGCTTATATGGCAGTGAATGCCGTCTCAGTCGGGCCATTACAAAAATGCCTTTTCTGAGCCCACAGAAGCTCTTGGCAAGCCTCTTTGCCATCAGCAGAGGGCCTTGTACCGTGTAATTAGTCCTTTTTTATTTACTCCGCCTTTTAATTAGGAACAAGTAAGGCATTAGCATCACAATGGCAGTACAGGACTGGACGAGGCGAGCTGACCGGCATGCGTGGCCTGAGCTCAGGGAAGGCCTGCTCGGTGCTGATAGCCCATGTACAGCTGTGGGAAATTTGCATAATGCCATTGAGAAACATGGCCTAGCTATCGTGCGAGGGGCGAACATTTAGACGAGATTGCACTGTAATCTGAAGCTCACACAATGGAGCCGTTCATCTGAATTTGGACTGACACACTGGCCTACCGATGAAAACGTAATAAAACAAGCTATAACCCAGTTATATAGTCATCACAGAATGTGTCACACATGACACATTCAAAAAGAAGAACTTCCCACAAATCCTTGTAGACTCTGAGTATGACAGTGCCCCCTGAAAAACATCGTCTTATCTACACAGAGTTAAGAAAATAGAGAGCTTAATTAATTTGATGTAATAAAATATGTGGAAAATGTCTTCCTCTTTAACAGGGCTTAAATTCTCAAACAAAGATAGAACACTATTTCTGATTCTGGGCCAAGAAAGTAAGATACACAAATACCAATGTGCTCTAGAAAAACATTCTAGATGATTAACGTGAAAACACAATTTTCTCATTACCCCAAATGTAGCTGATCGGCCAAGTCTCGTCTGGTATCTAGACTTCATGATGGTCGTTACTCCCATTTTTAAGCTATGCAAAGTAGTTTTGTTTGATAATTATAACAATTATAGTCTATTTTAAATTACTAAACAACTTAAGTGTGTGACAATTTGTGTGTGAAGCATTTACTTGCACAATGGTAACAGGGCGCCAGCTTCCATTACTTATTGCCTCAGTTGCTCCAGTGCCAAAGTGTACAGTAAGGGTAAGGTCTTTTTTCTTTTTTTTTGGTAACAAATGTGTGATGAGGAGCTAACACACCTCCTCTCTGGCCTTCCTCTCAGTCTCCTCTTGCTTTTTCTGCTTCTCCTCTTCCTCCAGCACCTTCCTCCTCTCCTCTCTCTTCCTTTTCAGCTCCTCTAGCTCGGCCTCGGCCTCCTGCTGCTTCTGCCTCATCCTCTCAAACTCCTCGCTCTCCGTCTCATCTCTCCTCCTTTTGAGCTCCTCCAGCTTCTTCTCAGCCTCCAGACGGGCTCCCTCCCCGTCCAGCTCCTCTGCTGCTGGAGCCTCAGGAGAACGCAGGCTTCCACGGCTGTGGCACACACAAACACACGAAACATGAAGGGATACGCACATGTCAACAAGTAAAAAGGCACACAGTCACAGGTTCTCTCTCTCTCTCACACACACACACGCACACACACACACACACACACACACACACCTAGAGAATCAACTCCCTCCTATCTA
>JBBPCX010000135.1:25345335-25357913 GCA_037974365.1 Hydrocynus forskahlii | reverse complement strand
CACACCGTCTCACACACACCGTCTCACACACACCGTCTCACACACACCGTCTCACACACACCATCTCACACACACCGTCTCACTCACACCGTCTCACTCACACAGTCTCACACACACCGTCTCACACACACCGTCTCACACACACCGTCTCTCACACACACTGTCTCACTCACACCGTCTCACACACACCGTCTCACACACACCGTCTCACACACACGGCGGGAGGCGGCCTCCTTCTCGAACCGTCTCAACACGGGCCGAAATAATGACAGGAACAATGCTCTGCTTGTGTCCTTTGAGTCAAATAACTCCAGTTTGGAGGTTTTAGAGTGTTTTCCTGGCCTTTTGTAAGACGACACATCATGGAAAAACTGAAAATTGATATGAAACGCGTCATACACTCAGGGCAGCTAGTTTGGAGGTCAAAGCTGGCCTTTTTTAAGTTGTTAGTTCATATTCCTGCCCATATCAAACACAATTCATCGTATAATTTAAATGATGACTTCTTATCATTTAAACTTCTTGTCCCTTAATCCTCCATCTGCATGTAACATCTTCTGATTTCTGATGATGTCACTGTGCACCACTGGCTGGAATTTATTCCCAATTCCAACCACCCTTACCTAACATAGACTGAAAATGTTCAAAAAGGAACAGACCCTGATACTGTGTTTTTCTCAGCAATACATCACAAGAAAAATCCATTATGATCAGGAGTGTATGCCTAGTGCTGGATAAAAATAACATCATAACCAGGGGTTGACATAATGTTTTTCCTCTAGTATTCTAATGAGTACCTACATGAACTAATTGGCACGCACCGAAATTAAACATTTTCCACCTCACCATGGGTGCTGGAACCATTATAGCACTTTTATTTTATTTTATATAAATTCACGGGGGGTTTTTCACGGGGGTGAAAAAATTCCCCAAAAATGCCTTTTTTTTGGTGTAAATGCTAAATACGCCCCCATATATGCTCCAAAAACACTTTAATTTCATTTTAAATTCAGCTTAATACATTACCCTTAAAGAAAATGTAAAAGTAAACCCGTATCTGTACTGTAAAGTTTACACTGAACTCCTGCAGTGCCAGAATGTAAAATACCAATGTTACCCCTGTGTAGACTGTACTGTAATTCATGCAGCGCGTTCTCTTTGGTATGCACTGTCGTTTTCTTTGGTATAAGCAAATAAATACAGTAATAAATTAATTTAATTTACGGTAATTAAAATACAGGCTTTAAGAAGAACCAAATGAAAAACACGAGCGCACTCGAGACGCTCCACACTGAAACTGTTCTGATGCCGAATGCTGGACTGCAGCTGCCAGAGACGCATCACAGGGAAGCAGCCAGGACACGGTTGCTTTGTGTCTCTCAGCAGTACTAATACATTTATACAGTTGAATTTATATGGAAATTTAGCTGAATTTAAGTTAACATTTCTGTCACAAAATTGGTGAATTATATTTTTCTTAAAAATTTTGCACAAAAATGCATGAAAAATTATATATTGTCGTGAAAAAAATAATTCGGAGGATATTTCCGCGAATTTGTGGGCTCCCCTCACTGGCGGCAGCCCCCTGCTTCACTCAGGAATGGGTTTAATACAGAGAAAAGAATTTCACAACGTTCACACTGTGAGCTGTGGTGTCTTCACATGTTCTTATAGGGAATCACATTACCTTCATAAGAAAGTTTCTGAGAACCCTTGCTGTGTGACATTTACATGTATCAGAATTTTGGAGCAGAATCCTTTTTGACCCTTTAATGCTCAAACCTTTTAAATAATGACCATATATAATACAGGGGTGTGGTGATTTGATTCTCAGTATCAATATCGGTTCTGGCCAAAATTATTGGATCAGAAATCATTAAACACCTGAACAATCACATGAAAATGTAACTCTGACCAACACACCATAAAGAGAGAGACACAAATAACTTGACTAACACAGTCGAGCAGCAGGGCTGTGTCCCAAACGGCTCCCTGCTCCCTACATAATGCACTAAAATACAGACCCCTGCAGAAACAGTGTAGAACACGTCTAACACAGAGCCGCTGGAGACTCAGACGTGAGAAGAACTCCAAAAAGGACACACTGGGCACTACAGAGCTGCAGAAACTGGAATTTTATAACTTACATAGCGCCCCCTAGAGGCAAGTAGGGAGCTGTTTCAGGTTAAGACTGGTGTATTATTAAGGGCTTAGTTGTTGAAAATGACTGGATTTATTTGATTTCTATCTATCGGTATCGATATCGAACATGAAAAAGTGGTATCATGCCACCCCTGATTTCAACTCTGAAAAATGGTTACCATGGACCACTGAGCTGCATTAATAGAGTGTAATCAGGCGTCAGGAATGTGTGTGTGTGTGTGTGTGTAGTGATGATGAGGTATGTCATTAAGAAATTGGATCTTTCTATGAGTCATGAGTATCATTATCTACATGTGGGGCCCAATTAAGATTTTAGGGGGCTTGGTGACGCCCCCCCACTGTGGGCCCCAGTGTGATTAACACCACACCCCCTAATTACACCACTGCTTGAGTTTAGTGCACTGCAGTAATTTGACTTCTGCTCAAAATGTCCTCGGATACCTGCTGGCCCGTGTAGTGTGTTGATGACTCCACTGACTCACTCACTTATGGAGACAAAACCGTGAGGCACTTTGGTCTGCAGAAAGCTTCCCTCGATTGGAGGACATGCAGAGAAAAGGGCTCCACTTCCAGACTGACACACAGTATTAGCTGAAATCTCTGTCTGTCTGTCCGTCTGTCTGGCAGAAAGGCCTTATTGATTTACAGAATGACAGATGTGTCAGAGAACAGATGCTTTCAGGCCATCTCTCGGAGACAGATGTGTTTTTCCTCTTCCGTCTATTTCTGCTCTTTTACTGTATTCAGAAACAATCCAGCCTCCGTCGCCCATGTTTCTAAATACAAAAGACCTACTTCTGCAGGCCTTGGACAGTGTGAGTAATGTTCTGACGCCCCCCCCCCCCCACACACACACACACCCTACATATGACTGGCAGAGCTGGGAAAGGTACCTGAAGGTGAAGGTTATGTGTGATATGGGTGATGGATTAATGCATCTAGACGAAAGAACTTGAGAGAGAGAGAGAGAGAGTGTTAGCAAGGGTGTGACGGGGCGAGAGAGGGAATGAAAGAGTGATAAAAAGGTGAGAAAAAGAGACGGCAATCACAATGCCATTTCATCACATATTCCATGTGTTAGTTGTTCTGAGTTTAAGGTCCACATCCTCTACAGAAACATTTTATTACACAGCAACTGTTTATTTACTGAACTGAACAAAAGTTATGGCACATTTTACTGTATGTTTTACTTGGGAAAAGTGAGAAATGGGAAGAAATGGGATTTTAAATAAGTTGAACTTTGATATTAATCTATTTACTAACACAAATGAATTGTTACATGCTGAACGTTGATGGCAAGATAATGATAAAGGTTTTCACTTGCTCTGTGTGTGTGTGTCGTATGAGGGTTGTGTTTGAAGTGTTATAAAAATGTAACATTCTAATTATTTTCTAGTTACACTCCTGAACTGTGTGCAGTTGAAAAATTCTGGCCTCTGTATTTTAACTTTGGTCTTAATGATGTTAAGCCAAACATTTTCAGAGATGGCACATTTGAGGACCACTGTTTTAGAGGATGTTTACTTATTTTTATTTAGAAAAGCAACAAGACACGTAATTTGACCAGGGATGTTCAGATTTGCACACAACAGAATACTCTGTTTACATACTATATGGACAGAAGTATTGGGACGCCTGGTTCCTGGATTTCGACTAGCAGCTTCAGGCCTGTTGTTCTGTTAGGATGGAATATCAAGGGCGGCAGGATGTACTCGCAGATTCCAACAGGTTTAATGCAACAAACACAAAAACACAAACGAAAATGAGGGACCAGAGATATACAAAAGCACAAGAAAATACAAAGACGAGCAACAAGGATTACAAAGTACAGCAAAAACAAATCATTTTACAAGGAGTAGGAAAATTTTTAACAAAGAATCCACAGAACAGTAACTGAAACAAGGGGCATAAATACACTGACTAGACAATGGAAACACCTGGGCATGGGCGGAGCCTGGAATGAGACAGGTGAGCAGGATCACAAGGGGGCGGGGCTAAGACCAAAACATACTCAGATGCAACAGACACATAAACAAAGGAGGATGTAAACAACAACACAGACAAGAAAAGAGGGGAAGACAGAACATTACAACCCCCCTCCAAAAAAAAACTGACCAGGATCAAATCTCTTCACAAAACACACACAAATACATTGACACCACTTTACTGCACACCATAAATACAGCAGAACCACAAACTCTCTTCAAAAGACAGGAGCCAGAAAGAGTGCTTGGCTTGGTGAACCTTTAGTTTCCCCAAAGAACCTTTTAATGGATGTGTGAAAAGAACCTCAAGTTTAAAGAACTTCTGCATAATGTAAAGGTTCTTGGAAGAACCCACACATTACCTCCTAAAACAGTTCTTCGTGGATTCCTGAAGTCAAGGTTTATATAGAAACCCACTCGAATGGTTCTTTGTCTGTTCTTCTCCATGGAGGAGAACTCATTGTATATGGTTCTTTAAAGGATCTTTAAAAATGGTTCTATATGGCACTAAAATGGCTAAAAATCCACTATTGTTAGAAAAGCTGAACTCCTTTCTTAAGGAGCGCGTGAGATGGTTACTCACGCTTAAATTCCGTACCTCATTAACAGAAATGGTTCTTAAAGGAACACGCTCTCCAGCAGCACATCTGTCATTTGCGACAAAGGAAAAAGGCAAAAAATAACTGGCTGTGTGAAGAATGCTTTGAGAGAATTTCTCCAAAGCACAGCATGTTCTCGCAGTGATTAGTGCGCGTGATTAATGCGCCACACTCGTGGACCTGTCCAGAGTAAAAAGAAAAAACTGTACAGAGCTGAGGTCGGTCTTACAGGCTTTTATTCGTGTTCGGCTGGACATAAATGAGGCCTGTAGATGTTAATTTAACCGTATGTGCTTTCACTCAGCTCTGGGAGTGTTGGGCCTCTGCGAAACCCAGTCATAAGCGAGACGTTCTTGGAGGGGAGTCCAGACTCTGGAGGACGAGAGGATGCAGTCAGCCAGTCTGCATTTAGATCACAGTGCAGCTCATCTCAGCTCCAGAGTCTCCACCCTGCATTTATACTACTATGATTCAAAAGTAGCGTATCGCGCACCTTTATTTTTAAAGTGCTGCTGTATGAAATAAAGTGCAATAACATTTAAACAAATAAGGAGCTTTTTAACAACAGCGTTCCCTTTAACACAGTTGCACAGTTACAGTTCAAATATTTCTGTAAATCTCAACTTAAACATTAATGTAATCAAATCAAATATAAAACAAAAGCTATTTGCCACTGCAGGGGATTCATGTTTTATCTAGTTTGTTATAGAAAAACAAGTTACCCTCAGAGTCCAGAGCATGGGGGGCAGAAACCATTATAGCAGCTGCAAAGAGGGACCAACTCCATATGAAAGTCTATGTATCCGAATGCAGTGTTATTAAAGTCTCTTTTGGTGTAATGGTCCTTTTCGCGGGAGTCAGGCGTCCCAATACTCATGTCTATTTAATACCCGTGAAAACCAGCTGACATATGTATATGTGTGTGTGTACAGAGTGACCAGAATTTCCTGAAAGTATTTATTTCATTGTGGGGTCTTTGAACTGGTCTGAATCACTCTGAACAACCCCCCCAAATGCTAAAAGATCCTAACATTGCATGACACCATTTTTAAAATAAATAACTGAAACTTGACTAATAAGCTTTTAATAAGCTAGATTTGTTTAATCAGAGGAGTGATTTCAGAGTAGATCTAGTATAATTATGAATGTCTGTACCCTTTTCGTCATTCCCAAATAAAATCTGTTTCGTTATGCTGAAATGTACATTTGATATAAAGTTTCAGTCTCTATGTGCAATCAAGGACATGTGCATTAAATATCAGTAAATGACATTCTTTACCCTGTGGGAATCAACTAGTCTAATCTCTTACAGAACCTCCTCTAGCAAATCTCGAGTAAGAGATTAAATCACTGAGATAAAGATATGCAAGAATTATATTTAAACCGCTCCCTCTGGCAGTTCATATCATCAGCATGCTAAGCAGAGTCATAAACTCTGGCCAACGTTAGGGGCACGGCGAGTGGATCGTTATTATTTCTATTTCACACACCTCAGGGTTCTCTCTGCCTTCTTATGTTTGCTGTCCTCATACACGCCTCCATTCTGCTGCTTGCTTTTCCTCCCCACATCTTCATCCTCCATCTAGCCGTGGAGAGCGACCAGAAATGAAAATATGACACCATAACAGCACTTTCAACTGTAACAACCAAATCATTCAGGGAGAAAAGAGAGAATGCATGTGGAACAGTGGGTAGAACAGCACTCAGAGAGAAAGGGCAGGTGTGAACACACACACACTCCAGTCATGCAGCAAGCTACCGACAGTGTGTGGTAAACCACATTTCACTGGTGAGATAACACAATCATGGGGAAGAGGTCATGACCTTACTGAACACTGTAGAAAAAAATCAAAGGCATTTAGTGGACACTCCGGTGGGATCACTGCACTCACACTGTGCTCAGACCAGTGTCTGGATAACCTTCAGGTTTGGGGGAGAAGTATCCTCCTTCAGAATGTTTCAACCAAGGGCTGCACAATACATCATTTATCATACTGACAAAATGTAAATATGCCTTAAATAAATGATTAGAGCGGGCCCAAATATTTCAAATATTTCAGTATTCATTCTTTTTGTTGGTCATTTAACTTTCTTATCTTTTTTTTTTTAACAAATTAGCACAAAAACCCTCTTTTTTATACTACACATTTGGTATAAAACACGACACGCTCTGTCATGTTGCTGCTACAAACTGCACGATTATATTTATTGCTGTTCTAAAATTGCACAATCATATTTATTGCAGTTCTGCATCGTTGCACATCATTGTTGCTAGAACACAGTGCCGGTCAAAATACTGGATTTATCCTCAATGTAGCCATTGTCATTTGCACTGAACGTTGTCTTGTCTCATCTCGTTTAGTTGTATTGTTGCTCTTGTGTTCTTTTTTCTGGCTCTTTGTCCTGTCTGCACTTGTGGTCTTGTGCTCTGTTCTGTTCTGCTCTTGTGTTGCACCATGGTCCTGGAGGAATGTTGTTTTGTTTTTACTATGTACTGTGTGTATATGGTAGAAATGACAGTAAAAACCTACTTGAGTTGACTTGACTAAAAAACTCCCCCCTATGATTTTATAACCCCCCCCCCCCCTTTGCTGTAACATAAGTAAGTGAATGATGTTAAATTGGCAAACAAGATTTAAAGAACAACAAATAACCTGACTGATTTGGCACTGCTTGAGACTGAAAAGTCGAGAGACTAAGATAAAAAAAAGGAATAGCAGCACAGATAATAGATAAATTGATACACATCCAATATTCTTAATTAAATGGTGCACCATTTAAGGCAGAACAGAAATTTCCTGCAAGACGGGGGCACTAAATTAGCAATGGAATAGAAGTCTGGCTCTCCATTCAGTAAACTGAATTAAACGAAAATACATTTCTCCAAAAAGATTCTGAAGAGATATATGCAAAAATCCAGTAAGTCTCATTTGTCTCCTTATCTGCTAAATGTTAACTTTAATGACATAATGTAATATTTCTTTGTGAAAACGGATGCATATATTTATTCACAATTAAAAGATGAACTATACAAAGCAAACAATCTAATGTACTAAATGTATGGCTAAATGTGAAATGTAAATAGGATTATTTTGAATACTCGTTAAGAAACAACACTGAGTATTCAAAGCCAAAACTTGTTCTTTGGCCAGCCCAATGAATGACTAACTATTTTTATTATGTCCTCCAAGCATTCTAACCAATTCTCACATGTTAGAGATTATTTTCCGTGGGTGTTTTAACGAATCGCGGGTGTTTTAATGAATGTGTGACATAAATAATTTTGGTCAAAATAATGCAGGCCAGACCATGTCACGCTTATCCACTGTGAAGCCAACATTAACAAGTTTTAATTTGTGTAATTCAATACACTGGTAGGCAATCACAGTATAAGGAAGCTTGTTCCATATTGTGCAGCCTCAGTTTGATGGTTTCTCATAAAAAATGATCTGGGATGTATTTTCAATACATTTTAAAGTATGAGAATTTGCCTCCCAATTATTCAAGAGTAATCAGCTGTTCTCTGAGACTAAGCCCCCAAAGCTTTAATTATCCATCTTCTATGAGCATTTGGCCGCTTACCAAACCTAAATCATTGTTTGCAAACTCTCCCTGTGGTTTCTCAGAGTCAGCTGTCTCCTGCATTTCATCAGCTGCATTCTGTGTACATGCCTCTAACTCATTCTCCTCTACTGCCTCCACATCCTCATTGACTTCTGCTGTGTTCTCCTCCACTTCATGCTGTGAAATGACTGTGGGATCAGCTGTATCTTCATTTAAAGTCACACATTTTTCACTCTCAGCGTCCTGCTCAGTGCTGCCCTATGAAAGGAATTGGGAGTCACATGGTTTATGTTTCATTGTTTTAAAGCCATAGTGTGGTGATCAAATGCACACAGAATTATTAAAAATGTAAAAAATTAAAATAACCTGAAGTGAATTCAAACGTAGTTTGACCAGTGTGGATTGATCAAGACATGGTGTTTGAAGTTTGCTTCTTTAGTTCTGCCCCAATAGTATTTCATCTACAGTAGCTAACACATAGTGGAAGCTTATCGTCAGAACATTTCTAAATCTTCAAACACCTGAAACTGTATTCAGTTTTGAGGTAATCTCACTGAATCTGGTGCAGCTACCAACTAATGTTAGTTTATGTTCCCTAGTTAGCATCACCGCACACTTGCCTCAAATGGCATCAAGTTGTTTCGACTTGTTTATGACAGTGTGGGATATGTGGTAATCACGGTATAAGGAAGCTTGTTCCATATTGTGCAGCCTCAGTTTTGATGGTAAAAAATGATAAAAAAAAACTTTAGGCTCAAATGACTATTGTTGTGGCTGTCACTATTGTTTTTTGGTATGTAAAGCATTTTGGCCATTTAAACAATATGAGAAACCACATAAGCAAGTCTACTCAAAATGATTTTGTTTCTGTGGTTTGGGCGTCTACCAGTTTGGCAGATGGCAAATGTGATGTGAACCAAGTTCTAGACTTCGACTGCTTTTCAGTGTGCTCGAGACATAAAATTCGGGGGCTAAAAACCGAATTGTATATCAGAAACCTGAAAAATGTGAACCAAAAGTGAACCATACTTAACAACTTGCTCTGGTTTGAGGAAAGTGTGCTTATTATTTACTTGCTAGCTGCATCAGCCTCACAGCTCTGGTGTTAAACCAAAAAAAGCAAACTTGAAATGCCAAGCATGTCTTGGTTGATCAGCTGTATTTGGGGGTACAGGGCAAACTGTGAATCTGATTTTTCACCAAACTATTGCTTTAAGTATGTGAAATCTTGGGAGCCATCACGGGAGCCATACCTCATCCTCTAGTTTAGGTTTTTCCTCAGTGGACTCCTGAAAGTGAACAATGTTCATCAAAACCAACACAAATCTGCAGCAGCAAGGGACTCCACACAGAAATAACCCTGGGAGGGAACTATGTAAATGAAACACACCTGGTCCCTCAAGTAAGACCTCCGTGGCTTCTCCTCCACCTCCTCCTCCTCTTTCTGCTCTTCCTCCTCCTCTGGTGCGGCCTCCTCCTTAACCTCCTCTCTCTCCTGCTCTTTGCTGTTGAGTGCTGGCTCCTCCTCCTGGTAATGGTGAAGGGGACGGCGGGAGCTGGAGCGCTCCTCCATGCTGTAGTGGGAGGAGTCAGGAGATTCCAGCTCCTTCTGTCGGTCAAGGGCCTCCATCATCCTTTTCTGCCTGCGTTCCTCTCGCTTGGCCAGGCGTTCCAGCAGAGCCTGTTCCTCTTCGTCTCCTTCACCAGCCTGGCCTGAGCTGACCACTGAGCTGGACACCGTCTCTGTGATGGTCACACTGAGAGCGAGGGAAAGAGGAAAAGAGAGAAGGACAGCAAGATTTAAATTACTACCATGTTTACTGTACCCAGAATAGAATTTGTGCTGGTGAATGAGTTCAGTGCTGCAGGCAGATATCTTGTCTACAAAAAGTCATGATACGGTGTACATTCTCAGACCACAGCATCCGATTTTACACTTTAGACAAAAAGGCTTCTGTTCATAGGTAAAACAATTTCAAGTCTTAGATCTTTACAATCAGCTTAGGCTAGGTTAAGCTTTACAATTAGGTTTCTGTGACAAGTGCGATTCTGTTTATTACTATATTATTTAGATTTTTTGTGGCCAAATTACAGATATACGACTGTATTTTTCTGCATTGATTATAATATTTTTTGATCATTGCTATCATTAATTACTATTACTATTATTATTATTATTATTATTATTATTATTATTAGTAGTAGTAGTAGTAGTAGTAGTAGTAGTAGTAGTAGCAGTAGGAGGAGCAGCAGAACCAGCATAGATCTTCTACAAGGTAAACCAAAATGCATCATGCACATTCAGGTCAACAGGACAAAAAGTCTTATATGTGCTGTCCTGCATTATCCACTTTACCCCTCCCCTGTCTCCCAGGAGGACAGCAGCAATCTGTGCAGAAAGTCTGAGCAGCCAGCTAGCTAATTTTTCTTTTTTTCCGATGAACTAATTGTTTTCATTAGTTCATTGTAAAATGCAGGTTTGGATTCAAAAAAGAGAACAGCCCATCAATCACGAAAATGGTCTCGATTTCACAGAGAAAAATAACAGCTAAGGTTTACTGAAATACATAAAGATGGGAGTAAGTCCTTTAGGCCAAAACCATGTGACATATCCTGAAATTAAATCTGACATGACAGCTCTCCATTCATGGATCGTCTTAGCTAGTAGTAGTAGTGTTTAAGTACATGTGCTAATGCATCTGCACACATCACCACCATGTTCCTGGAAACATCAGCATACGTACATACTGAGATGATACTACTACTACTACTACGACTTCTACTACTACTAACAACAATAATAATAATAATATAATAACATTTTTTTGAGTAACTTTAAATGGTTCCTAACTCTGAAGAGGATGGCAGAGAAAACAGTAATAGCGTCTGAAGTGGAGCTTCATCATTACTGAAGATTCTGTTATTATCAAAGGCCCATGGCTATGACAGGCAAAATTCAGATCATGTTTAACGCATGCAATTTGTTAACCAGTTTACCAGTGCATAACTACAAATCAGACTATAACAACATGTTTTAGTGGATTGACTACATATGTTGTAAAGCAAAAACAACTGTGTGTCACAGCTAAATGCATTAAATCTGTATACGGCTATGTATGGCAGTATACTGAAATCATGTTATAAGGCCATTTATTCAGTATGCTTTCACCACACACACACACACACACACACACACACACACAATAGCCCATTTAGTCCCTTTCCTCAATATAGTGCCTGCTAGTCATTTCGAACAGGCCCGGTGTCTCCCATTCCTACCTTCGTTAGGCTGCCTAACTGGCCCGCACTGGCCCGTTGCGGACCCGGCCTGGCTGCCACACGCATGCCACTGTAGGTTAATGTAGTCTGAGCGCACCACTTGGCACAGGTTTCTCTAAACATCAGCACAATTCACAATAGAGGCCGCAGCTCCCACTCACGCTCAGGGGACACTTGCAGCCTGCTGCGAGAGACTCTCTTGTGTGTGAAAGCATTCTGGACTACAATGGCACAGTGTCAGTGTACGTCATTGCGACCCACTGCTTCCACATCACTGACCTGCTACAGGAAGTTATTTATTGCAGACATGGAGCAGGGTTGTGGGTTAGACTAAGGAGGGAGAAGAGATTTTTACACAGATACTTGTGTATGGATGTGTGGGTGAATGTGTTCTACCTATGAGAGCTAAGGTTTCACTTATGCATTATTTAAAGATAGTCCTAAAATATGCAGGGGACCCAGACTCCATCTGTTTCTGGGTTACATTCAGACACACACACACATTTAAACATGCACAATCGCAGAGGAAAGAATGCAACAAAACAGACAGAGGCTACCCTTTTTATGTCTTTTCTCTTTTACCCCAAATATCTTCTATTCATTAACTCCAGCACCCCACAGTAGCAATATTCTGGGAAAGTTTGACACTCCATGAAGGACATCGAGTGACCCCTAGTGTTCAGGTCCACCCACCAGATTTGTTCTAGAGTCCAAGACATGCCTGTACTGTGAAATGCTAAGACCATTTATGAACTTATTGCAACAAATGCATTCCATAGTACCATAATACATCAAGTGTATGATAGTGTATGTGTGCATGTGCTAGCAGGTGGAAGACAGCTTGTGAGTTTGTTTATTAGTGTGTCTATGTTTGTATATTTGTTCTGACCAAAAGCGCATTTAGTTTGGTTTTCAAGATTCAAGATTCAAGATTCAAGAGAGTTTATTGTCAGCCCAGCCACATACACAAGTACACAGAGGGTTGAAA
>JBBPCX010000135.1:25316385-25342182 GCA_037974365.1 Hydrocynus forskahlii | reverse complement strand
AGAGAGAGAGAGATAGAGACAGAGAGATAGAGAGAGAGAGAGAGAGAGAGAGAGAGAGAGAGAGACATAGACAGAGAGATTTATTTTTTTTTTTTCCAAAATCAACCTTTATTTCCGGTTCGTCCTTCACCCCAATTCTCTATTCAAATATCCATATTACAATGGAGAAAAAGATTTGTACATAGAATATTAACTAAAATAAAAAACAAAAGTCAAAATTTTAGTACCAGAAAGTTTTCCCTAACTGAAAATAGAACGTCTTTCACAGCCCAGACCTTCGTAAAAATCTGATTAGTTTGTAAAAAACAAACTTCACCCTGAGCCGAGCTGCCAGCAGGCCCCTCAGCATCTGAGACATGTCCTCTGACCCTTGACCCCTCACTCTTACGCTCTCTAGTCCTCCACATAGCCAACTTTGCCAAACCAGAGATGAGATTTATGAGTCAATGAGGGAGAGAGAGAGAGAGAGAGAGAGAGAGAGGGAGAGAGAGAGGCAGAGAGAAAGAGAGAGAGAGAGAGACAGAAAGAGAGACAGAGAGAGGAAGAGAGAGACAGAGAGACAGAGACAGAGAGAGAGGGAGAGAGAGAGACAGAGAGAAAGACAGAGAGAGAGAGACAGAGAGAGGGAGAGAAAGAGAGAGAATGAGAGAGAGAGAGAGACAAAAAGAGAGACAGAGAGAGAGAAGGAGAGAGAGAGAGACATAGAGAGACAGAGAGAGAGACAGAGACACACACTCTGCCAAAAGGCTGCCTTATTCCCACACTCACCCAACCCCTTCCCCCTACACAGCCAACAACACCACATTCATCATTATCCGTTTTTGCATCTATTCCTGTATAATACTGAAGATAAAAACAGATAAAACTTTATTTGTCAATGTAAGAGTTTTAGTGCTTATTTATGAGGATTGCTTGTACAAAAGGTAAGCAATTATTTGTTAAAGAAACTGTAACATTTGAGTAAAAATACACAAGCAGTATAGTACATCTTGATTTTGTATAATACATTTGCATTTTTTGTATGAATTTGTTAGCTTAACCACTTCCGAACCTTTTTTTTTAGAACGTAAAGCATTTCTATCGGTCCATTAGTCACTTCATTATACAATATATACATGCTGCTAAAGAAAGCTGTGTTTCAAAATTATAAACATCTTTTCTTATTCTTTTCTTATTCAATGTCAGCAGCATGTAAACTGAATGTACATATACCGTTCTTAGTAACACATTTAAATAATTTTGTATTGTAAATGAGATGTTTAGCAAGAGTTGATGTGATGATTAAGGCTGACCTAGGAACAGCCCTCAGTCAATTCTAACTTAATAAAAAACTGAAGCACTCTCTATCTCTCTCTCTCATACTCATTCTCTCTCTGTCTCATTCTCTCTCTCTATAATAAGTCTGGCTGTAACGGTGCATGCACAGCACAGAGTGGGTTAGGAATGGCCCATTCACCGAGGATGGGTGTTATTTCCTGAGCTCTTCCTGACCTCTCATGGGAACATAGCACAGATGTGTGGTGCCAGAATGCGGCTGAATAAGAGATGAAGTTTTACATGAACTAGAGCAGGATTTGCACAAGCAATCACACCACGCTCACATCCTCAGCTGGTGAAGACCTAAACCAGCTCAGAACTGAAACATGTTCTCTTTCTGACAGTCTAAAACTCTCCAGAACATTCCATTACAACAGTCAGCGGAGATGCAGAAGCAGCAGTCAAAACATTCCAGAGTGTGTGTATGTGGAGTGTCGCTGACCCGAGTCCACTCTGGAACACACACTGCTCCATCTCAGGAAAGGCCACGACGCTCACAGAGGAGTGGGTGCGAGTGTGCGTGTGCGCGTGTGAGAGCGAGAGAGAAAGAGAGAGAGAGAGAGAGAGAAATGCCAGAGAACATGACGGAGAGAGAAAGAGGATAGAGAGAACAATAAAAAGGGAAAGACAGCAAGAAAATGACAACAGGGAGAGTGAAGGGAAGTGAGAGAGAAAAAAGAACGAGAGAGACAGAAAGATTGAGAGAAAATGAGTAAGGAAAGTGAACTGCAGAAAGAAAGCAAAGCAGGAATGAAGAAAGATGTAGAAATGGAAAGCACTAAAAAGGACAAGACGCTGAAAAGAAAGAGAAATGCAGAGAAGAAGGGAGAGAGAGAGAAATGAAAGAGAGAGTGTGAGGTGAAGGGAAAGGAATAGAGATATGGAGAGTTATAGTCAAAGAGGATGAGAGAGAAAAGAGGGAAAGAGAAAGCAAGACAAAGAAAAAGTAAAAGAGACTGAAGAATAAGAATAAGATCAAGGTCATGATGTCATCAACACAGCTGTCTCTGTAGCAGTAACATCTCAAACTGAACAGTCCTATGAAGGCCAAAAGGCTGCATGAGAGTCGGCATGAGAGTAATAATTTACAGTCATTTACAACATGTCAGGACTTCGCCGTGTATGTGTGGACATGTGTCGAGCTCCTGAGTTTTAGTACTGCTGGTCAGCCAGACTGATATGAGACAGAGCACAGGGTCTCTCTCTCTCTCTGAAGTGGAGTTAATCTTGCCTGGCTGAGATGGTGGAGTGAAATGGCACTCGTCAAGCCTTCATCGCCTGGTGAAGTTCCAGCCAGGCTTGCGTGCCAAGTCGCTCCTGCATGCACAGGCCTTATCGCTCCCCTCTCACTAACCTCTCTGCACCAGCGACCAGAGTAACGCCAACATCTGCCCACCTGCTGTTCCAGACACCCACTCTAGCACTTCCGCTGGGGCGCAGCAGCCGTGCCAACAGGCGCTCGTTATGAGGAACCACTTGGCCAGAGGACTTATTACATGCACTAAAAACTTAGGTTCAACTTTCATACCTTCACTCCATACAGACACTTAAAAGAATGAGGCACATTCAACTGCACAATCACACACAACAAGCCATGTTTCTCATATATATATATATATATATATATATACATATATACACACACACACACAGACACACATACACACGCATGGGTATATATATATATATATATATATATATAAATATATATATATATTAGTGTGGATGTGAAATTACTCCGTATGTTAACACAAATACACAAAGAGAATGGAGAAACAATTTGTATTTCTGTGAAATATGACACTTGGCATGAGAAATACAGTTCCTCCCTCATCTGCACACAGTAAATAATGTATTAGGTTTATGCAACATTAGCAAAATAAAACAGGGCCTAATTCGAAAGAAATCCATTCTCATTAAAGATTGAGCCATGATTATGGGAAATGAAACCATGTACTGTAAACCAACTTCTTTTTTGCATGGCACCACTCTTTCAGAAAAAAGTCGAAAAAAAAAAGAACACACACCGAGCAGGAACTCGACACGCAAACCTAACAATGCACACAATTAACCAAGGTCCAGCGTTCTGGCCAATGATAACATGGGTGTTAGCTATTGAAAAGGATACGCCGTACTTATAGAAGTGGATACACTGGGAACAGTCAGGCCTGCTTGGTTGTTACCCATGATGCTTTGTGACAGCCACATAAATCACTCCTCAGCAGCTGCCATCCGTTTGTGAAACGGTTTAAAAAATGCAGTGTTCGACAAGGACTGCTGATGCAAAATTGCTATTTGAATTCCTGCCATCAGTGTTTATGGGAGTGCCTCATTTCCTTAAATGGGCACGAGGCTGGAGAAAGAGCTGGAGTTCAGAGTGCTTCCCACACACTGCCGTCTCCAAGCGGAGTAAGCTGTCCCACTGACTAACTCCACAGGATCTAAAGCCCGTCAAGAACGAGCTGAGAACAGGAGCAAAAGCAGCTGTCAGCAGTCGAAGGCCACAAGCTCATAAAGGCCCATCGATATTTCAGTCATTTTCAGACTGAAGCTGAAAAACTGGGTTCTCATTTCTCGCTGATCAAGTAAAAATGTATGAAGCTGTCAGTCTAGGAATAGGTACTGCAGCAGAAACATTAAGCACAACAGTATGGAGAAGGCAGTCTAAGTAAATCAAACTACATTCACACAGTTTAGGAATATAACTGCAGAACATTTAGCCTTAATAAAATATCAAGTTAACTGTGTAAACATAAACTGACTTTAATATAAAGCATCTGTCCATGCATCTGCGCTAACTGCAACAAAATTTTCTTCTCTTAATTGCAGGCCTGTCATCATCGATTACACTAGCATTTGAGTTATTAATGGACTATTTTGATGATTAACTGAATAATCATCAGTTTTAATAAAGGCCAAGCAATAAAAATGTAATAACTAATCAAAAACAGCCATTCAAATTTTCTAAAATACTATCGGAGAAAGGTAAAACTGGGGGCATTTAAAAAGAATACATGTGTGCCATAAAACACAGAAATGGGTGTGTCCATCAAGCTGTATTCCTTACCATACAAGAAATCAGAAGCAAGTATAAGACATCTTTATCCAAACCAGTCTGATCCCTTTTAACCAAGTAATCCTCTCACCAAACCGACCTTGTATATAGTCATTGCTGAGATCCTGTTAGTCTGAGGCCTACTTTTATAAGGTAGAAAAATCTTGAAAGAGCTTGTTTTAATATCTAACCAAAACAATTCCAGAACATATTAAACAATTCAAAATCAATTCCCAAATGTAAAGAATAAAGGCAGGCTGGCTTTTATACTTCAATTTCTTAACTGTCTACAAATCCTCCATAAATAAGAATACTTGAATCTCATACAACAAACCTGTATTTCAAATGTGTATAATAAGATAAAATTTAAAACGGCACACCGTCATGTGCAACAAGCATGAAATGAGTTCATAAAAATCCTATGACACACAAAACCTGTGCTGCACAAAGCAGAACTCACGAGGCCTGGTTCCATTGTTAGAAGAATGGGCTGGGTTGAAAAGGCCACCAGATGTACAACAGTGTTAGAGTTAAAGAAAAAAAGGGTCTAACATCTGTATGCACAGCCCACCCAACAAAAGGAAGCCATGTAAAGATTATATATGAACATGCAGGATTTAAAATACCATAGTACCTTAAAAAAAATGCAAACATGGCGCTTTTGTGTTTCACATATGCTGGGTCAAACATGCACAGTAAGAATCAAACATAACTGTTAGTCTCAATGCCATAAATGTCCATGTAAAGGTCTCATCTGGAATATGCTAAACTAAAGTGACTAAAGTGACTGCATCAGGCTTTAACAGCCAATATATTGCTCACCAAAGGTTTGGCTACACCTAGCTTTATAAAATGTTTTTAATACAATCTCGCAGGTTTCTTCATCAATTTTGCAAGAACTTGAGATGTTTACAGACTATAAAATATTATATATTATATTATATTATATATAATATACATATTATATTAATCAGACTTATTTCGAGGAAACCAATAAAATATTAGTGACAGTGGAAATAAGACCAAAGCCCATGTTTATCTTCCTTCAAGGAAAAGATGTTTGATTTGTGATTTTAACAGTATTTTGGGACAGAAACTGTTCATCATTATTCAGGCAAACTGTTTTTCACACCACAGAAGACGCTTCATCAAACGTAAAGCTGAGTGTTGTTGTTAACTCATAAGCATTGGCAAATGCTTTATGTGCTGTATTTTGCATTTTTTCTTCATTAATTGATAGGCAACAGCATTAAATGTGTTCTCCCAAGGTGATGAGTCACAATCCTGCACAAGCCACAGCCTTTTCCAGAAGTGCTCACTCTGGTATTGCAGCGTGGCCCCGGTGCTGTGGTTAGCCCAGGTAAAAGTGATGTTACCTTTCTGCCTCTAGCCGCATCTCCTCTCGCTTCTGCCTCCTCAGCTCCCTGCGCCGCTCAAAGTCATCATCCATGGTTTGGTCCGGAACGTGCGGCCCTGCAAACACAGCGACAGGCTGTGTGAGCTTACCAAGCATAATAATACAAACACAACCACGCTCCATTGTGTCAAAACCGCATATTATGCGACATATTATGCCTTATGGTGCTGAAGGAGGCTTCTGCATTCCGCAGCTTCCCTCCCAGGGAACGTGTTTGCTTAACCCCTTTAACAAAGTCACACATTCACATATGCAAGACATTTCCAGCCGCTTTTTCTTTCTGGCCTGACATCAAACAGATCAGAGTTTATTTTCGCACTAGTGCTTTAAAATGGAAAATTGGGGAGGCGGGGGGGAGCAAGACAGATAGACCAAGAAAGAGTGTGAGAGAGAGGAGAGAGAGAGAGGAGAGAGAGAGAGAGAGAGAGAGAGAGAGAGAGAGAGAGAAAGAGAAAGAGAGGCTAAGAAGAGGATGTTAGCACAGGATGTTCATTCAGCCAGGCAGAACGACTCTCACTAAATATACTTCTGGGTACGTGACCAAAGCACTGGACCACCCAAGTGCTTCTGAAGTGGGCCTCTGGTTGTAGACAGTGCATGTAGAATAGGTCATACCTTAGTAACAGCGCAGAAAAAAGGCGTGGAGCAGTCCGGTTTGCTTAGCTCTCTCACCATACCAGCCTTTCCTTTCCTTTCCTTTTCTTTCCCTCTGCACTGTGCTTTCTGTCTCAGCACCACTCCAACACAAAGAGTTTCTCTGGCTCAGCCTTTCTCTCCAGCTGCAGCTCCACCAGAAAAGGCAAAAAAGCCAGCCTCTTCCGTTCCCCTCTCGCTTGCCCTCCCTCCTTCCCTCCCTCCCTCTCTTTCTCTATCCCTCCCTCTCTGGGTGCAGACACTACGGGCCTCCCTTCTAACCCTCCCTTTCCTTCTTTTTCTTGCTCTCTAATTCTCCCTTCACTCCTCCCTTCCCTTCTGATTCTCTGTCTCTCCCTCTATTTCTTTCCGTTTGCTATTCCCTGCTGTGTGGACCTGCTCTCTTTTTCAACCCCCCCCTCAATAATGAAGCACACTGTCATATGTATGTCAGTTTAGTCCAAAATGAAAAGAGCATCTTGTAATACATGTTCCTAATTTTGCTTTTTTGTGATGCTCCCTCTCTTCTCTTTTTCTCTCTTGTTCATTCATTCGTTTATTCTCATTCTGTTTTCTTTGCTTTTCTCTCCCTCGTTTTCTCAATACGTTTCTGTCTTTCACGCTCTCTGACTTTCTCTACCACCCCCTACTATTTTGTGTTTACAGAGCTGTCCTTGGTTAGCCAGGAGTCAGGCTGGACAGTATGTGTGTGTAAAATGCAAAACTCTTGCTGAGGGTTTCCTGTTCAGCATTGTGAAGGCCTGTCTGGACTGCGCTGGGTTTCAGTAGAGAGACAGAAAGGGAGAGAGAGCAAGTGAGAGAGGGAGAGAGAGAGAGAGAGAGAGAGAGGGAGAGAGATAGGGAGAGAGGGAAAGAAAAACTTCCAAACGTTCCTTCATATCGCTGAACCTCCAGCTCATCTGGACCCGCATTCACACACCACAGGAATTCCTGCCTATCTCTGGCCAGATCGGCTGTTTTGCAGCGTGACTGCGCCTCACATTTGGACCCTTAGTGTCACTCCCGTGCAAACACTACACTCAGCCCTATAAAATTGTCACGTTCCATAAACAGTGTAATCGAATCACTGATGCAGACCTCTGTCATTAAATCAACACTAGAACACCACCATGCACTGTTTAACACATTTAGTTAGTGATTTGTTACTCCAGATCTATGAGTGTTAGTCTTATAAATGATAAGGTCATAGTTACGGCCACCACACTCGGCCCCCATTGTTTTCACCACACGGCCACTGCTCAGCTACTCCTAGTGCCACAGCGCACTACTCATTATTTTGCTTTTACTGCATTAAATTAAACCTAGAATGCGAACACCAAGCCAACAGCAGGTCTTGTGGTTTGCATTTTACTTTAAAACAAATGCTGGTCGTTCTCCTTGCGGTGGCGTGGGTTTTCCCCGGGGTCTTCGGTTTCTCCCACACTTCAAAGACGTGCGCATCAGGTGAACTGGGGATTCTAAATTGTAAATCTAAACCACAGGTGTGAGTGAATGGCGTGTGTGCCCAGCACTGGGATGCTGCCCTGCCCTGGGTGAATCACCGCCTCTCACCCGTAGACCCCAGGGTTGACGCTGGGCATCTGTGACCCTAGTGAAGATGAAGCGGTTACAGAAAGTGAGGGAGTGAGCGAGTGAGTGGGTGAGTGAGAACAAATGCTGATCATTTGTTACATCAGCTAACTTTATTAGTTTATCAAGCTGATATCAAACTTGAAAATTACATACAATTCTGTTTACATTTTTTCTATCAAATATTAAGAGGTGCAATATGAATAGGATAATGTAAGTATTTTTTCCCTGCTGTTAAATAGGCCAGGGAGCCTGTTGGCTTGGATGGGATATGGATTTGAGGATAGAACTGGAAAGCTGTTTGTTTTCTTGCATTCCTGCATTGCAGTATTTTCTAAAATATATATAAAACCCCCCACTAAGTTCAGATTAAGTCTGGCACAGATCCAATCCCTGATACAACTGTCTAACACAGCAGTGTGTTGCACAGAGGGGTTCGGTTTTGCCGGAGGAGCAGTATCTAGTGACAGTAGACTTTAATCACAGAATTTTTTTCTGCATATTGAAACATCAGTTAGGTGCTTCTTTTATTGAAATAGATTGTTGTACATCTGAACAAGGGCTAATAAAAGATGTGAAACTCGAGTGTGTTTCCATTTTGCCGATTTACTATGAGAAGAATCAGGGAGAGCTCGCTCTTCTGGATGTTTGCAGACATCAATTTCCTACAGCATTTTTCAAGCCCTTATAACGAAAAGCAGATCACTATTGAACGAGCTGAAACAAATGTGTAGACAATGTTACATCTGGCGTTTAAGCATGTGTGGCGTAAACTCTGTACTTAAATGAAATTCAGCCTCTAGACACTCCTTGGGGTCTACCAATAAAATCTAGGGGAGACAAGGTATGTTTATCAATGCCCCAACTATGACACATTCTTGTGGTACAGCTTTGATTTGTACTGCCTGACAAAAAAAAAAAAAGATATATGGCATGGCATGGTGCATCAGATGTACACTGTACAAAGTAAAAAGTCTGTTTCCAAAATCAAAAAGTTACAGAAAATGAATTAGACAGCGTTTCTTGAGTTGACTCAAAAATGTAGTATACAAAATGGGATATACTTTCACATGCATGTTACCATTATAATACTAATCGGCACAAGCAGTTTGATTTGCAAATAGGCTTATGTCAATCTGCTGTTAGCTTTGTTAGGTAAGGAAATGAATGTAAGGAAGAAGTACTGAACTGTTTAGTGCACTGTGGTATTTGAGGGAGCTAATGCATCAGAAAGTCTTAGTTTACGTGTCACTGAGTGTTCTCTGTATGGGGTAGTGCTCTCTGTATGAGGCCCAGTCCCCTTCCTCCTGCCTCTGAGCCCAAACATTCCTTCATCAGCTTCAATCAAAAGAAAGAGAGACAGTGAGAGCGCCAGAGAGAGAGAGAGAGAGAGAGAGAGAAAGCAGAAATAGAACTGTTATGCCACCGGACCACCCATACATGTCTACAGCTAGCATACAAGCAGGATAATGGAAGGGCCCAGTATTTCCTAGAATTACATCCCTCAGTTCTGCTCTTGAAGAGTGTTTCATAATGGGGGTCTGGTCACCTCCCCCTGCTGGCCTCGACGTGCCAGCAGCCGCCGTCCCTCCAGAGAGTGAGGATTAGAATGGCTGTAATCACACATTTACCTAGCAAATTACTACCTCTGTCAGGAGTGCCCCACTCAACCTGTCCTTAAGCCCTTTACTGTGCGACTTATGGCAAGGCTATCATAAGGAAAGCTTGCATTTGTCTGTGCCATTCTATGCTGCAGTGGTGTGATGTTAACCTCAGAAGAACTGCACTTAACAACTAGGCCCTTGCCTTGCTGACACTGCTGGATATCATAAACAGTGCACTCATGGGCATGAAAAAGTGTTTGTCAAATGTTTCTTGCAAACAGAGAGGCAGTCCAAGTCTAGATAGGATTAAACTGATGGCTGTTTTAAGATACACATGCAGCCAAGATAGTTCCGGAGCTACAGCTGTGTGTCCACCAAAGCTGAACAATTATGTTCAACTTACATCTGAGGCTGCACAATATATAGTTTATATATAGTTATCGTGATATTGGCAATACGGATCACAGATAATTTGCAAATGAGACCTATAACCAATCACACTGCCTTTTACGGTGTGTTGTGACAAAATGCAGTAATTATACTCCAAGTATTATGAAATTCATTGTAACTATTGTGAACACAAAGAACATGGGTAACAGTTCATGTGGGACATACTGGTTAACAGTCCCTGATATGAGAGCACGCCGTGGTAGTTTTAACCAGTATGTTGACATTACTTCTTGTGTTCAGTAAAATACTAGCAACTAAACTGACTTTCTTTCTGTCATTTGTTGTTATTTTAATTACATGTCTAGTTTACTATAGTTTTACTATAGTTTATGTACACTATGTCCTATTTAGAATTGCACCATGATACATATTGTAGCTATGGCACTGCACAACAACCACCTGCTGATTGGACTTCCTGTATAAAGACCATGGTTAGGATCTCACTTTCCTATTATTTTAATTCAGTTACACTTTACTTACATTTTCAGAAATGTACAGGAAATGATCCCGTTAATAGCTGGACTTCAGCTCCCAGAATTCCATGCAAAATACAATAACTGTAAGCAACCAGTATGTTATTGTAAAAATGTTTTGTAATTTACAGTAATTATTGTGTGTGCTATGCATATCTTGGTCAGTCACAAATTTGAATGTAGTTGTTGCAATGATTCAAAGTATTCATACAATTCAGGTAAATTATTATGATCAGAACCCTGCAGGGCATTTGACCATATCAGATTACAGCTTTACTGGTCTTTTGTCCGTATCATGCAGACCTACCACACAGCTAGGCAAACACATTTATCTTCAGGGCATGCATCCTCAACTATTTAAAGAATGTGGAATTGTTCCAGCTGCGGTTGCAGCGCTGTGACACTGAGGTGAGACTTCCTTGACACCCCGCAGAAAAAAAAGCAGCATTTGTGTGGGGGAACATTTCCTCATCCCCATTAGATAATTGTAAATGTTAATGTAAACAAACTCAGTCTGTGCAATTAGCCATTAGCAATTTGTCTACAGCCTGCTGGGATGGATAGTGAGGCAGAAGTGCTCTCCTCAGACACAGCCAAGTCTGATGTGATCCACAACTCCTACCGCCAAACAGATTAAATAACTAAATGTTTGGATCTACCACCCACTGCTTTCTGGAGCGTGGCCTTTCTGGACTGCTCAAGCAAGAAGCTAAATTTACTCCCTCAGAAAAAGGTGCAGCACTGCCAACATAAATCATTGCCCTTATTTGCATGTCTGTCAATAAAGGTCCATAAAGATCAAAAGTCCCTGCCATCGGAGTTGTAGCGAATCCCTTTTTGAATGCTTTCATAAATGGCCATGAAACAGTGGGGTGTTGCATATAAAGGCATTTTGCATTTTTTTTTTTTTTTTTCTAAATTCAGTAATTCCCTCTGACAGCTTTGCATCAAAAAGTAGGTAATAGGTTTATGTCTTGCCAATTTCATAAATGGCCATGAAACAGTGGGGTGTTGCATATAAAGGCATTTTGCATTTTTTTTTTTTTTTTTCTAAATTCAGTAATTCCCTCTGACAGCTTTGCATCAAAAAGTAGGTAATAGGTAACCACTGTGAAGGTTTGTGCTTCGATTAAAATCAAAATAATAACTATACAAAACATTGGTCATATTTTATTCTGATGGTACCCTATTGCTTACCTGCACAAGATAAGATTTAGGGATGATAATGATATGATTCTGATCATCATGCATCCATACTAAAACTGCAGAATGAACTATCATGGCTAAATCTAATTATCGGCAGGGTTACAGTTAAGGCTTAGTCTTGGGAAAATGTTATGCCAGTAGGCACATGCTGAAGCAAGTGTGCACTGGCTTCTACTATGAGTGTGTTTTGAGTCAATGAGTCTGCTGTCCTTTTATCAAGCACTGGGGCAAATTATTCTACATTATTGTCCATGGTAATGGACTGCACACTACAGAAAAATGCTGGAGTAGGCTGAACTCAATAAATATTTAGTCTACACTGGACTATCAAAATAACTGTGAATTTACAATATAACATTTCATTGGTCAACATTTGTCTGTTTCTTTTTTATATATTTTTTGATAAATTGGTTTGTCCTAGGATCCTACTTTTGCATTTCTATGTTCTGCAGCTGAGCACAGCTGATACTGCCCTGTCTTCAAGACTACAAGGGCAGGTGTGCTGGCAGCCAGGTGCAGCAAGCATCCCAGCAATCTGCAGTGTCAGCAGCTTAATAAGGCCTCTCTCTCTCTCTCTCTCTCTCTCACACACACACACACACACACACACACACACACACACACACCTTACCGTGCTCATCCACCAGCTCAAAAAGGGATGCGTTAGCTATGCCAGCTATGTACACTCTGGCCTTTCTCTGGATTACATTCACTCATCTTCACCAGTCACTCAACAGGCCTGCCAATCAAAACTTTCATTAACCCCTAAGGAGTGAAGAAGTCTTCTTTCTCCACAATGCAACATGTACATCTATCAAGCAGTCGCTGAAGGAGGATACAGTAGCCATTGCAGCTGCCCAGCTGCGGGTGCAGTGTATCAGTGCTCATGAATCAAGCCAACACAGACATAAGGGCCATTCAGGGATAAGGAGCCAAGCCCTGAGGGAAGGAAGCAGAGGCGCGGCCTCACCTGCAGAGCGAGTCAGAGAGCACAGCCGCCTGTCAATCAGCAGCAGAGGGAAGAGTATGTCAGACTCAGGCTTTCCCCCTGAGTGCTTTTCGCTCAATGAACTCCAATAAAATAAAGAGATCAAAGAGACGAGGCTGGGAGCGGACTCCCTCAGGGCTGAGTCCGAGCCAAGCCAGTGAAATCTATTCTGTTGCACAGTCTAGCACACCCACCAGGTCAAAGCGCCATACACTCCACAACTCAGGCTGCTTCAGAGTACAGATTAAACCAGGCTTCAAATGGGGATCCAAACAGAGTAGGAGCAGAATCCGAATTATACCAGAGGCTATATGAATCTACAGCAGAGCTTCAAGTGTGAGTGATACAGGTTTGTGATTAGACACTGACCAATGAATTGTAGACACATTTGTCATTTACACATTGCTTTTCTACAATGACAAATATTACTGCTTGATGTTTCTGATTTATTCTACAGTATAACTGTTTTTACATTTAGACATGGTAGTCTTTATCCATTTTCTGTGAACTGCGTCCATGTACTCATAAACGACAACCCCCGCCCGGGGCTGCCCCAAAATACAACCTGTTGTTTAACTCCCAACCACATGCACTGGTGTTATAGACCCCACCACACCAGGTTTTATATTAAAGGCCCTGTACATTACAGGCCTCTCTCTCTTTACTACATAGATTATTTATATCAGTCGCTGATCAATTTATAGCGGATACTGAGTCATATGTCTTAATATTAATAATGGAATAAGACAATGATTCAGGGAGTAAGTGAGGAGGAAAAGTAAATTAAGAAGAAAAACCAAAGCAGCGACAAATGCAGGACAATATCTGTTAATGATGCGGTTCTGAGAAACCCAAGTTGGAACCTGACCAGGGAAATATTTGAGAAATGATGTTGGACAAATATTTCAAGCTCTTCCTCCAGAGAACTGCCGCTGCTTATGTCTGACCCTGGCAGGGACTACGGCTTTCTTCACATCATGGGACCGATGTGCCACAAGTTCCATTTTCTTTGCTTAAATGTGACACAGATTCAATCTGAAGTGAGCACACAAATCTGATGAATCTTGTCATATCCAATTTGGGTCACTTTGATTTGTGATCCTAGATAAGATACATGGCCTAATGTCCATGCTCAGCTCAGAATAGTCAGAACTGCAGACTCTTCCAGCGTGCGAGTCCCATCACACTCATGTCAGATGGATCAATTGCAAGTGCAAATGTGAAGAGGCAGAAATATCCACACCGAATTGTTATGTAGATGTAAGTCTTGTAAAGTGAATGCAGTCTTATGGACATTAGTGAGATGCTTGGTGTGCCATTTAGCACTCCACTGAGGCTAAACTCAGAACAGCTGCCTTAGTGTGTATTTTTTTAGCAGCTTGGATCAAAGCTTTAAGAGCGCCAGTAAGGCACATCACAGGCCAGTGGCGTCTCGGCAGTGGCGGTGGCTGAGCTCCAGCACAAAGACCTGGTCAACGTGCAGTAAAACTACACAGCGTGCGACAGGCCTACAGCCATCATTATCTCCCAGCTGTGTTTATGTGCAGGACGTAATGGAACCTGCTGAGTCTCAAAGGCTTATTGGAGCAGCAGAGACATTAAAAAAGAGGAGGAGAGACACTCTGCATTAACCAGCATAGATGCACATTGCAGCTGCTTGGCTGTTTGGTTTGGTAAGACATCCAGGCCCTTAAAGTCATCCTGGTAATGCCTCTGGGTAGTTATTTCCAGTCATACAAGGCTGGTCACACAAATCAAGGCTCCTATTTGTTTGAACAGGAAGAGCCTTGGACAGAGACCTAAAACATACATCCAAGCCAATGTTTGTGGCAAAATAATTTGTGGACTCTGACTCAGTGAATGTACTGACAAAATAAATGTATTTATCTAAGTTACTAGTTAGCTCTATACTACAGCATACCAGCATACCATAAAGGTTTCGCACACGGCTTGTGAATGAATTCGTAAAATATAACCACAGCCGTCACACTGACAACAGTATTTAAAACCTGTGTTTGTGCCAGTATAAAAACATAAGTTACCATACCAACAAGGAGCTGGTACTATCATGACTGCTCCAAGCTATCCTTATTCATATGTCAGCAAATTGTCTCCATTTCTGGTTTCTTTGATGGCACTTCTATATCCAGTCACTGCTTCCTCACATCATGCCTGTTAATACTGAGGAGGGCTGTACCATCTGTCATTAATAGGGGGAGGTCCGTTTGGCAGTAGTCATTTAGCAAGTCTCACGCATCGCTCCCTCTGATGATGCATCAGCACATTTTCAATCCTGGGGCATCAGAGCAGAGCGAGAGAGGCAGAGAGAGAGAGAGAGAGAGAGAGAGAGAGAGAGAGAAAGCGAGCAAAAGAGAGCAGGATGTACAGCCATAAATCCAGTGAAGTTTTTGGCAGGCAGAGTGGTGACTGCTTTCCACTGGTGTCACTGAGCAAATTGGCTCCACAAAGCAGCACAGGAGAGACGAGGAGAGAAGAGAAAAGTGTAGATTTCGTGTAGAAAAGACAAGAAAATAGGACAATAAAGAGCAGAGAGGAGAGGAAGACAGGAAAGAAACGAGAAACATGACTACCTCTTTGTCTCTTTCACAAAGTGGAGAACGAGATTTTGATAAATTTACTGTGATGTACCAATTTAAAGTGATTACGAAATTGTACTTTAGACTTTGAAACAAGAGCATTTCATGAAAGAAAGAATTTAGACAACAAATGCCTTTTAGATAGGAACACACGATCATGCAGTCATCCTAAAATGACTCCAGCTGTCTAGCTTTTCTTTCCAAGTGTTTTCACATGGAAACAAATCTCTATTTCACCATGACAGGCCTTCAGGCTCGCTGAGCATTATGCTATGTCATAATTGCACAATCTTCGGACGTGCGATAAAAAACACTACGATGATAACAGCATAATCCACGATTACTATTAGACCGTCTTTAGGATAAGCATATCTGTCAGCGCACAAATCGGCAGCATTATTCAGGTCATCACCATAAACGAAACCACAAGTTTAATGAATGGAGGAAATTCAAAGAGTCGTAGCCATTGCGTTTCTATTTGAGAGTGAAAATCGAGACTCCCACATTCCCAGACAATGGATCACATTCCTCACCACACAGGCTCATCCAGTGAATCACTGACTGTTACCTGCATACACATCACAATAAGCCTCAGATGTTTCAGCATGCAAAATGTCAGAAACAGCAACAATCTGGACAGTGTAATACATAAGTAATCGTGTTGGGACTTTCCAGATTTCTGGTAGCCACAATGGACATGATACTAAAAGACATGATGTCAGGAGGAACAGCTATGTCTGAAGTAAGATTTGGGGTCTATCATTGCATTTAGGGATGCACGATCACAATCGGCCAGTCATTCTTTATTATAAACACGCAAAACCTTTTTTTGACCAGTTTTGGAAGGTCAATATACTTACCAGCTTTTTACTTTCAGTGTAATCATGCTACCAATAAAAAGGGCCCAAAGGCATTTTTATTTCAATAACTTAATATCAAGAGCTAAAAAAATTCTGAAAATGTGATCATCAAGCCCACACAGTGTGCTCTTCAGACAAAAAAAGGCTAAATAAAACACTACCAAAAATGGCTACTGGCACATTTAGCTGTACCGAAATCAGAACTGGCCATAAAAATTCATGATCTGAGCAGGCCTAATTGCAATATTGGCTTTGCAATGCTGAAAACACAAAAAGGCTGCAAATGAGCCCTGTAAGTGGCCATTCTGCCAGTGGAATGGAAATTGACTGCTCAGATATTTTTATGGATATAATCCAATCTTATAGTTTTATTCAAATAATAATTAAAATGAAATTAAATTCTTCCCAATTTAATGAAAAATCTTGCATTTCAAGGCTGGACTGAGGGGCCGCCTGAACAGTGCGTAATTGCATTTTTAGGCGACTGTAAAAAGCGGTTAATAAATCACAAATATTCTCACTGAATTAGACCAACCTCAGAGTGTTTTAATAAATTATACGATTTGGACAATCCAATAAATAATTTTGATCAATAGAATGCAGGCCAATCTTTAATTATGTTAAAGCAAGGAGTTTTTTTAAGAGGACGTAGCAACCGCAACACTGCAATTTAATCGCAGTGTGGTATTTCTGTCCGTATCGTGCAGTCCTAGGAAGATTGGAGGGCAGCAAGCTCAGTACTGAAGCCTCTCCTTCAGCTGTTCTGAAAATCTGAGCTACTGAATCTGTCACACAAGGTCTAAATAGTCCTGAGCCGCATCATTACCAAGATTTATTATTTATATTTTTCTCATAATTTCCTCCTCTGTAACAAATACAGATAAATGAGGCAAGGCCTGTGCATTCCTTTGCAAAGCAAAGCGCTGTTGGTGTAAGTGCTTAAAATGCAATGAGGCATACGCTATGCGCTTTCTTTGTAAACGCCTGTTTAAAATGGTCCTCTCATGCGCATCCAGAGATTGCACCTCTATCAGCCAGTACTGGCATGCAAGATCCTCGCAAAAAAAGAGCAAGGAGGAGGGAAAACAAAATGATGCGAGTACGGCATCAAACGTCTGCTGCCTATTGGCGTTGCTCCACATGACCAAATATGGTAAGAAAAAAAGCTCCCTTTCCCGTAAGTTCAGGAAAAAAAGAGGGTTTATAACATGCTGTGTAGAAAGATAGAGCCCTCACACTCAAACACACTGACCACAACGAGTGGGAGAGGGAAAGCTCTATCTGCAGACCACTGGGCAAATTGGCAAATGACAACACTGTCACACACTCACTAATACACACACACACACACACGCGTACACACACACACACACTTACAGAGTACACTCCGTCCTCACCATCCTGAAATGAGCAAAAACCCTTCACTTTTCTACTAGACAAAATATGCTCACCACACTAAGAGAAATATGAGATCTAAGGAAAAACAGAAAAAAAAACACTTTTTTCCCTCTCCCAGCATTTTTGTTCAAGATGGAGTGGTTTTAGCTTTCAGCCACTTCTGTCTATTATGTAAGTGAAAAACACTCAGGGGAAAAAGAGACACTTGTCCAAATATTCAACCTGTCAACTGGCAAGGCCTTGAGAGGAAACTAACAACTGCGCAAGCTTGCAGGCGCAAGCTATCTGATCAATGGGCCGACTCTGCATGCTCACTGCCGGCAGATGAAGCGAGAAGACACTGAAACAGTAGGCTAATGATGACACGAAAACACATGTGCTGACCTCCCGTAATATATTCTCTTTCACTTCAGTATTTACCGACACCTGTGACAGGGAAGCTATTTGCTCATGTCAGGCTTGAGGTGAATAGAATTTCAAACCTTGGGCCGAAAGGATGGGAACTATATAAAGCTCGCTTTCACGAAACTTCAGCTTCCTGCAATTGACTTGAAATCTGTTTGAAACTCAGTCACAATGGGGGGCAAACATCTCAACTTTCTAAAATAAGTTTCATGAAACAGCCAGTTAAAACATTGATTATGTACCATGTTATTACACTAAATGATATATTTCTACTGATTGATTGGGGAAGAACATACAGCAAAGGAAAGATTGATATTACTTGTTTACTGGAAACCAGCTAGCTTAACTAGCTAGTTGGTTAACATAAACATGACTGTTACAAAACCTTGAATCTCTAACTTCACAGTTGGGGCAGCTGGTGGCCTGGTGGTTAAGGAGTTGCCCATTGCCATTAGAAGGCCATGAATTTGAATCCCAGGACTGCTAGTGACACCACTGCGGTAGCAAGGAACCGTCCCCACACTCTCCTCTCCGGGTGCCCCCTGTTGGTGGCAGCCCACTGCTTCACTTGGTGAATAGCTTAAACCCAGAGAAAGAATTTCACACTGTTCACACTGTGTGCTGTGCTGTGTTTATGGCTGACTATAAGGCGGCACTTTACAGAATGAGAAAGAACAAATATATTATCTTATTGAAAAAGTTACTGTAAAAAGACTAGTTTCTATTGAATTATTTTCAGTTTTGACAAGATATGGTATTACGGTATTTTCAAATGATCAAAAGTGAACAAAAATGGAGAAATGGACAAAGTTTGTTATCTGATGGCAACAATTTGTTCTGCCTTGTTCTAACTAGATTACTCTCTCTTCCACAGTGTAAAGATGCAAATGAACGATAAGGTTATATGGAAGCTGCTAAACTTACTAACTAGTGGGATTACAAAATGGGTTACATGTGGTACTTTAAAGGGCACATATTATGCAAAACTCACTTTAGTTATATTAGGTCTATTGTCTATACAAAACATGTTAATGAAATTCTTTGCACAAAATCACTCTCACATAGAGATCTCACCAGCTTTATTCTTGACAGTTTCAGTCCTTTTCAAAATGAGCCGTTTAAGGGCTCTGTCCCTTGGAGTGAGTTTTGCATAATATGTATCCTTTAATTGTAAGTTTTTCTAAAGTAAAGTGGTCCCTTATAGTCACGTGTGAACACAGTGAAATTCTTTCTCTGCATTTAACCCATTCACCCAGTGAAGCTATGGGCTGCCCGCAATGAGAGGCACCTGGGGAGCAGTGTGTGTGGAGTCAGTACCTTGTCAGACACCTCAGTGGTGCCACTAGCACCTTCTGATCACAGGGCAATCTCCATTACCACTAGAACACCAGCTACTATGTTGATCATTTCATGTAAACCCACTCAGTCTTGTTCAGTTTAGACAGAGTGAGCTCAGCAGTCACTCTTCTAGCTGCTCGATTTCCCTCTCTTGTATTTACCATTAGCTAGCGCCACACACCACATATGACATGCCCTGCTGGAACATTTAATGGCACATAAAAAAGGTATCCAGCATAAACCCAAGAAGTTCATGATGTGCCTTGTAAAATCTTCCTGTTGAACAGGCTTCTGACAAGTATCCTTTAGCCACGCCATCCACCAACGGCCTCTGAGCAGCAATAATCGAGTGAAGAGAGACGCTAAAACAGTGAAGTGATTTAAGATCCTGCTCCTGCACACTTCCCGTCATGCTGTACATCGGAACACAAGATGCCATTCTGTGCATATATCCGCAGCACATGTTCAGAACATGTGCTCACAACCTCTGCCCTCAGGCACACGCTTCTATCACATCCTTCGTTTACGCCTCACAAAATCCCGATTTGTGAGAAAACATTTTCTCCCCAAAGAGAATTAATGCCATGCCTAACTCGTTCTTGAGTGACGCCTCCCCCCTCCCTCTTTCCCTCCCAGCATGGATATTAATCATCGGCAGCATATCTATTTAACGGGACAGGACTCTGTAAATCAGACAATGGAATGTGTTTTTAGGTCGAAGCATGCGAGAGGATTTCAAGGGTATTACGTGACATGAGATCTCAAAGAAAAAAGAGGGGGGGGGGGGGGAGCGTTCCTTGGGAGAGACGGGCAAGAGGAGATTAGGCCTCAGGCTTGATGACCTCACTGTGCGGACACTGAGCAGGGTGGAGGTGAAAGGTCCAAAGCAGGCCCCCTCATTTTAGGACTCTTCAGAAAAAACAGTGTCTCTTTTCTGAGCAAACACACAGACCACAGTCACTGCGAGTCAAATGGTATCTGTCTGGCCTACATGTTAAAAGAGCTGAGTCGTACTCGACTAGCCTACTTGTTCAGTAGTGCACAAAATGCTAACTGCTTGTTAAAATTTAACCTAAAAAGTTTGACTTGGAAAAAAGATAAAGCTTTCAAATACTAATTAAAACTTCAAATAACAAACAAACACTCAGCTGCTCTCTCTTCAGAAATGGCTACCTGCTAATATTGGACCTGGGCCAAATAATTAAATGCTCAAGTTTTCATTCCTTAAACTGTTATTGAATTATAGTTATTATTCAAAAACTTTAATCTCCTTTTCTAACTCACAAAATCTGCAGTCAACATTTTGACACGTCATCAGAAAAGACATTTAAAAAGCACAGTTTTGCAACATGGTAAAATGTCATTTAAAAAAATAAATAAATACTAGGATCATCGCTTCACCTCACCTCACCTCAAAGTCAAAAAAACTGCACTGCTTTTCACACAGCCATTAACATTAAGAGAGCGGAGATGCCTAAAATAACAGGTGTGGAAGCACTGTATAATTAAGAGACGTCAAGAAAAATGCTAAATTTACATTACGAGTTTGTTATGAATGCAGGCAGTTCAATGGCTCATCCAGGGTAAAAAACAGGAAATCACACTTCTGTCGGGTGAATTTTAGCTGCCACCTCTATTCAGAATCCTGATGGCGGTAAATCATTAAACCCTTATCAAATAAGTGGTCCACAACAGCTATTTTTTAATGACAGACTACAATTGTAGCCTGTGACGTTCCCGGTCAGCGGTCGCTAGAGGCCACCATCACATGTGGGGACTTTGATTTTGACACGGGGGTGTGGGTGTTTCCCTGGCCGGATCGGCAGTAAGGGTTCTCAGCCTGCCAGGGATTAAGTAATAATGGTGTTTGTGTTTGTCGGTTCACCCTCACATTTCCCTCACCTCCCCCCTGGTCCCCCACCTGTCGTTTGAGTTGGCTTTAAGAAGAGATACTGAATATCTGCAGTAATGAAAATATTTTTCAGTGTTTCCAGAACAAGTATTGAGTGTCCATGTACTCATTCTGAAACACTAACAAATATTTGCTGTGACTGTGGCTTTAGTTTTATACAAATTCAGATAGTTTGCTTTATGCAAATAAGATTATGCTAACTAGCTCTCAGCTGTCATGTATTATAAGCAATGCTAACGTTTTTAACAGTGCTTATATGAAATTATGGTAGCTCACTTTGGGTTATATTTGAGGAAGACCATCAAGGCACTTCTGTTATTTACTGAAAATATAAAAAGAGTAAAACTTTAGATGATTTAAAGCAGACCGGGAAATCCTCTCATCAGGATTACTGCTCCCAGCTTCAGGCAGTGATGAGCCGGAACAACTTTAAACAATCAGACTGATGACAGCACTGGGGAGTGTGACCAGAAAAAGGTTTTTAACAGCCCCATCCTGCTACGAGGCCACTTCCTACCATTATTTCTTCCACTTCTAGCATAAAGTGAATGAGCATGGCTATGGAGGACCACAAAAGAAGCATTCCAGCTTTCTATCCCCTAGTCTAAAACAAACACGACTAGCATGCCTTCCATTAATCATGTCTCCAAGGCATGTACACAATGTAGGTAGACGCTCACAAGTTCAGGAATGCTCACATTAAACCTCTGCATGAATTGTATGTGTGTGCGGTGTCCGCTGCAGAGGATATGCAGCACTGCTGTGCTGTGTGGCCCTACAGACCACACATTCCAGTGTGAGCAGAGAACCCTTTCTCGTGCCTCTCTCTGCGTTCCTCCCGTTACGCTAGCATAGCCCTGTTTTTTTGCTCATATTTTTGCTGGCCATTATTAGAAAGTCAGTGGGCCAGTGTTTACATGGTGTGACCCCCCCAAGGCAAAAAGGTGACAGCTGCCGGGCCAGAAATCTGTGAGTACATGTACACATCTTACAAAACCAGTTAGATACAGTATTTAACCACTATAATTGCTTGAATGTGACTGACATCTAATTCCTACGATTAAGCAGAATCTGTCCACGTGTGCCCATGTACTGGATCCCTGTGGATGGACTAATCAAATGGATAATTCACATTGTTAGAGCCGACTGGCTGAACCATGTTGAAAGCCATTGTACAATAACCAAAATATACACACATAACTAATAGACTTTGCATAGTCTATTTTTTAAAAACATTCACATATGAACGGTTGAATAAGAGGATTCTGTTATCAGCCCAGGCCTAACATTAATTGAATTTTGTATCAATGATCAAAATGATTAAAACCATTGTGGTATTCAGAGAAAAATATTTTACCTTTGTGTTGCAGCCATAGGCCACTGTAAACTACCATAAACTGCAATGCCTGGTCAAACAACTGCTACCCGTTAATAGTAATAATAATAATACTAATAATACTACTACTACTACTACTAATAATACTAATAATAATAATAATAAGAGGAAGAATAATAATAAGAAGAATAGTAATAATAGTAATACTACTACTACTACTACTACTACTAATAGTAATAATATATCGTAAGGTATCTTATCACAGTTTGTGCTGCTATTGTTTTCTAAAATCAGTAATAGAGAATTATTTAGGAATTATATGGGGTTTTATTACATTAGTCACATGCTCATATTATAAATGTCCCAGAAGTTCCATGTCCAGACATCTCTATCTATAGACAAATGACTGACGGTTGCTAGTCTTGTTTTATACAAAACCTCATTACAATTAAAATTCGCCTGATTAAGAATGTACTGCTGTAGATTTGCAAGTAATTCATGAAAACCTGCTACCTTTCTTTCAGTGGAGCTGTGGCTGCCTGTGTTTCCATAAAAATAGCTTTGAGTGTCCTTATATTTCTCTGGCACACACACACACACACACACACACACACACACACACATTATGCACTGGATGCTCCTGAGAAGTTCTATAGTGGATTCATTTTACTTTTGATGGATTTATTTTATATGAAATAGGCTTACTGCTTCACTTGGGCAGTTTTCAATGCAATTCTTTAAATCTAATCCTTTTACCCTCATTCAAGCAATATAATCACTTTATATAATAAAAATCAGTCAGAGTATTTGTGAAGAATTTCATATAAGGTCTTCATATTAGGTAATCCTAAACGTTTACTAGACATAAGATTCTTAAACGAGCATGAAATTGTAAATTAATTCAGTATCAGGCTGGTTTCAGATTGCAGTGTGTGTTGTAGCTAATGGCCAAATTGGAACTGAGATTAGACTATAAGACCCACTGAAAGGGGAGCACCATGAAAACCACATTGCTTTCGGCTGCCTGCTATTTACCCCACCATCTTCCTCCCAGTTATACACCTGTCTCTCTCTCTCTCTCTCTCTCAAACACACACACACAAACACACAATCATCCATTTAAAGTGCTGTGTGCTCTGTTGACAGAGAGCTTGACTGACTGACTATTGCATTTCAGGCAGGTCTGGGCGGCTGGGACGCTATTACTGATCATTAAGTTGAACCTGAACTAATGGAGGGCTATTACTATCCAAGGTGGTCTCGCAGACATGTGTCACAGGCTTGAGTGGCAAGGCACTCGCTCACTCTTTTCCTCTCAGCTCTCTCTCTCACACACAGTCGTGCACACACACACACAGCCCAGCAGACGTTATTGTAACAAGAGCCCATTGTTCTCTATGGCACTGCTATATTCATTAAATCAGCCTTTAATGAGGCCAGCCAGCATGAGTGACATAGCCCCCCCTCCTCTCTCTCTCACACAGATTTTTTTTGTACAATGACAGGACACACACATGGTTCCCATATGAATTATACACTCAACAAAAATGATTGGCACCCCTCAAGAAACATACAAACAATTGTATGAAATAAACCCAAGAAATTGCTTACTATTCATCTAACAGAACTCACACCTACAGATGTGTCATTTTCTTTTAAGAATTCTTTCAAAGCATATGCCTCAATTTATTGGCACTCTTGAGGAATATAAAAAAAGAAATTTGCATCTTTAGTGGGGAAAAAAAACCCTCTCTCTGTGGTATAAATATGAGATTACACGTTTTAAAATTCATTATCCATCAACATGGGTAAACCCGAAGATCTGTCAACCCAGAGACACAGATTAGGGAATCGTTAAACATAAACACATCAAGGGCAATAATAAGATATGGTAAGATAAGATCAGATAAGATAAGATAAGATAAACCTTTATTAGTCCCACAAGTGGAAAAGTTGCTATAAAGGGAGAAAGAGGGTCTGAAAAACTTTAGACAGCAGAAAATTTGCCAGGAAGAGGACACAAGAGCATACAAGCACCACATACAGCAGGGAGGAGAGCAAAAGAGACAAAAAGGAATTCAAAGTTTAAAGTTTCGCAATGGCAGGGTTTAGCTGAATCTTGGGGTTTTCAAACGTCAAAATCCTGTCAGATGCCACCTCCATAACCAGACGCTTCCATGAAAGAGCTCCCTAAAAGCAGGTCACAAAACGCATCATCTGCTTTTCACAAAAGAGAACACTGTAATGGGAAAACATCAAACATCCCAGAGAGTTGCTAGATGAGGTTAGTATTATTGTGTCAAGTGAAAGCTTATTTCAAAGTGAAGATTTAGGATGTGGAGATGTCAGCAGAAAAAAGGGTGGATGGTTTCAATTCATAACACCACTATTCAAGTTTATCTAAAAGAATAAGAAACATTTGTGTTTCATGTGGGATTTGCTCAGATGGAGAAAAAATAAAACCAGATTTTTTTTGTAATAAAAATGCAACAAAACACATTTGGGTGGTCATCAATATTCTTGGGAGTCTACGTATGGGAAACACTGTAAATTATTTATGTAAGCATCTATATGTAATATGTTTTATAAGCCTAACCCTATCATAGCCTTAACCTAAGTAGCCACAAAGAAAGGTCAGGATATATTTGTTCTGGAAATGTATGGGAAATTTACACAAACACACACACCACCTCCAGCAGTTTTGTTCCCCACAAAGATACACACATTCTGTTTGTCTGAGGCGACTCTCTCTCGACTGCGTGTAAGTGCTTCAGTCATTAATGAGAACAGGGCTCCAATTAGAGTGAACTCTCCTCGCATTAGGCAAACTACTCTTAACTGTACCAAGACCAGGACAAACAGAGGCCATCATGACCCCGTTATTGTTTTGATCCACGCGTCGCCAAGCGGCTTCTGGGTTCTCCTGAGCTGCTGACACACTTCTAGAGCCCAGATATTTGTGAAATAATCTTGTAACCAGCTGAAAAGGCTGAAAATGCGCCGTCTGATTATCCTCATTCTGTCAGCTTAAAAACGTCTGAGGAGCCGATTCAGTTTATCCCATGAATGTCTTTGCTGACTGATGGCACCGGTAGCAAATAAATACCCTGAATAGCGGCTTGCTACTTGTGAGTGGCCTGGGATGTGTATCGAGCAGCCTGAGTAAGCCTGTATTTGAACTGCAGCTGAAGGCCAATAAAATCCCCTTTAAGAAAGCC
>JBBPCX010000135.1:25295946-25309305 GCA_037974365.1 Hydrocynus forskahlii | reverse complement strand
CCCCGTCCTCCACCCCCTGCCTGTCCTCAATCCCACAACAGAACCAAAGGGGAAAAAAATGCAAGAATGTTCGTGACTGGCAACAGCACACCACAAATATTTTGGGAAGAGAAAGAAGACGAACAGGCAGCCAGAGAAAACACAATATACGATGCTACCGAGAATCACACTAAGTGTTACAGCGTCTATGGGAATAAGGGCTCCTGAACCAAGTCCACCGTGAAAAAACAAAGGCTATTTAAACTCACCAAAACGGGACTGTTGATAATACAGAGAGAAAATAGCAGGCATTTCGACTGGCCTGGATAAAGACACATTAAACACAGAACATTTAAGGAAGAAACTAAAAAAAGTGACTTTTTTGTGGAGCTGGGATGGAAGTCACTGATTTTAGTGCAGTTTCTGCATCATGAGCAGAAAACAGCAGAAGAGACACACCAATGTTCCAAAAACCCAGGTCGAGAGGATGACAAGCAAGAAAAGAAAAAGGAAAGAAAAGGAAACAAGACGATACTTTTGTTCCGTTCAGTTACAAAAACAAAACCCCAAGTGCTACAACTTTGCAGCGAGGCTTGCCACACAGAAAGCTGTTCACTTCTGCATAAAGGACCTAAAGCCCCTATTAGCTCATAAACCTCACCGTAACGTAAACACTCCCATTAACAGCCGCACACAAGGTGCAGCAGCAGAGCTGAGCAGGAAACTTTAGTAGCCGAACGACCCTAGTTCTGCACGCAGGGGGTGAAAAAGGGTAAATCTGCTCACACGGACGGCTGGCCACTCACCTGCACTGAGTGTGGAAGTGTGGACGGGCTGGAGATCTCCAGAGCTCCCGAGTGTGTGCACTTGGACTTGGACTGAGAGAGGAGTCTTCAGTGTTCAGCCTGCAGCACAAGCCCTGCCCCCTCCAACTGCTCCATCTCCAGTGTTTACTGCTCTGTTCACACACAGCTGGCTGCAGCTCTCCACAGTGGGCCAAAGCAAAAAAATAAAAATAAAATTTGAAGCAATTAAATTACCAATCCGTCAAGTTGGCACAGAAAAGGGGGAAAAAAATTCAAACACCAACACCTTAAAAAAGATTTGGGGAGCAAGAGGAGCAGCCAGGCTGACTCGCCCAATGCCCTTTTTTGGTGATCCTTCATGAGGCCCTCTGCAAGAACAAGCCACTGTCAGTAGTGATCACACCAAATGTTAGTCTTGGAGACAAAAAAGGGGGCTTGGCGGTCTGTTGAAGCACTTTAAACCCAGGCCTAATATCTTCTGGGAAATGAATGAAACAGATTTAGAAGAATCACACAAGGTACCCAAAAATACCCCACAAAAGTCATGACCCCCAAAGTCAGTATTAGTGCACTCAGTGCCAGATCGTGATCCAGCATGATGCTGATATGAGCCATGCTGTTTGAAATAACCCATTAGATTTGATCACCAGTTGATCTGGCCCCCAGGCCAAAGTGGTTAGTATAAACCGAAAATACCTGCTTGTTTCGTCTCAGTTATGGCCTTCAGCTGGGTTGTCTGTGTGTTATGTACTCGCTTTAAGCTTGATCAGCTCAAAATGAGTCTTGCCAGGTGATGTTAAGAAGAACATGCATGATTTAACAGATTCAATCGTTGCGTCTTCTCCGACAGAAATCCCCAGCATACTTTCCTGAAGAGATGAGTGTGTTCCGGCCGGGGGGGTGGTTGTTGGGAGGGGGTGGCAAATCGCCTGAATGTGCATAAGAGTTTGAGTGTTAATTGTATGGTTTTGTTTCCTTTCACTGTGTGTATGTACCTGTGTGCATGGGTGTGTGTGTGTGTGTGTGTGTGTGTGTGTGTTGGCAGCTTTAAAAAGAATGGAGAAACACCCAATATTCAAACTGTTGCAAATAAATCAAGCAAACGCCACTGAAGGGAAATGATAATTTATTTGCTTTGCACAAACACCTTTGATGAAATAGGACCCGCACAACACTTTATCACAAAGCAAAGATAACATGGAACATTTTTCCCACACTTTTTCTAAACCAAAAGCAGTTAAATGTCTCTCCACTTATACATAATTCAGCAATTTAGTAGATGCCGCCAAGAATTTTATAGTCCCTAGATCTAAGAGCTTTCGCCTGGTCTATATTTACCTCGATGACTTCACGTGTTTACCTCAGCAATAATCTGACGTTTATTGCAGCTCTGCCCAGGTCTGACCTCATGTGTGTTCAGTGATCGATACAGGATTTTTTTTTTCGACATATTAGGCTATTGGCTAAGCTTCATAAGAAGTTATTCTTTTTGCTCAGCACTGAAGGCTTCTGTCCATGTCTATGTATGAGCTTGTTTTAAACACACCATGTGAACCATGTGCAGGTCAACATCACAGAGATTAACAGCGAAGGCTGTGGCGTGCCAATGTCTCTCCTTGCCCAAAGCATGAGGGCTTATTTTACTTCCCGCCAGTCGGGTTTTCATATGATAGTCAATCAAAAACAGCTTTGTAATGGCAAGCAATTTTAAACAATGCTGTGATGCACGCATAACACACACGGGCCGTAAACTGAGCCCAATTACTTTGTTAGGACAGTTCAATTGCCTGCATTCATTAGGGTTTCTTGACAGGCTGGAGTGTTTGGGAAAAGTGGCAAATAATACCTGTCACCGTTCTCTACTTTAAGTACCATTTCCACAACCTGTCACCTGGGAACACCTATACTAAAGAATAAGTCGAAGAACTTTGTTTTATTATACCACACATTCCCATTCAGACAGAATAGAGTCTTTAAATACGGATTTGTTACCGTAAAATGCAACACATTTTCACTTCGGCGCCGCACTAAAGCAGCAGCAGTGCTGACCACCAGCCAGGGGAAAAGGTAGCTTTTTCCAGTTAGCACTGAACATCAAAGAGACCGCCCTTCTCATTGGAGCGTGGCAGGGTCACACAGCCAGCTGTAAGCACCATTCAGGCCAGTAGCACAGCTGCCTGGACACGCTCCACTTTGCTGACCTCAAAGTTTTGGACACTAAGAGATTACAGCAGGCCCCATATCAAAGACCTGTCTGCTTCTAGCTTAACACCAACAGTAAATAGTAAATTAACAACACTGTCTCTCTCCTGCAGGATTTGACTGAGTTGGAACCAACTGTCAAAAACCAGTCAAGTGCATGCAGACACAGGACGTTTTATAATAGATTAATGATTACTAGAAATGTATGAAATTTTTCAGACAAAATGATTCAGGTAAAATGAAATGTTAAACAAAGGCTTCCATTTACCCTTAAAGGTCAAGAGCAGTTGTTTTTGTAATTCAAATACAATAATATGATAGGAAGCAAGAGTTCCACTGCATTCTTTATGAAGCCCTGCATGCACCCCTGCACTGTAAGCAGACGTTAAAAAGGTTTAATCCAAAAATAATCCTCCTATGTCTCAGGCATCAGGCAGCAAATTCAGAACTATTCCATATAACGCTTAAAGGCATTAAAGCCTTCAGACATTTCATTCCTTTAAAAACCGCTATGACTCTCTAGAACAGAGCATTTCATATTAAAGCATTAAAAATGTCAATGCTCATATCATTATGATCTGATTCCTCCACTTGTTCCAAAGACATATAATATAATAAATAATATTAGATTACACATTGTTAACAATGGCAACGGTTGCAGCTTCTGAGAATTAAAGCACAGATCATGGTCATGTTGCAGACAAAGATACCATTAATAAAGAGGATGTGATCTCATATAGTCTGCTGAGGGGATACATTCAGTTCTATCTGGACAATGAATAGTGCAATGACCCTCCTGAATGTGCCGCAGTGCTAATGTTCGAGCGCATGTCATGGTCTGACTATGTGATAAAGCAAATGGGCCAGATGCTCGTATCTACCGACGTTCTGCATGCGCTCCATTGTAACACAGAGGCCAGAATGGGAGCTGGCAATAAAAGGAGCGCAGTGCCATGTGGTTATTTCATTTCAGCGTGGCCTGTCTTAGAGGCTGGAATAAATCTTGCTGTGCTGAAACACTACACTCTCATGTGGAAACTTGGGTTTTGAAGTTCCATGAGAGATGACTAAGGACCTGAACTTTCCCCTGCGCTTGTCCGTACCAGTCTCTCCATGGCTAATTTCCTTCTGCCATTATGGAAAATGATTTATTATGAGCAGTTGCATATAATGCACTGCAAAGTCTGCTTCGAGGGCCCAGCAGCGCCCCATCCAAGATGGGTCTTGTCTCTTAGCATGTCAGGCGGCCTCTGAGGTCTCACCTATTGGGAGGTTTTTATCACTAAGCCCAAATCATTGATAAGCATGCGTATTCATCAGGGGTGAACGTTTCTGATCTCATGATTCGCTCTGAGTTCTGTAGGAAATGGTTCAGTGTATCATTAGCTCATGAAAATTCAATTGGATTGATTCTCTGCAGAATAATTCTTTTTTTTTTTGGTTCCATGTATTTTTTCCACTCAGTTAACTGGCCAGTCCCACCCACAACCTAGGTCTCCCCATCACACGGTGCTGCCCCAGCTGGAAGGTTCAGGGCTGTCTCGTGCTTCCTCTGAGACACAGCCGCTGCTAATGCGATATGTCTGGACAGACAGGAGAAGACTAACTTTTGTTTCATCAGCTAACAGCCACAGACACTGGCTCGCATCAAGTGATGAGGGGAGATGGAGGGCCATCCTGCCTACCCAGAGAGGGCCAGGTCAGTTATGCTTTTAGGATCTTCCACTATTAAGTGCCTGTGGTAGTACCAGGGATGGAAGATAGATATCTCAAATTTGATCAGGTTACTTCATTCACTTTGATATGATTTAAACTTATTTGGCAACTATACAGTACTCTAAACATACAAATGTGATAACATATAGCTGGATGTTTCTGGTTTGAAAAATAGCCAGAGAAGGCCAGAAAAGTAGTGCATGCTTCACTGAATATTAATAGAACTGATTTAGATTTTTTTGTATTGATGCAGCTGAATCACCATCTTCAGATAAATTCATCACAATGCATTTTCACATCCTTTAAAAGGGCCCATGCTGAACTGAAAAAGATTTTAAAAAAGGGAGAACAGAACAAGATAAACATAAAATAACAATGGAAAACAAGCAGATAAACTCTAACAGAGAATACAAAAGACTTTTTATAGGACAAAATCGAGATACCTACTGAGTTTGTGCAATTATCTACTCTGATGACCCAGCAGAGCAGCAAAATGAAGCTCGATGCTCCACAGCAGTTTCCACAGAGGGAGACATGCAACGTATCAAGCGAACCTTGTAGACTCGGCGAGGTCCCACTCGCCGTGAAACGATCTGCTTATGATTTGAGCTGATCCCCCTTTGTTTCATGAGCCCCCTCAGCCTAAACTGCTCTGACATGCAGAACAGTTCGGCAAGAGACAATAAACCTTTGGAAGCAATTTCTCAGCAAAGGTCACACAGAACAATGTGTGGGATGTTTAACGCTACCTCAGAGACTGCATCTGTGTCCAATCAAAACTGAACCATCTGCTCATAAAAATGCAAAAGCTGGATTAATAGGACAGTCTTTAAAAAAGAGAGGCCACATGAAGATGCAGCACACGTAGGAGGCCAAATACCATTATAATGAGGACTTGCCGGGAAACTGGTGATACCGTCCATGTCTGGTCATGGTAATATAGAATAGGCCAAATGCAGGTCATCAGGATGTGGTCACATATTTGATCATGTAGACCCTGTCAGTTGACTCACTCTGATTGCTTGGCATCCCAGTTAAACTCCCCTTACCAGGCTGGCCCTGGCGCACAGTTCGGTGTTGATACAGGCTATCTGCACGAATCAATTTGTAGAGGATACCGTACCACTCCAACTCCCTTCCTTCATCCACCTTCTGTTTCCTCTATCAAACACCATCTCACGGTATCGGGGCAGAGGGAGGTAGTCACTGCTTACTCATACTTCTCTCAATATATTCAGTTCTACTTATATTCAAGTATTTGTAAGTAAGGGAAGTAATCTACTTTTGCCTCTGTTGCACTTGAGTCATTCAAATTGTGTTATCAGTTTGTTTTAATTTTATGCCTGAACTCCTTCTCTCACTTCTCATATTCAAGCTTTAGAATTGTATATCAAACCAAAAGGAACCCAAAAAGAGAAGATCAGAGCCTTGCACACTTGATATTATGATATTATGATATCATTAGATGCTAGATGTACTAAGATGTTCCACAGTAGTTGTACTGTTTCTTTCATTTCATTACAACAATTTTTTAACTGAAGTTACAACAATTTTACTTAACACTTTTTGTTTAAATGGTTTAGGCTATTCTACACATCTTTGGCCACCATCTGTTAGGTATGTAGTCGAATCTGTTCAGTTTTTACATTTATATGTGCTACCAATCAAAGTTTTTGCACCCCACTGCTTTTTACCGCCTATCCATTAATTTCATAGACTGTAGATTTTTATTCCTGGCCTTTGGAAAGTTGTTAAGTGAACAATTATAAATATAATAGGTCAAATTAAACAATTTTCCTTTATAACATGGAAAGAATACGTAATAGTGCACTTCTGACCTCCTATTAACTGGTTGTGTTGTGATGCAGAGTCAAAACATAGACTGTCCTGTATAACTAAAATCACTATCATCACATTGGCTGTCACTCAGTAGCTTGTTAAATGACTAATAGTTGTGTAGTGATCCACACATGATAATTAGAATTATATCAGGTGGCTTTTTGTAGGTCAGTAGTGATGAATAAAAAATGATATTTTCTGATTTTATATATTTAGTCAAATAGTGAACGTACTGTAGCTGTACTTGTTAGACAAAATATCGAGAGGAATTTTAGCAAATATCACGTGAGTAACATGCCAATGTAGAAAATCTCAATGTGTGCAAAAACCTTTGACTGGGAGTGTAAGTGAGAAAACTGGATTCACAATTTCAATTAAAATGCTCAGCAGAGGGATCATGGTGAGGGAGGTAGTCCTTTGTCGCCTCCTACTGGTGAAGGCTATAAATTACAACAATGCAGATGTATGTAGAGCACTGTCTGCAGAAGAGAATGAAACTGAAGTTATATCAGGCTCTTTTCTACTGCATTTAGTTAAAATATCTACCACATGCTGTCTTCTTTATCATGGAGCATATAACATGAAAGTCCTGACCTTAATGGTCCTGCTCGGGTCAGTTACTGTGTGACACTGTAGCTAGTCCTAAAGGACGTCCATTAATCAAGCTTAAGATCAGGCCTCCAGGTGCAGTTTGAGGTTAAAGGCCATATTGGAGGTTACATTTGCAGTGGCAGTCAGCTGGACTGAACTCATGACCTCCTGACCTCTCTCACAGCTGCCATTGCCCCACTGTGAAAAGGACAGACATGACAGTTTATGCAGTCTGTAACGGCCATCATTTTTGACCTGTTATTTGAAACGGATGAAGGAATAAGTAAGTAAGATGCCTGTAGCCAATTTACATGTTTTGTTGATTTTTCTAAGTAAAAATAAATGAACGCACCCTCTACTGGGAATCCACTTACATATGCCATGTTCTCCAAAGTTTAGTCCACAATGTCTCTTTATTTGCAGAGTTTAACACAGAAAAAAAAAAAGTAAAACAGAGCTTATACAACAAATAACTAAAAATAATGCCACCATTTTTGCACAAACCATATTTTTGCAAAGTAATTGTGCTTAAAAATGTACAGAAATATGTAATGGATTAGTATATTTAGACTTGCATATAATATACTATATGCAATTTATAAAAAATGTAATATATTACTTAAGTCATAGCTAAAATACAAATAACCTCTGCATGGTGAATTTAAAGAGCATCATTAGGGGCATCATTAGGCCTGGGCACCCAGGGCTATATCCCTGAATATTTAACAAATAGCCTCAGACCTCAAAATGAGTGAAAACTATAAACAGCCAAGCACCCTGGATCTTTCTTGGACCCAAACACACACAAACTGAACTCCAACTTCAAAACAACTTGTCCAGACCTGATTCTTTTGGTGCATCAAAGATGATAAGTCTCTATGTAGATGCTGTACTTTTTTGCTGTGTTTATCATACTTTTTAAAATCTGCATTGCTAACGTTAAGTTACGAAGCTGAAGTCTGAAAGGTCACAGCTGCCCAAATTTAAGGTGGTACTGAAAAATTTGAATGTGAAGTTTACTTCATCCTCGCCTAAAGTGACAGGACAATACAGAGAGATTCTTAACTGAGCAAGAGCGTGTGATGATGCTGATACAAATAACGTTATGTGAAAATATGGACCATGTTGCCAATGTACATCACACATGACATCAGACCTAACAACTGGAGCGTCCGCACAGACAAGCTCATCAACAAATCAAATCCACCCCTGGCCCACCATAGCCCTGAACCCAACAACACGTCTGAGGGGGTGTTTCCTGACTGGTCTGTGTAGTGTATGGTATACATTTATGGTTAGAAAGCAAGTAAACTCAATAAACTGATTGATTGTGTTTCGATATCTATTTGTATAAGACTTTGCAAATATTGAATTTAAATGAACACTGAAGAGTCAGTCCAGAGGTTTTCTGTTGAGTTCATCTCTGACGAAATCACCTGCAGATGGATGAAGAAGAAACTACAAGAAAACTCAACTTGGGTCAGTTTGACCCCACAACCAGAGCTTTGAACTCAAGCTATAAACCAGATATGTTCTCTAGAGCTGTTTTATAATTTTCTTGAGTAAGGAATAATCCTACTTGGAGCATCATATCTGAAGCGTATTTGAGAGCTGATGAGCCTCAGAAGAACTTGCTAAATATAGAGGCTACAGGGTCAAGATGACCTCAATTTCGCCCCAGAGGGTCAAATCAAACTGTCAATTTCTCTGTGCTCTTTGAGTCAGATAACCTGGTGTTAAAGGATGCAGGCAGATGGAAAAAAAATCAGCGCATATTTTGTGTCAGGATACAGAACAAATTTATTCATCTTAATCACACAGAATATGATTTAAATATTTACACAGTTGGCATGGTAGGAATATTAGCCTGTTCCACTGTCTAATCCCTCCTTCCTGACAGTACATGCACATATTTTAGCAGCCAATCGTGAGTCAATATTCCATGCGAGTCAATGTTGTGTTAAATATGAATATAATCTGAAAATATGAATGGCTGATCTGTCAGCTTTTCGGGTTCAAACAATCACACAAGAAAAAACAAGCACACACACACCAAAACCAAAACAGTGATATGTCTGTGAGCTGTCCCTTTCCGCAGAAATCGGTGACCAATCAATCTCAACGTTTCTGAAAAACTGATTTTTCCCCCTTATTCTTATAAAAAAAACACAGAAACCTAACAAACAAACAGCAAGCCGGTGTGTCACTTGGTTCACTGGCCAGCATTAAATAACTTCTTTCTGCCTTCCATTCCAGACATGGCCTCCACGTTCTTCCTCCAGTCTGTCACCTCCTCTTTCTGTGGAAAGGGAGAGAGAGAGAGAGAGAGAGACAGAGAGAGAGAGACGGAGAGACACAGAGTCAGAGAAACAGTGAGAGAGAGAGAGAGAGAGAGAGAGACGGAGAGACAGAGTCAGAGAAACAGTGAGAGAGAGAGAGAGAGAGAGAGAGAGAAAGAGAGAGAGAGAAAGAGAGAGAGAGAGAGAGAGAGAGAGAAAGAGAGAGAGAGAGCGAGAGAGAGAGAAAGAACCACTTTCAGTCAAACAGGGAGACAAACAGCATGAGAGCAGCGAAAAATGGAGCTATAGCCTGAGTGTACAATTATCCCTAATGGCAGTAGATTGTTGGTGTGAATATGCCAGAGACAGGCGGTATATGGCTTATACACCAACTCCATGAGAAAACGCAAAGCTACAGTATCAAACTGGACCATACTCTTGCAAGCAGGAGTTCCTATATGGTCTTTGCTTGGAGATACAGTTCTAATAACCCTCCATAATTGGAACTGGGCCTTTTTATTACATGATTTGCCCTGATCTTTTCACTCCCACATCTAATTTACGATAATAGGTCTTCAATGAAGCATCCACTGAGAGGTTCTTCTATAGCAGAGGTCACTGACCCTCCTCCTGGAGATCCACTTTATTGCTGTCTTTAGCTCCAACCTGCTTGTTTATTAGATGTTCTGAGGATGTTCAAAAAAGGTCTTTTAGAGTGTGGACTTTTCAGGAAGGCAGATCCCCATGACCAGAGTTTGTGACCACTGTTCTACACCATCACTCCAAAGAACCTTATTAGCACCTTCATTTACAAAGGTATACTTTGGTGACAAATTTAGCATTGGAGATATGAGGCTAATATCAATAACAAGACTAGACTAGACTAACAAGACTAGAAGAAGACTATTTTCCATACATTCCAAAAAATTTATTTGTTAAGCTAGTGAGGACTTGAAGATGTGGTTTAGAATTAAACATGACTTAAAGAAATGAACAAAACCATGCTAATGAATGCTGGGGGCAGCCACCATTCAACTATACTTTGAGGTTTTGTTCATTTTTATAGCTCAAGTCATTCTGAGTCCTAAACCACATCAACTAGGCTTCACCACCTTAATGAAGAGCTGCATGTGGTTTGAGCAGGTTGGGGTGTTTTTGGGGATGTAGTTATGGCAAAGATTTGGGTAACTATTGACTTCTAGGGTTTGTTAGCAATGTTAGCCTTATACACTACACTACAGAAGTCAGCCAGGCAGACTGGAAACAACAACAAGGCTAATGTTACCACAGGTGTCACCTTGCTGTTGTTAGCTTACTATGTGGCCAAAAAAGACAAATTATTCACTTATGTTGTGCCCTGCAATTTCTTCTTGATCTGAATGACACTGTTGATAACATTCTCCAAAACTTGTCCAACCTAGCAACAGTTGCTATGAATGAATGCATTTGTAGGTGGGGCATGGATAGGTCCGTCTGGAACCTTTACATTATGTGGAGGTTCTTTATGCTTCACTTTTCACAATTTTTTTTTCAAAGAATCATCTGTGTAAAAGTTTTAAGGGAAACTAAAGTGCTTCTTACATAACATAGCTTTAAAGAACTCCTTTTGGCACATTTATTTTTCAGACAGCACTAAATGCTCTAAATTCTACAGGAGCAATCCTGAAAAAAGTGATAAGCGACTAAACAGGGCAAGCTGAAACTTCAGTAGGGAAGAGACAAAGCAGCGCTTTGCTGGCATCAACGTCACCTTTTCTTCTTCCTTTTTCACAGTCTTGAGGTTGGCTTTGAAGTCAGCCTTCATGAGTTTGTTGTCCGTCAGCGCTCCCAACATGTCATCTGCTGACTTCTTCACTCTCTTCAGTTTGGGTCTCTTCATTTTCCCCTTCAGCTCATAGATTTTCTGGTGCAGTGACTGAATCTGTTGGAAAGGAAGTTTTAGGGCATATGGTACCATATGTGTGAAACAAATCTAACAAGTATGAAGCAATTATAGTTAGAAGCAATATGGCAAATTTCTTTCCCTCAAGATTTACAAAACAGGAACGCTCTCCATCTTATTTGTACCATCAGACTCCCTGAGAGTTATAAGAGAAGAAGTTGCCCCCACCCAAGAACAGTATCATAAGAGAAGAAACCCCCCTGAAGAACACTGCTCATTTTCAGTGTACAGGCTGATGGTGCATCAACCTATTCTTGACTGAGCAAAGACAGCAGTAAAACATTTGAAAGGTCAGTTTTGTCTATTAATGATCTTTTATGATTATATTAATTACATAACAATATGATATCAATTAATTTAATGATTAATACTAAATGACCAATACTGTATTGTTGTTTTTGTAGTTGTTGCTACTATTAGCAGAAGCATTCAACACTGAAATGGTATTAGACATTAGACAATAATACATTTAAACCTTTCTTGTGCAACCCATAATACGTGTATAGCTCAGTATGGTATATTATTTCACCAGAGGTACATTAGACTATATTCATTAAATGTATTAGGATTGTATTAGGGGGGGCTTCTTCCCTTACCCTATCCTATACTAAACTGAATCAAAGTAGGCTAAATTAATAATGAATAACTGAATATGGAATGACCGCATCGATACCTCTTGGTCGTTTCTGGCCACCTTTATTGAAAGGTCGTATCGTGCCTCATCCACGATGTCAATCTTGAGGTGCAAATCTTTACAAAGCTCCTGCAATAGACATTTCATTACATTTCTCTCATTTGGATGCCAAAATGAATGTTGTAAAACGGAATTTAATTTAAGTAAATAAGACTTTACTTTTGGCATTCACTTTAATAACCTCATTACCTCACTTTAACAACAGAATGAGACAAAACTCATTTTGGTAAAAGAACAGAAGCTGTTCTTGTGGTATTTGTAAAATCCACAGCCATATTCAAAATACTACAATATTATTATGTGATATTAGATGAATCGGGGCTGATGTTATAACAATATTGATGACTGTCACATAAGCCATGAAGTAAGGTACTAGTAATATACAGGAGCGTATGGAGGGAGTGGTGATGTGTTTGGACCAAGCCAAAAAGACTTAAATCAGCAGTACCTGCAGCTGCTGTCCTGAGAGGCCAGCGAGCTTCAGTGGAGGTGCTCTCTCATTCAGAGCGTTCTCTCTCTCTATTCTCTTCTGCTCTGACTCTTTCTCCAGCAAGCTCTCTGCCTTCCTCAGAAGTTTAGTCTGTGAAAGTAAGAGTGGGTGATATGATAATGTTATAGGTTTACATGATTATGTTATGGGTAGGGTGGTAGTGGCCTAGTGGAGAAAATACTTGCCTGTGAACCTGATGACCATAAAGTTGCAGGTTCAACGCCCCCCCTCACTTTCTACCCTGTGTCCTTGCGCAAGACACTTAACCCTCAGTTGTTCCAGTGGGACTATCCCTGTAACTAATGACTGTAAATCGCTCTGGATAAGAGTGCCAGCCAAATGCCCCCTTTACATATGGATTTACATCCTACTGGATTTTTATTATGGGACCAAGTCTTGACAGTCAGGCCCTGAGTCAGTACAGATAAGTCTCATGTCAAGCCTCAGGTCCTAAACTTTGAGTCTGAGTGCAATTTTCAGGAAACTGAATGCCATTTCAACACTGAACATCAAAAAAGATGGCAACGCTAATACAACACATTTAAATGACAGAACATCTGCATTTTGTTAATCTTTTCACATCATTTGGAAGTATCAAATGGATAGTGGCATTTATCCATTTATCCATTTCTTATGCAACGACATAAGAAATAAAAAGCTTTGCTAATATTCATTTTGTTTAAAGGGGCCTTTAAAGGCAGTCAATATATAAACTCTTGGCCTTTTTCCAATCTGATTCATGAAGTATCAACCTGGAATGGTATTTAATTAACAGGTGTTCTTCGTCAAGAGTTCATTAGTGGAATTTCTTGCCTTCTTAA
>JBBPCX010000135.1:25251094-25272789 GCA_037974365.1 Hydrocynus forskahlii | reverse complement strand
ACGCAGTACCTGCGTTTTCTTCGCGTCGCGATTTTGGCTGAAATTGATGCCAAGAAAACGTTGCATGCAGCCACATGAACGCACAGCTGAGCGAGTGCTGGTGCTGAACGCCTGTGTGGCCACTTTGATTTGCTCCAATGAGCAGAAAAATGGTCGGCGCTCAGTCCGCACTTACCTGGTACCACGAACGCCCGAAAAACGCCTGATTCAGACGTCTGTGTGGACGAAGTGGTTCACTGGTCTTTGCTGATGAACATTGTAGAAGCATTGTTGGACAATGCAGCAGGACAAGGTATTGAAACAGATACTAATGCAGCTATAGAGACCTTCAGGTCACAAAACTGCAATGCTCTCAAGCTACCAAGTCGATTACCTGACCTAAACCCCACAGAGCACCATTGCACTCCATGAAAAGCATGTTTCCATAAAAGCAAAAAGGAAACAAGCATGAACTGAAAATGGCTGGTTTACAGGCCTATTAAAGCATAAAAGAGGAATGTAATAGATTAGTCCATGACCAGTGTAGATTATGGTAAAGCTTATTTGCATATCTGTCCTCTGTGTTATGTTGGGGATTGTGTGTGTATATTTGCATGTTACTGCCAAGCTCTACTAACAATCACTTTCACTGGCCTTGGTCATGAGATGCCTATGTGTTGAAGTACTGAAGAAGACTTTGAATGAAAAAACATCTTTCAAGAACTAAAACAGTTTTTCTTTGTCCAAATGGATATCAATGTAAAACAGTTATTATTTTCTCACTGTGCTGTTCTACGGTGCCTACTTGCAGTTTGCACTGCATGTGCCGTAATATGTGTGCATAGTATGATTTTATTTTAATACAGTTCTACATGATGTAGGGGCCCAAAGGTAAAAAATGTATGTCTCGGATTAAAAACAGAGATACTTTTGGTTGAAAAAGCGCTAAAATTTCTATACCTGTCATTAGGCTGCTGTATGCTTGCAGAGCAAGCACACTATTGTTCTTCTTAAGTTTTATAATTCTTCTTCCGTTCACCCGTTTTTTGGCCCCCTACTCCTCCCAGGGCTTTCGAGATAGAGACACCGTTCCAACTCTGAAACGTCGGGCCCGATCTGGAATAGCGTGCAGATAGTCCTGCTTGGACACGCTTCGTCCGAAACCAACCAAACTTCAGGCCAACTTCCCCAACACACAAACGCGGTCGGTGATGACCAGCACTCATCTTTTCCTTTTCTTTTGCTCATCCCTTTTTCCCCATTCACTTCCATTCATTTTTAACCCCATTGCAGTTTCAGAAGAAGAAACTTGCAGGCTCCATACCATACAGTGACCAAACTGTATGAAACTTCATATGAGACCTCAGGCCACGCCCCCAAAGACACACCAGTTTAAACTGAACAATATGGCCAAAACTATTGGAACACACACACACACACACACACACACACACACACTATTGCTATGTTAATGCTAATGCTATGCTAATGCTATGCTAACACAAATGCTATGCTATGCTAATGTTAATATAATGATAATGCTAATTCTATGCTAATGCTATGCTAATGCTAGGCTATGCTAATGTTAATGCTATGTTAATGCTAATGCTAATGTGAACGCTAATGCTAATGCTGTATGCTGCATTTGAGCAAGCACACTTTGCATTTTCTCTGTGGAAATGCAGTATAGTTATATATAGAACTGTTCAGAGTGTCCCAGGGTTTTCTAGGAAATGTGTTCTCATATAAAAGCAACCTGAAGAAAGAGTAACAGCACTGTATCTGCTAATGCATTACCCAATCCAAGAGCAAATGTGAAAGTGGAGGAAAAACCTCTTCTCTGAGTGAGTCATCGTATAGGCCATCTCAAGGCTATAAAAGCAGCTTTGAGTCTGTACAACTGGGCTTTGAAAAGAATTCACCTTTGGCTCCCTAAACAACTTTTGGATGGTTTGAATAACTGTTTTTGTAATAGGGTTTTTTGTAAATACAGGTCTGAAGAACCTATTTAATGTTTAAGGGCTTCTATAAACATTTAAGATAAAGATTTCAAAAATAGTTCTTGGCTTGGATGTATGATTTTAGAAAGAACAAAAACTTAAAGTGGGAACCTTTATATTACAATGGAGACTTTAAAAGGCTCATTTACAAAAATGGTTCTCTAAGGAATCATACTTTTAAAGGTTGTTTAGAGCAGGGGTTTGCAATCTTTTTAACAATGCATCCACTCTAAATAGCCATCTTGGCTACATATCCTGCACTATATTAATACGGGCTGCTTTTTAGGAGACATTTCCTAAACTGAAAGCACTGTAAACATGGTTTTCCTGGGATTCTCTTCTGAGGGTTTCTTTGATTTTAGATGTACTGATTCTTACCTTTTTTCAGTGGCCAGTAATAACAAAATAGTGGACTTCAATTAAGCTACTAATTAGGCAACTACCCCCCCATTGCCACAGTCATGCAGTCCGGTATCAAATGACCAGTTCATTGACCAGTGTTTATGAACCTTTCATTTACAGAAGTAAAAATGGTCCACTAAAGAATGATTTTGCCTTGTTTTTTCACGAGTGTACGTCATGTTCTGTTCCTTTGTTAAATAGTCTGCCAGTCATCCAAAGGTCCACTGTGCTTCGTACTTCGGCTGTATTATTTTTCCTGGGATTTAACCCATTGTTCTTTGTGCTCATTTCTGTTTGGAAGTAATACGCCTCAGAAGGGGAAAAGTGTGACATACTACTACCTACCAGCAGGTCCAATAAAGTCAGAGCTGAGTCGGGACAATTTTTCATCCAGAATGACTGCTTTGGCTCCACAGCTGAGGCCATGGTGCCAAAAAAAGTGTCTGAGGAGCACAAGCCTTAACTTTTTATCACACAGATGTGCATCTTTACAGGCCCTTTCATCTGCCTCGGTTTTGGGTCTCTCTTCATCTGTAGCTCACTACAGCTGTTCTCAAAGGAGGGTAAATGAGAGCCAGGAACCTGGGTTCATGCTCTGTTTTTTTTTTAGTAGAATAATGATTCAGTTTCTTCTCAAACCACACATGTATGTAGTACACGTCTCAGTAACAATGTCAGCTTCCTAGGCACAACTGTGTTCAACACAAGAGCAATCTTAGTGAATCTTACTTACTTCATCTACACTTAGTATATTCTTTAGACAATTTTATATGGCATGCACATAAATGACATATTTAGGGTGTGTTTTTTTAGTTTGTTTGAAGACCTCTGAAACTAGTTTTTGTCATGTCATGTTTACACAATTTCATTTACATTCACTTTACTTGCATATTATTATAGCTAAGGTTTTCCAGAATATAACATTATTTGTCACTTTGGCATTGGTGTTTTTAGTTAGATGAAATACTTAAAAATGTAAAGGTGTAGCAAATTGCCTCAAAGTGCCAGAAAGGCCTTGGACCTCAGAGGGTTAATCACACAACAATGTAAGAATGCACAGTAAAGTTTGTCTTTCTGTTATGAACAATGCTCTTGGAAAAATACCAGTACTGACATATAATCACCATCAGACAGATGTTTAGATATGACCAATATGACAAATTACAATTTGATGACACATTTACTGTACTCTTGACTAGCAGAGCAGATAGGCAACACAGGGATTGAATTAATTTTACTGCAAATGCACTGCAGAGATAAGTGTTCTTTCAAATCTCTGTACTGCTAATTAAGGTAGAGGCAGTCCCAGTTTCTATATTGTATAACTACCAGTGTTTTGACTAAAGTATCCACATCAGCAGATTAATACGAAATGGTAGATTGATTCCAATTTTCATTTCCAATATCGTTGCATTCACGTTCCTAAATATATTTACATATATGTAATATATATAGCCTTTGGTCGTTAATACAAATTCTCTTTGGTCTTGGCTTATGCTACTTTAACTGGATCTGTGAATCTGGCTCTATATATTTGTAAATACTTGTTCACCAAGCGTTTTTTCTGATGTTGGATCTGATCGCAGAATTGGGTTCTATGGGTTTGGCATTAAAAGAGTCAAGGTTATGCAGAAAATACCTCTACATTGTGAACTATTGTATTGGTTCTGTAATTATTTGGGGGGCTGTTGTTTTCCAAATATGCTGGCATTCATGTTAGGACACATCCCATCAAGGTCTCCATGAAATACCAGACAAATTTGGATCTCCTTGCTTTGTTGTGGTTGGATCGATTAAAATAACCGCAAACATCAAGCTTTTTTCAAGCACTGGCCATTCCTGAGCATCCATAAGTAAGAACATAGGAATAAAGAATCTGAGAAAACTGTGCAGGAAAGGTTGGTGTTAGATCAATTGCGTTTGTACTAAAGGCAACGGATCTCATTATTTTTGAATATTTTTCTTTGAACTTCTCTGACAGGTTAGATATATGTTCCACGTACAGCCAAGCTAATAAACATCAAAAACATTGTTCTCTGTTCTAGACATTCCAGTAATTCCGGAGGGCAATGTACTCATTCCTCTTTGTTGTCCATTTGCATTTGTTTCCCATTCACCATTTTAAAGAGTGTGATATTCATTGGGTTGCCTGGGTTTGTTGTTATTGCTATTTGTGTAATGTGATTGTCATGTTTAACAGGGGAGAGATGTCTTGCTAAAGAGACTGCATACTGATGAAATCACTTCTGCAGATAGGAATGTCCTTGGGGCCATTTTCGCACTGATTAAAAGCCCATTCAAGGTAGTCCTTCCCCCTTCTCTAAACAAAACAAGCATTCCTAAAACTGATACAATGATAACACTCATTATGCAAGTGAAAGGAAGAGATAGCGGAAAAAAAACACGACATAACCAGACGAGAAGCTTATCTGAATATGTTCTCCAATAACAGCCAAATACTCATTTTCCCCCTCACTTCTCAAACGTCATAGGGCAAAAAGCTGAGGCTCCCTGCAATTGATTAGTTGTCAGATCAATTGATTATGATTGCTGTCTTGAACGAATCGTGAGCTCTTACCCTACTATCTTTTGAACAGAATATCTCTCCCCACTTTGATCTCCAGGCTCCCCCTGGACTCTTTTGGGCCTGGAATCTTCTTTTGATCAATAATGGCTCAGAATACACAGACATAAGAGCGAGGTCAGAATTCTGACACTGCTGGCAGACAGAAATTCTTTTAACAGGCCAGGGATCCCTTAAAACCACAAGGACCATTTGAGATTCAGCAGCAATCACTTTTACAATGGTGAAAGGGCCACTGCCAAAATGTGAGACCTTGAGCGGAGGATACGTTTAGAGTTAAATAACCGTCTTCTGCCGAGTGCTGATTATACAGCCTGAACACTGCAGCCTCACTTTACCTCGGTGAACCATAATGGCTCCGAGTCAGCGGGGAAAGCTTCACAGTGTGAAGTGTCCAGCTGACGGAGCAACCCTTTCGCTTTACAGAAACCGATGTGCACAGTGGACAACTGTTCCATGTCCCTCTCTGGGATTGACCTATGAATAATGAGCAATTAACAGTGGCTGAAGCACCACCAGCAACCAGGCACTGTGATGCAATTGGAGATAAGGAGGCTGACCTTAGCATCCCCCCTCTCTCCTGCCTGAAGTCCATTCTTAATCAACAGAGATCAGTTCAATTTACTCCGTCTGGCGTTTCGCTGGCCTTCATAAGTGAGAAAAAAAGACACAAAGCCAAAGCTGCCCACCCTCCTCCCAACCGTCTCCCTGTTTTGACACATGACAGATCAAATGCCAAGGACATTTTCCACTGTCAGATGCTGCGTTCTTTAAATACATAAAAATGTCTTAAATGTCACTTTATGCAGGAAGAGGTGGAGGGACTACTCTTGTTACAGTACAGTACATTTTATCCATAAAAATATTTATAATCTACAATTAAATCATAGTAAATGTTCTTTAACATAGGTTTAGTTCTAACATTTTTAATGATTTTATAAATGTATTATTTTGATTTGAGTATAAATACATAGAATTAAAAAAAAAAAATTATACCAATTTCAAAAACCAGCATCCAACTTGAGGAACTATACACTATATGGACAAAAGTACTGGGACACCTGACCATTACAACAACAGGGACTTTAATGACATTGCATTCAAATATATAATGTATTAATATGGAATTTCAAATACATATTTTAATATGGATTTTGATATGGAGTTGGCTCCCCATTTGCACTATAACAGCTTCCACTCTTCTTGAAAGGCTTTCCACAAAATTTTGAAGTTTCTGTGGGAATTTGTGCCCATTCATTCTGTAGAGCATTTATAAGGTCATGCACTGATGTTGGACGAGAATGTCTGGCTCTCAGTCTCCGTTCCAGTTCATCCCAAAGGTTTTGGATGGTCAGGGCTCTGTTTGAGCTAGTCAAGTTCATCCACACTGAACTCATCCAGCCATGTCTTAATGGAGCATGCTTTGTGCACTTGGATACAGTCATGCTGGAATAGAAAAGGTTCTTCTTCCAACTGTGTCCACAAAGTTGGAAGCAAGGCGTTGTCCAAAATATCTGGTGAAGCATTAAGACTGCCCTTCACTGGAAGTAAGGGGCCAAATGAATTTGTTTGTATATATAGAGTAGCTGGCTAAATTTGGGGATTTTTTGTGAGCATACACACACACACACACACACACACACACACACGTCCATGCCACTACCACATGAGTGTCTCTACAGCTTTGAGAATGGTCCACCACGTAAATAATACCTGCTCAGCAATGACCCTGACCTTTGATGAATGGGGTAAAGGAGGCCAAACAAATTATGGATAGAAGCAAATGTGCTACAGTCTGTAACTGTAGAACTACAAAATGCACCTATCTGGCACCAAACCATTTACACCAGCCACTTTTATTCAAGTTAACCGGTCAAGGCTGGCTGTCTGGCTGTTTCCCTTCGGGGATTGAATAAGTGTGAGTCAACCAAAATACAAGAGCATTGGAAGAGTTCCACAATGTTTCCTGGTCTTGTTCCTTTACAGTAATTTAAAAATGCTTAATAAAAGTGATTGGCAACGTTATCATTTAAGTAGGGATTTGCAAACCCTTTTCACCCCTTTGCCTTATGTCATCTAATGCTGATAACAGTAAGTAACTACATGCATTTTGACACTGTTTATGGATATCTTAGCTGATGTTAGGGAGCATCATTGTAGAAGGAAGGCTTTGCATGATGTTTTTTCTGGAGTAGTGATGTTCTTCCGAATGAAGGGCCACGAGCATTGTCCTGAAGTATTATAGCAAAGGAATATTCAATATTCCTGCTTTTTTGTATTTTTTATTACTGTTGACAGACACACCTGGTGAGCTGCATGTTCCATGTGGTCGAATTGTTTAACTGATATTTACGTGTGTTTGCGTGTGTGTGTGTGCGCATGTGTGTGAGAGAGAGAGAGACAGAGAAAGAGAGAGGGAGAGATGTATACTGTTTGTGCTGATGTGTATTGTACATGACTGAACACTCAGGTCGGTGTGTAGAATGAAAGTGGAGACAGTCCTGTTGTCATGCAAACATGCCATGTGCAGTGATTGAGGACGTCAAGTTTGTCAGGAAAGTGTGAGACCGCCCCTCTGTCACACTCCCACGCATGTTCTGTTGTGTAAGAGTGCCAGTGTGTGTGTGTGTGTGTGTGTGTAACGTGAGACTCTGTCACAGATAAAGTCATGCAATAGATCTGCAGTGACAGTCACTGATAAGATGCTAGTGAATAACTTCCCTTCAAAATCTGTCAAGACTCCTCACATCTGATAGCTTTATCTTTATTTTTTATTTATTCACTTTTTAAGTGTTGCATTCACCATGAAAAATAAATGTAGCCTTATCTGAATACAACAGCAAAGACACAGGTGTACGATGCTAGCAAGGCAGACTTCGTTGTGCTATTTCCACATTTTCACGGCCACTTTGGAAAGGTCACAGACCACACACCTTGCCCTGATTGCTACATTTGCCCTTTGCAAATGCTTATTACTTAAACAAGATTTATAATAACGAAGTGTCCATCATTCAGTCTTATAGTCCAAGCGCCTCGCCCAAGGCATCAAATCCTTTCTCACTAAGAATCCACTACCAATTAACAACACGTCAGCAGGGCTATTAAAATCATTTAAGTAAAATGGATTGCCAGGCCTGAAAGCAGACCTCCATAGGTGAGTAATGCTGCTGCATGAGGCTTTGGCATGAACCATTATTACGGTTCTTGGGGCTTTCAAAGGGATGCTTAAAAACTGAACCTTCATAGATTATAGGTTGAAATACTTGCTTTCCAGCTGCATTTCTGAGACACTAGAGATCTAGGCATGCCATTACTGAACATCTAGCCCTCTGAGTCCCATCTGACACAACCTTTATGAGAAGGCAACATGACATTGAACTGATTAAGAGCTTCTCCTTAACAGCTTTCCAGTGGAAGCCTTGGCACTAGGTCAGGATCTAACCGCCTTTAAACATGCGTTAAAATTCTACTAGAAACAGTACAGGAGGGAGCTTTTATCTAGGATCATAATGTAATCTTTTTAAAAGCTTTAACAACAGGTGATGGTTGCTTGAATATGTATTGTGAGGAATATAATGCTGCACAATCTAATGTACTACATGCCTTGGGAGAGATTAAGACATGCTCTTAAAAATAAAGGCTCCTAAATGGTTCTTGACCTGAAGGTTCTTTAAACTTTAAAAATGTTCTTCACACTTGCACATCTCATTTATACAGAGTTGGTATCTAGTTTTTGGGGTACCTATTGCAGCTGTAAAGGACCATCCATTAAAACTCAGTAGGTCTGGTCTAAACAATTAAAATATTCAAGTGTCTGTTATGTTGATATTTGGTGAACATTTTCATAAAACCAGGAGAAAATGGCATTTATTCAAACAGCAATTATGAAATAAAAAATGTCATACAGGAGTCATGGAAATTAAAGACTGCAAAACTCTCCTCTACAATTTCACAAGTCACCTTTTTCTCTGACAGATTGTACTAAGATGAAAGAGTGTCACGTCTGTGGCTGAGGGGTAGTGAAGCGAGGCGCAAGCTGCAGGTTCCTTGGATGGAATTATTTTAATACAAAAAGACAGACTCTACACAAAAACCAAAACCAGAGAGGCTCGAGGGCCTTTTAACACAAAGTAAACATAAAACAAGGCCACGAGAGGAACGGGTAGCATGAGGGTAAATGTGAGGGATAACCAGCACTGAATACATAAACTCTAGAACTTGAATACTCAACACACTCAGACAAGACCCAATCATAAAACACAATCACTTAACATAATCACTTAACAAAACACAGGACAGCTGACAGTGACCACAGACACAAACATGCACTTATTTCAAAATAAGAGTCTCCAAAACAAAAACTAACCTGCTGACCGAGACGTTACAAAGAGAAAGATGTTAAAATGGTAAATAACATATAAACAAACACATTTTGGCTCTAACAGAAATGGCAGCACCGCTAATCAATAAATCTATATAACTTTAGTATAAAACACTGAAATAATTTAATTCCTAAGTCTCTTGTTTAAGAGAGGTGTACTAAACTGCAGCTAAACTGATGAATGAAAAAATTTTTTTAATGAAAACATTTAAGTCCTGGAAAAAATAAGAGACCACCGCAAAAATGTTCAGTTTCTCAGGTTTAATCTTTTATAGGTGCAAGTATTGACCTTAACAGCTCTGCCTTGGTTTTTAAGAACTGCTGACAATATTTCTCCTAATTTCCAAATACAAATATTGTTCTTTAAAGCATAATTTTAAAGGAAATGGCAACACATCAAAATAAAAGAAATGATGCAGTGTTTACAGAAAGAAAACAAATCTCTTGTTCAGTCTTAAACAAAATGAAATAATTACCATTGATGTACTTCTAGTAGTATTTTACCATCCAACTGGTCACATTTCTAGAGGAGAGTGTCGATTACAGCAGTGTTTTTATACTTTTCCTCATTAAATGAACTTTGATTCAGGTGATCACTAATCAGTACCTCATAAAGCAGAATGAGGTGCTTGTGTAGGAATTTAACAGACACTGGCCTGGAATGGTTGTCATACTCAGAGATGCTGATTAAAAAATAAATTGCAGTGGTCTCTTATTTTTTTCCGGAGCTGAATATGTCAAACTAAATTCTGTATCATGACTGCTATTTAGGTACGCAAAAATCCTAATATCCTAATATTTCTTTCAGCATCTTGGTTAAAAGGAAGTATACATGTGTAGGACTGTCAAAAATGGGCATATTTTGTTTCAAAGACAAACTATTTAAAGCATACTGAATTATTTTCAAGAGGTATTTGGATGCTCATTTGGAAACACCTACAAGTCTCTGAAGTCTAAAACCTGCTATTTGGGTCAGCCCTAAATCTTAGCAATAAACCATGAAGGTAACAAATTCCCTCTTTTTTTTTTTTTTTTGAAGAAACTGTAGGGCCAAGATGAAAGGGAGCACTGTTAAATCTTATTTAATTCTCAAGGGAGCCATGAACGGAGAGCAGGTCTCAGACAAAAATGCTTTTAGCATCTCCTATAAATGTAGAGCTTGACCCGCTGCACCTGCTCTAATTAGCTTGCTACCCAGCCCCACACTCAGAAATTCCCTTTGCATTAATCAGTTTGGGCCCATTAATGTGGGTCCCATCTTAAATATTTACTAAGGGATCTCCAGTCCTGACCATTCAGAAATATGGATTCCATAGGCAGAAGTGCTTTTGCACCTCACAAATCAAGACCCCAGCCATGATATATTGCGATCTCCAGAGCACATAATTACTCTGACTCTGTCAGAAGAGTGACTACACATGAGTGAGACAATGAGTCACATTTATCTAGAAGCTTGACATGAGGAGAGATCATTTATCACTTTAGAAAGGAAATTTCAAAGATGTCATGATGTCCTGAAGTATTCCAGAGAGAACCCCACCACGTATATGCCAGTACTAGTAGCAAATCTTTCCACTTACCATCTTTCAGTGGACAATTCTGAAGAACCATTATAGTACCAGCGTGTGAAGAATATTTACATAATGTAAAAGTGTTATACCATTTAAAGGTTTTCCTCACAACTGTGCAGTTTAAGAACTTGGCTCTTTGTTGTGATAACATGTTTGGAAAGACATTAAAAAGACCCTTTACAACATCTGGTAAGAAGAACTGATGCTGGAAAGCTACTGGTGAATACTCTTACTTCAGTAACCCTTAAAAGTCATAATGATCACTGGTGGTAACAAAAAGTGGTGTAATTTAATGTAGCTAGTTGAAAGAAGCAGAGGAAATCTGTACGACATTTATAATAAGAAGTGATCTTGTTTGCAGAGCAAATAACCATCTTTTTACATTTTGACTGCTTGACCCTGAAACAAACATAAAAAATGGTAAAAGTGCTCACTTGAACAGAGCGCAAATTGCATGCAGATGTAATTTCATGCGTAACTCATTATGTAATTAAACAGATAATTATGTGCCTTCATTTGAATACATAAAGTGAACAAAATAATTCTTGACTGTTTGAAAATGTCCCATCACCGCACATCTTGAGTGCTTTTTTACAGTAAAGCAGAAAATACACATCACAGAGTATAAAGGATGAATAAACAGAAATGAGGAGCTTGATTTAGCAAATTTCACTTGAATGGAAAATTGAATCTATCAATCTCAGGCCTTCCCTGATTGGCAGGACTGCTGTTTTAATATTGCAACAACAAAAGCTTTCGAAAACAACAGGCCTCTGGGGGGGGGGCACGAATTGGTCTCAGCATTTTCTGCTGAAGGCTTTAAGCTGAAAATAATAGAAACCTATGTGTACGTGCAGTATTTAGTATTTATCGACTGCTAGAATGGTTTGCGGTGTTTAAATAAAGAATTGCTGAAAAAAAGGTACCTTTATCAGCAAAATAAATGGACTGTTCACTTGCTCTGTGTATTTTTTTTTTCTTTTATGTACCATTCATTTTTAATTCGAAATTCAATCAAGTCGCTCTCCCTCGCCTCGGCAAACGAAATTGCCACCCCTAATGAATGGAAAATGAAAATGACTCAGTTAGTGTTTTAAGCCAAAGTAAACATTGTTTAATTTCTCAGTTAGATTAAGAACAAGCGTGGACCTGCATTACAATAGCTGGCATCTGACAGGCAGGTAAGGGTGTCGCACTCCGGGGAGCAGTGAAAGGTGACCAAACACACACAGCAACACAGCCACTACTGGAGGAAAAGCACACACACTACCGTGGTGTTAGTCATGACATTAACCCAGAAGAAAACACCCCAAATTGTTGTCACTGTTGGTCATTGGAGGCCACTGTCTCCAATGGCTTATTACTATAATAAAATGCTGAAAAACAAATGATAAATTCCATGAATGCTCAAAAATGTATTATTTATGATTTGTTGTTAATAATAATTACCTGAAATGCAGTTAACAGTAGGTTATGGCTGTCCAGCAGTCAGTTTACAGATGATGCCATTATAAAAAGGAACCCTGTTAATACAGGTTCAGTATTCAGTTATACACTGCAGACTCCTGGACCTTAAAGGAATAGACGTGTCAAAACGTGCCTCTTTCCTTTAGCACTAGAGTTACAAGGCTAATGACAGAACTAGCAAACTCTAGACTTTTCATGTCTTTCCTGTAAATTTTTCTCCATATGCTTGAATTGCATCCAGCTCTTCATTGTGGTGGCTCAGACTAGTCTTTGCGGTTTAGGACACAGTATGACTTAATATAAAATGAACAAACCATGCAGCTAAATGCTGCCTTTTCAGACAAGGCTCTGTTGGCAAGCTGTCACACCTGGGCCGTCTCAGGTACGGCCACAACAGAGCTCGTCGCCTGAGTATTAGGGGATGACTCAGCTCTGGGCACAGGTGTGAAAGGTTTATGTGAGTATGATTGGTCGTTGGGTGCCTAAGCAGCCTGGGGGAAGTCCCCAGAGAGTAAGGGAATCAGGTCAGGTTGCTAGGTACCTAACGACAAGTCCACCTGTCTCTGATTAGTGGTAAATTGTGATGATGATTGTCCGTGTCGTGTGACTGGCTGTCTGTGTGTGAGTGTGGAGTTAAAAGCTGGTCGGACCACGGAATCTGTGCGGGATCACTGAAGCACTACTTGCAGTCGGGCCGTGCCAAGGGAACGTGTCAAGACCAAAGAATGCTACAAAGACGTATCGCTCCTGCAGTCCAGAACAGAGAACGCTAAGCACTGGGTAACTGAGTGTGTGTTCCGTCCTTGTGTCTCTCACCCTCTTCCCCTTCTGCCTCAACAGCCCTAGAACCCGGTGCAAGGCGAGAGACTTTCACCGAGGACTGCAGGAGTTTCAGATTTGTTCAGATTTTCAGTTTGATGTCAGAGCGATCAGGAACCCACGTTCAGAACAACCGGAGTAAAAGGTTCTCCGGCACTTCGTGAACTCCTGTACTGACTATGTTATGTTTGTGAGCCCGTTCACTACAAGGATCCTGATTTACGATTAAATTGGAACTGTGCATTTTCTACCAATCTGCGTGTGTGCGTCCTGTTTTCCCTAGCGGCCATGACACTATTATAAGGGATCAACAGGTTATCTTATTTTTAGGCACAGTGAAAAGGGTTGAAATGATAGTCTGTGGTATATAAACAATAGTTATATAGACTAGAGTTCAAGGTGCTAAGGGAATTTTTAGCAGAACAGATTCACCCCCTTTGTTGTGGGCACTATATTTTTGTGTCATTTCCTATGTTTTACCAAACATCAGGCCCTTACTCTGCCCAGAAAGTGCTTGCGGTAGGCTCGTATGGCGTAGTTACTTTCCAGCCTGTATCCAAACTCTCCCCCTGGATTCACCCCTTCTCCATCTTCCTCGTAATAGCAACTGTACTCCCATGAATTTGAGGTGCTTGCTGGGGTCTCAATGTCTTCTATCCAGTAACCCCCAAACTGTGGCAGGATCACCTGAGGGTACGGTGCACCTTGCTGCAGCACCTACAATGCATTAAATACATAATTCTTCAGTGTGGTGAGAAATTTTAGATGCGATTAAGTTTAACCAACAAAAAGTACACTATGCCTCACCTGTTCTATGCTTGGGTATGGAATGTAGTCATCCTACAGAAACAAACAACACTAAGGATTTATTCTCTTAAAATGCTCTTGTTTATACTTTATGTTCATACATTCTCACACATGTACACACACAATAAAACAGACACACAGGCACAACTGACACTGAGACATTAACTTTACACAATTTTTCACATATCCCTGATGTACTCCAAATTTGTAGTCAAATTTTGGAAAAAACTTCTCTTTACCTGCTCAAACCACATTCAGGTCTTCATTAAAGTTGCATAGACTCATTGATATGGTTCAGGACACAATATGACTGGGCTATAAAAAATTATAAAACTTCACCAGACATACATAAACAACCTAGAGTAGGAGTGCTCATCTGAAATCAGTTTTGTGCCAACAGCCATTATAAATCTCGAGGAACTGGTTCCAATATCAGTCCTCTCCTGCCCTGGTGTTGTCTGAAATGGTTAGCTATGAAATTCTGTCCATTTTTATCATTCACAGAAACTCCTAAATCACCCTGACAAGTCTGGACCACCTTTGTGATGAGCTAGATGTGGTTTGAGCTATTTGAGAAATGCGTTCTGAGGATGTATTTACAGAATATATGGGTGACTGTTACCAACAACTTTTTGTTAGCTAGCCTTGTAGCTTCAGTTCTACACTACCAAAGCAAAGTTTTTGACTCCAGAAATCTCCTGGGTGATCTAGGGAAGGTGGAAAATTTGAAACATTTAACCACAATGGTGACACAAGCACATGAAGGTGAATTCAGAAAAAAAAAAAAAAACATATCATGCTGTTTCATGATTGTCAGGGTATAAATGAATATGAGCAAATGAAGGGACATATACTGGCCTAGAGGGTCACTTCAGGGCTGTGTTCGTGTGTTTGCTGCTTTGTAGACATTTGGGAATACTGACCTACATAGCTGGACTTTCTTCAACATTAATAAGCTGGAAGCTAAATAATTTGTTACAGCAGTAAAGCATATTTATAATCACTGAAAACAAATGGCAGCATCTTCACACCACTAAAACAACCCTTTGTAGCCTTGTAACATATAAGCTGCAGACCTTCACTTTCTGTGGGCCTGTCCTCATCTCATCCACTTCTGACACCTGCTACAGGTCAAGGTCAACAGGTCAGCTTTCAATAGGTTATAAGTCATGGAAGGCAGGATGAGAAGATGAGCATTTTCTAAAGCTTTGAGGTAATGTTCATGTTCAATATCACTCACAGTTGTATAGTTATATTATTGCTAGTGACATGGTCACATGATTATCTGTAATGAGCCTGCGTGATGGCAGAATTATTCTAACCAGCTCAAACACAAAACTTTCAAATGTGTCCATTCTTACCTCCATCTTTTCCAATGAGTCAAAGAACTGTGCAGCCTGTAGAGAAGTAAGATCATTAGAGAGATCCTCTCTCAAATGCTTTAATTTATGTATGTTGAACAGACACATAATCAACAGCATTCTTCATTATGTAAATGCACTGAATGACTCATTCTATCTTCACCACACACACTGGATTATCCCAGCCTGGTTTGTCTTTATAGCTGTCCCATTAGCTTCGTCCATGAAACATAATGTGGTCTCATTTGCTTGTTAAAAGGGCTCAAACAGACACAACTTACTTAAAGTAGCAAACAGCATAGCCACCAGTTATTTCACACCCCTGCTCTTACAGTTCTTGATTAGCTGATGTTTAACCATATATCACTAATTCAAACGTTCAGTAGATCGATCAGGACTACCACAGTAAACTATCCTAATATGTTAATATATTCTCACTTTACTTTTAAATAAAAGACAAGGAAATATTTATTAAATTCAACATATCATTCCTATAAACCTACAACTTACTCTAACTCAAACCTCAATGTTAACCCAAAAGCTAATCCTGATTCTACTTCAAATAATGTTCATAATTAGACAGACTCTCCTAGACTGTTTTCTAAAACATTGTAAAACAGCTGCTGCTCTTTACACAGTGTATATTTAATGATGTATGGACCAATGTAAAAACTCCAAAATTACTTTTTAATATGTTAATGTTAACTTACACTTTGGGTTTTGAAAACCATTTAGATTGTTTAGAGTTTTTATGCACTGTTTATTTCTGGCATATACTATTATGTTTGTATTTTTACACGTTATTTCTGCTTAGTAAGCTTGCGATATCTCTCTTCTCTTTACAAGTGGGTTCCTAAACCTGCATGAACATACATGTAAACAGAGATGGGATGCGGTGTTGAGACTAGAAGTTTTCATCTTGACATATTCCATTGTTCACAAACTTATTTGAAACGTCCTTTTTTTCTTTTTTCACTTCTGAAACTCTGAGGGCCACATCACTGGAAACTGTCTGGGTCATGCTCCACTGAGCAAGCAGAGCACAGCTTCTGCACCCTTATATTTTTCCTCAAGGTAATAGACAAAGAGACAATAGTAATGTCTTCATTACTAATGTTATTTAATGAAAAGGTATCAGATTATAGAGTCTATTTGAACAGTTTAGCTTTGTAGTCCATCCTGTTATCTACAGGTCTCTATCATTTGTGGAAATAATTAAACCTCTTTTTAAAAAATGTATATGTGCAACATAAAGTGTTACAACATAAAGATCTACACTTACATTCACACCTACTCCATGACACCTGCATAAACCTTAGCTCCATTTCATTTCAGGACATGCAACGTCATTGATGCAAAGCACTGTTATTATAATCCATCAAAAGCTATTTGACTATTTTTAATCTGCTAAACATGAATGTTTAATGAGTGAGTGATTGAATATGTATAAAAGTGAACATATATGTGAGTGTATATATGTCAGCATGTGAGTAAGACTACAGGAATCAGAGGTAGCATGGCCTAATAAACCACTTGTCAGCGATGTGGGCAGCAGCCAACTAGTTGAGGACAGTACAACAACAAAAAATATGCACTACTGTACAGACAGGAGTAGAGTCCAGATGTGATTTTTCCAGCCAAACAAGAAGTCAAAAGTATTTAATTTATGTGTACGTACAACATAAAATTAAACTGCAGTTAAATTCCACTGTGAGATGTGAACGAGCTGGTGACATACAGCCTGATATTCCAGAAGGGTTTCAAGAATTATGATCCCTGATAGGGCCTGACATGAGAATGACCATGAATGCAAACCTTTCTTTTGATAAATTAGAGTAGAAGTTGGAAAATGCATGACTAACTATGGCTTCAAATAAAATTCAAGAATTGCTACGCTAGGTCCAGAATGTGTGTAAATTAGAATTTTAGTGAATGAGTATTTAAGTGATGATAAGTGAGTAAGAAGGTATATAGTAGGGTTGCACCGATACCAGTATTGGGTATCGGGCCAATACTTCGTTTGTCCATGTTTTTGCTAATTCGTACGTGAATTGCTGACACCATGCACCGATACCACTGAACAATATCCTATTTCACTACATCAACTGTTCACACTGGACGGATGTTTTCTATCCAAGAGCTATGAGATTTTTTTCAATAGGAGGAGTAAGCAATGTCAGCGATGTGGAAATATTTTAAGACAAAAGACCAATACAGGAGTAAGCCAGACTGTAAGATCTGTACTGCTACGGTGTCGAGGGCCGGAAAGGAAAGTACATCGTTTAACACAGGCAGCACGTAATCTAACTACGGCAAGCCTAGAGTGCAAAAACTGTCGAAGCGAATCCGGAGTGCTTTGTGTTCATAATGCGCGAGTTTAACTGAACCGTGCCGCGGACTTAAAGCTTTGTTCAAACCAGAATGAACGGTTTATTTTTGCCTTGCAATAGCCTTCTGTTAATATTTTTTTTATTTAGCCTTATTATAGGCTTGTCATAATAAAATTAAACCTGTCCCCAAATACTTGCACTTGCATGGACACCATTCTCAGAAATATCGGTATCGGTGCTCGGTATCGGCACGTACACAAATAAGAATACTCAAACTCTTATCGGTTTGTAAAAAAATGGTATCGTTGCATCCCAAGTATATAGGTGAGTATATGAGTGAATGTGTGTGAATGTGTAAAGATAACTATTCCATGAGGTGATTCACATCTAAAAAACATAGTAAGTATTTATAAATTGTTTATGTAGGCATACATAGGCATACATTCTATAAATCAGAGATAACTTGGGATAAAGAGAGATCAAGTATCACTTTATCTATATTGAGTCTTGTATTTGACTACAGTTCCCACCCCAGCTTGAATCTAAGTATGAAATGTAAATGTACTGTGAGTTTAAATGCGTGTTATATTATTTTTGATTAAGCATTTCATGTGATGTTTGACTGCAGACATGAAAAACAGCTCATTATGTTAATGGAACAAATGTTCCTCACTTTAGTACATTGAAAAATGTGTCAAGTGGTTGCACATGAATAAAATGTTTTAACACTATTGTTTCCAAATCAAGCAATCTTAAATATTTAAACTGAGTTGACGTAACATTTTACTTCTGGGCCATTTAAAAAAAATTAACCAGTTTTTCAGTCCTTATAAGTGTCCTTATAGATACAATACAATACAATGTCATTTGCTTGCACATCTATATATGAAAAAAACCCTCTTCAGTTTTGTCCATGTTTTTTGCTAACTTTGTACTAACCTCTGTCTTTTTCTTTTGACAGGGTCTGCTAATATGTGCAACTTGGTAGTAGCTTGGTTAAAAGCAGATGTAGATTTGAGTCTAGCTTTACAGGTATGAAGAACAGATGTGGAGTACTTAAGCACTGTTGTACGTCACTCCAAATAAGAGTGTCTGCTAAATGCATCATAAGACATCTTACATCATTTTGAAAATACTTACATAAGGTGGTCATAAATTATCATGTATTCAGTGATATACAGTGTATATGTATGTGTTACATCTCTACTCTGAATTTTCTTTAACTGCTTCCAGCTAGCCAGCATGCAGTTTGTTGTGTAGGGACTGAGTCAGGAAACCTAGAGTACTTCAGCTTACCTTCATGGCGGGTGGGGCAGTTCTTGGGGGAGAAGGTGGGCAGTCAGCCAGAGGAACATTGGAGATAGTCAGCAACTCCTGTTTCCTGTAACACAACATCATCATCATTATATACAGCCTCAGTTCAGACACTGCACAAATTGTAGTCTGTCCTACAATCGGTGCAGTGACTACAGCAATAAAGAGGTGCGTGCGGAGAAAACATTTCACCTTAAAGCAATTGTTTGATCAAGTTCACACTGATTTTCCTAAACCTCAAATGTAAGACATGTTTGCTTATGTGGTTTTGCACTGCTACAAAGCTAGTACAGCTTGTTTTAAGCGTAACCTCCATTAAATAGCATCATGCAAACCGTGTACTTAAATCAATTAAGAGTGGACAAAAGTTCAGGCTTCAAAAAGGCTCCTATTGTTTAAGTTTAATAATGAACAAAAAATGCTGTACATTTAAAAACTGTAGAACCAGCAGAAATTCAACTATCTGCAAGTGTATTTTGGATAATTTACTAGAGATTTGAGGCTAGGGTTAGGGTCAGTAATTGAGTGTAATAATTGAGGCATGCAGTTTGCAAATTGCTGATTGGTGACTTACATCCATTACTTGTGGGCAACATCAACAAAAGAATTGGCTGACTGACTAAGTATAGGAACTGTGTATATTAGATTTTCCAAATATGAACAGTTCACAGACAGAACTCAGAACTCAGCCCCTTAGTGAGTATTTTATAAAAAAAAAATTGATAAAAGCTTGTGTTGTTTTCTGCTTGTGAACTGTCCATATGGTAAACAGCTTGAGACATTTGCCAACGAACTTGGACACACCCTCTCTCTCTCACTTGCTCTCTCTCTCTCTCTCTCTCTCTCTCTCTCTCTCTCTCATCTCCCTTTCCTTGATCTGAAATGTACTTGCTGCATTTCATCATCATGAAGTTCATCAAAAAGAGACAGCCCTCATTTAGGTCATCTATAATGGACTCTTGAGGGGTCCAGGGTCTTGGCCTGCTTTACATTATTTTTTCAGTTCTGTAGCTTCCATAACCTTCCGTGGATTAAGGAAGAACAAGACAGGATGTGTGTGTGTGTGCGTATGTGTGTGTGTGAGAGAGAGAGAGAGAGTTAGAGAGGGAGAGAGAAGGATGAAAACTAAAAATATCCACCCAATCGCTCATAAGCTCTCTGTAGAGCTCATGAACAGACATCAAAGATCCATCATTGGACATGTCTCTAGTCTTTATTAGGAAGTTAGTGCTATATCACATATTAAATTTAATAAAGAGAGGACCTGCCATGACTGTTCTCAGAAATGACTGATGAAATAAAACAAAACACTGTGCCACTGACAGGATATATTGGGAATTCTAATCCATCCTTTACAAATCTACAGAGGCCAACCAACTACTACTGACTGCAGTGAATGTATGATGTTAATGTGTTATTGTTTTACAAAACACACACCTTCAGTTGTATCTAATTTAAACAGCTTAAGGATACACCTTAGGGGAAATTCAGGTTCTTCCTTTTTTATCTCCTCAAACTTCGCTCTGTTGCAGAGGCAATCATGGATACCCCCCAGCTTCATCAAACCTTAGCAAGCATGTGGGACATGATAACCCACTCGCAGGTGACTTGGAGAGGCATGGAACAAACTCCAGTGCCATTTACTAAAACGGCCATCTGCCAAAGTCTGAATACCCCCATCAAACTTCATGTTTTTTTAATCTCCAAGTGAAAGTAAGTCTACATTCTCTACTGGAAACATATATGAAAATTTTCTACAAATTTTAGAGCCCAAAAGCATGACATGGAACATACCATGCATATGAGCAGAAGGACATTTGGACAGGACTTTTTTTGTTAATATTTAGTAAATAAACAGTAATTTGCACAACCTCAAAAGTATGTCATAAATGACCTGTAGAGTCCTGTATATTTATGAAGCTGTTTTTAAAACACATGTTTATTATTATGGCATCTTAGTTGATATTACATGAAAATGAAGAAATATTAGCTATAGCTATATCTTGTAAGATATAAACTCAGCTTGAGAGTTATTGCTGTAGATTTAATAAACTATAACTGAAACTGCATAATGAATTACGTAGTTATATACAGGAGTAATTACACTTACTACTGATTGACTTTCTGCTTTATGTTCTGTATTGCATTTCCACTCCTGTACTTTCAAGTTCAACAATAGGAAATCATGGGGCAGCAGTTTAAACAATATTTTTTCATTCTGCGAAAAAAGGCAAAGCACAAGAATAATTTTTCATCAAATTCCAAACATAATAAAATCACCTTATGTGCTGTCAAACACAAATATTCTATGTATTGACTTTTATCAGAGTACCTCTACTCTTTCAGTGAGTAAGAAATAATTAATACTAAACTTTCATGAGAACTTTATCACCAGTAATAACTGCAACGGCTAAGCATAAAAAAAAACAGTTTCGTAAGAATTTCAATTTCCAAAAGTTTACATCTACACCAGATGATCTCTATCAGTCAAGACATGCATGGAGACCGAATCTGGTTTCCCTCCTTTAGGACGGGAACTAAGACATTTACATTTACATTTACGGCATTTAGCTGACGCCCTTATCCAGAGCGACGTACATCAATGCTCAAGTAATCCACATCTGTATCTTAGGCCATGTAAGCTAAACTTAAGTCAATCATCCACAATTCAACCACGATA
>JBBPCX010000135.1:25216995-25250994 GCA_037974365.1 Hydrocynus forskahlii | reverse complement strand
TCAGAACAACCGGAGTAAAAGGTTCTCCGGCACTTCGTGAACTCCTGTACTGACTGTTATGTTTGTGAGCCCGTTCACTACAAGGATCCTGATTTACGATCAAATTGGAACTGTGTACTTTCTACCAATCTGTGTGTGTGTGTCCTGTTTTCCCTAGCGGCCATGACACAAGCATAAAAACTAAGATCATATTGCTTCGGTTGATGTGTGTGACCATGATTTTAGAACCCAAACTCTCTGTTTTATGAACCTGTGTTTATAAATTCAGCTGTGCAGCCTCAAAATCAAGTCCAAAAATTGAGTGAAAAATGAAGGTCATACTGAGCCTCATAATGATGATGATTATCATCATGGCCATCATCAGCACTTCCCTTGCTAATGAAATATGAATGCAGAGAACACAGACAAAGAAGATACAAAGATACATTAAGCCCTCTTATGTATTCTGAACTGAAGGGTCCATAGATGCCTGCAGTCATCCAGCAGGAAGCTCCCCACTGTCTCACACATGTAACTGCACTGACAGTTGGCAGACAATCAGACACAGTGAGGTGCACTCATTTCTTTCTCAAATCGGGCTAATCAGTTAATTAGCTTTGAATATAGATGTTGAAACTCACAGAGGGTGTTAATGATGAGAAGATTTGTCCTTGCAGAAGCGCTCCATGCTAATTTTCCTGAGCTGTGCCTTTTGTTTTTGCGAGTTTTGGTGAACGACCTTTGGCCTTTTATCTTCTGAGTGCTGACCTTTCAGATATCATAGTCGGCTTAACGGCAACTAGTCAAGGACTCCAGCTACTTCTGTACACTCGCTATCAATCGGGTAAACACCACACTGTGTTTTACCATGCGCATTGTTAGCTTAGCGCCAAGTAAATCGCTGCGAATGGGAGATTAATGTGGCCCTGTGCGTCTCCTTGCATGGCAGTGTCATTGCTGAGGGTGTTAAATATTTATCAGAGGTATCTGTTAATTAAAACAGAGAGTGGCTTCAAATGTCCTTTACTCTAATCTATTTCTCTGAACCTCTGCCAGCATTACAGCAGCTGTCACTCAATAGGATCCTAAAGCACCATGGGTATTCAGTAAGCCCCTTCAAGCAGAACATGTTGAGAGATCTCTTCGTACTGCTGAGCATGCAGCAGAGTTCGCTTTGGCGATGAAAGTTAGGATAAAGATCTTCGGCGTGATTTCTGATTTCAGCACATCACCAGTTCAGCGACACAACGAATGTGGAAGCAGCTGCTCTACAGTAGTGTGAGCAGGTTTGGGTCGGAAAGTGCCTGAAATGGTAACTTTACCAAAATATTCCTAAGTTTTATTTTTATTGAATGCTGTTGAAAGTAATTTTGGCCAGTTTTTAATTACATGTTCTCCTCCATGGAGAATGCATTACAACTGTCTTCAATGAACAACTGTCCGGTTGCTGAGTCTAACATATTTGGAAAAATCTCAGTATAGCAGCTATTAATCTTATTTTTGTCCAACAAATTAAACTGTGCACATGCTGGAAAAAGGTCACTTTTAAGTGTGTTCCCAGTAAAGGACGTGTATTAATCAACAAGAAGTGTCAAAAAGTGTTTAATTTGAAGAAATAGAGCAAAGTTGGAAAACATGTTAAAGTGAAATAAAGACTGTTTTTGTTCACCAACTGAAATACATGTCACAAGTGGACCCTCAGGTAAAAACATTATAAAGTGTCAGTACAATGGATATGGGCCCTTTAAGGCGACGACGAGCGTAGCGGACAGGTGTGGCATCTGAATGCCAGTGAAAAGACTAAAAGACAGTCCAGACCAAGATGGGCTATAACCAGATCCGTTTGGTTGTACCTCAGTTCAGATTTGTATGAAATCTGTCTTTCCTGTCAGCTATCTTCGTTCAGTTTGATTATCTGGCACCTCTAACATTTACCAGCCACATGGTCCACTGTAGTCTGATATTCAGGAAGAAAGTAATTATAGATATGGACGATATAAGAATGAAAGGAAATTATATTACTGGGCCTGATCTCCAGGCTCAGTGGAACAAAAAAATCCCTTTTTGTGACTTGAAGTGCATTAAGGTTGTCTAAGGTTAGCCACAGCATGTGCTGGACAGAGAGATTATATTATATTATATCCATATAGGTATGTGTGTGTGTGTGTGTGTGTGTGTGTGTGTGTAGTTGAGAAAGTGAGAGAAGAGGGAAGGGGAGAACTTATTTTGGACATCCATTTAGTGTGTAAGTCATCACACTTCTATTTTTAATTCAAAAAGGAGTGCGCTAACTGCCTTGTAACGTCGTCTGCACGGTGCTGCCCTATTTAAATGTTTCATGATTCCTTTTCCCACAGTTGCAAGCAACCTGTGCAGGATATGAGGACATGTTTACTGCAGAAGGCTGATGCCCGCCAGAGCAGATGGAGAGTCTTACTCAGTTTGTTTAAAATGATCTGTAGAGTCTGTACTTCACAGGTCACAAGTCCACAGTTGGCCATGGAAGGTTCAGCTCAATTTCTTGCACTTACATGCACAAATGTATTTACTGAGAACAACTGTTGCATTGGCTGAGTTTTTCTTCTTTTTTAAAAGGCTTATGTAATTTAAAACTGAATTTCTAACTTGGATGTACTATGTAAATAAGATCTCATAAGACCCATTCACTCCCCAGTTCTCATGGCTCATTTATGGAAGGCAAAAACAGCCAGTTTTAAAATGAATGTTTTTTGCGATGTCAGAAAGACCATCACTTCCAAATATACCCATCTATTCAGTGGAGTCAGTCGATTTCCGAATGGGGGCAAATCTAGTTTATGTCTATAGAATGAAAAGAGGCTGGAAAATCACAGTGAAAAAATATATAAAGGATAAAATAAATATAATTGCAGCAATGTTATGGTTGAATTCTGAAGCAGTGATGACAAACTTCATGGCTAAATGTGTTTTGTTAAATATAGTTGCATATTCATAAAATGCACAGTATGAAGGCATACATATTCATGACAATATCTCCCTCATAAACAAGAACAAATGTGCCTCAGAGTGCAATGTCTATGCTTAATCTTCATTAAGTAAACAACATCAATGTAAAAGGCCAATCTGAACTCATGCAAAGACCAAAAAGGAGCTATCCGCTTGATAAGTTGACCACACGTTGTCAACGTTTTCTCTCTGGTGCACCTACATACAGAGTCAGCCTGAATACAGTATGTCTGACATACGGTGTGTTGAGCGGCAGCAGACCCAGATTGGTGTTGACTCTATTTAAAGAAATGTGACAAGTGCATATTCCCGTGGTTCCACTGCAGATGTGAGACTCTGACAGATTAAAAAAGAGGAAGGAGAAAAAAGACACATGCAAAGCTCGTATACTACTGGAACTGGGAACAAAATGAATACTCTGCTGTGAAGCAAAGACTGCCCATCTGCCTTGCTGGAGTTTTAACCAGTCTGTCCATCTGCTCTTTCAGCTCATTGGCCACGTCTCTCCTGAAACCGTTCCACTTCCACCATAGCTGCTAAACTTTAGTTCATTTTCACCAGCTGTATTAAGGTCACACTATGAACTGCCTGTTTAGATCCTCTTTTAATGACATTTGTTGGTAACAAGAGGGGATGAACTCTTACAAGTTGAGAAAAAGGGTATTTAGTATGATGCAGAATCTTTAAAAAAATTTATATATATAATCACTTAGGAAACTTTATTTTGAAGAGTGTAGTCCAATCTCAAACTCAAGTATAAGTAATAACTGCCAGTGCAATAATGACTACAGGTAAAAGTGGCACAAAAAAAACCTGAGCAGGACACAAGAAATTAATTAGCTATAAAATGTCTCATACAACTGCACTAAAACTTTTTAGTACATACAGAATTTGTCCTTTTTGGAATTATTTTGGTCTAAAATGACAGCTTGAAAGCTTGAAAATGAGAGGTGAGAGCAACAGCAAGGCAGTTCATGTACTAAATCAGCAGAAGTGAGTGAAATTAAAATCTCCAAAAAGAATTAGACCTCAATGCAAAGGTGTGAAATGCAACTGTGCAAAATCACCTTTCCCATAAGTATACCTGAGTAGTTAGTAGCAATAAAAAAGTAATAAAAACGCATTAGCAACTAAAAATATGCAGAATTCTTTCTGTGTGGAGTCTGCATGCTCTTTCTATGTATGGGTAAAAGCTAGGTCCAAAGACGTGCATGTCAGGTTAACTGGAGATGATAAATTACTCCTAGGTGTGTGTGTGTGTGAGTGTTTTGTCTGTGTGACTGCCCTGAAATGGACAGATGACCTGTCCTGTTCTCTGCCTTTCGCCTTATGAGTGCTGGGACAGTCTCCAGTACCCCCCACAACCCTGGTTAGGGATGAATGACTGAATGAATGAATAGATAAAACATTTCAGAAGTACACTTTCAGCAAAATATTAAGTACAAGTCTTTTGAGGCTTCCCAAATTCTAAAGGTGACCAAATAAATACATTTATGAGACCTGAAATGTAAGATTAAACAATAATTTGCATTAATAAATATGTGCTACTAGTACATGCCATAGATGATCCTAATAATATTTCATGCTGTGACCTTAAACTGTCATTACATCAAATATTATTGACTTCTATCATGACATTATTAATCGCCATTCCAACTCCCCAAATAAACACCAGAGGGAAGGGGACACGACGCCTCGTGAGAGCAGCTGTGGAAGAGACAAGATCCTGCAAGGCAGTGGGAATGAGGCTACAGGGGGCCTGGACAAGATGGGAAAACGCGGCTGAGAGGAAAGTGACCTGGACTGAGATCTGGAAAGCCAAGCCTCACCGTATTAAATTACTTATGGTGGTGGTGTATGATGTGCTTCCAAGCCCATCTAACCTGCACACATGGGGCATAGCAGAAACACAAGCATGCCTATTGTGTTCCAAAAGAGGCACTTTAGAGCACATCCTCAGCTGCTGCAGTACGGCACTCGGAGAAGGACGATACCAGTGGAGGCACGACCAAGTCCTTAAGACCATCGCTGAAGTTATCAGCACGGGAATGCTTCTTCCAAGAAAACAATCGCCTTCGTCAGAGCTGGAGAGCAGGCAGCCCCGGTCAGTAGAACACCGGCATGCACCTCGAACAGCAGCTGAAGTTCCCCAGCCACACTGCTGTCACCACCCTTTGACCAGACATTGTTCTTGTGTCTGAGGCCACCAAGCAAGTCGTGCTGCTGGAGCTCACAGTCCCATGGGAGGACCGCTTGGATGAAGCCTTTGAGAGGAAGCTCTCCAAGTATGCGGGACTGGTCGGAGACTGTCAGCAGGCTGGATGGAGAGCGAGGTGCCTCCCAGTTTAGGTTGGATGCAGAGGTTTCGCTGCCCGTTCTTTTGCCAGAGCTCTAAGTAGTCTGGGCATCGAGGGAGAGCGTAAGAGGAGAGCCATCTACAGTACCACCGAAGCGGCAGAGGGCCTCAAGATGGCTGTGGCTCAAAAGAGGAGAACCGTGGAGTCGTTTTGGCTATTTAGCCATCTGGACACAGGCTGGGGTCTGATCAATCCACGGCTGGGTCACCTGGATGAAGGTGTATGATGCTGAAAGACCCGAAACACCCAAAGATTCCAGGACCGTCGCTGATGATGTGTCCAGGTGCATCAGTAGATGTATTTACACAGCAGTGACCTTCAACTGTCATTACATCAAATATTTATTGACTTCTATCATGACATTATTAATCGCCATAATCTGTCAGAACAACGCATGACAGCATATATCATCTGTCATGACATGTTTTTGCAATGTCAATTTTATCTAGTAGGGATATCTTATCAGTGTGCAATATCCAATTTTGCAAACACTGTAAGAGTATTTTGCATTTTGTGTAAGCCTAGCATGTACCTGAATCATAATTTCTTCTCTTTTAAGACAAATTAGGTCATAATGCAAAAACAGAAGAAGTCCCACTGACATCACTATCTTATTTGGCAACAACACAATCTCATATTTATTCAGAAAGGTTAAAGCCACCTTTGTATAGATAAATACTTCAGTAAAAATGTATTTGATATTGCTTCAGCAATAATTACAGTCAACATGTCATTAACACACCTTCATTACCATTAAAAAACGAATAAAACATCCACTGTGTGTTTCTGTCCCTCTTCCTGCTTAGATTGAATTACAATCACAAAATCCTTGAATCCCCCCCCCGTTTTCAGTGGTGGTGTATATTTCTCCTGACTCTGAGCGTTCTAATCGAGCCCAAGGTTTTTTGCCAGGCTGCAGATGGGTGAAAAATGTTCCCAGACTAGATCATCAGCTTGTGCTATTCTCCCGCACGAAATCTGTGGGCTGACTGATAAATTACCTCAAAAAGCAGTCTTCAAAGTCACCCCTCCTCTGAGCAGTCCAGGCCAGTGGCAGCCATGCAGCGCGGATGATTCACATTGCGAGTCGTAATTACCAGCGTGACATTTCCTTTTAATTAGGCTACCAATGACTCCTCACATGGATGTTTTTTTGAAGCAAAGGTCATCCCTGGCAGAAGTCAAAGTCTTACCTGGCTGCGGTTTGGGATGGAGGGGATTGATCTGACTGTCGACAGCGCTAGCACACGGTCAAATTGCATCAGTGGCACAGTCGATGCTGTAAAATTATTTACAAGGTACTTTATGCTTCAAAGAGGCAGGGCCAAGAGCGCCTGTCTGTGAACTCTCTCTTGTAACATCTCCCTAATGCGTAAACTTGTTTCTATTAAAGCTTCAGAAGCTCTGACTGACACTTCTAAACAGCACAGGCCTGTAATATGTGATAAACGGCATTCTTAACCCAAGATAACCTGAGACTTTATAAGGTTATGACAACTATGCTGTTGTTTACTCAACCGTGGTCTTGGTGTAATCAAGCATGTTAAAGACATAAAAAAGTCTTTGCACTGCATACGACGACTACATCAGTATTTGAAAGGGTCAGTCGCATTTATGAGCATCAAAACCACTCTGGTAATCACTGCAAAGCAATCAGTACAATACCATCTGCACAATGTCGTATTATTGTAATAGTTCAGGCGGATTGTAACAGATAGGACCAATTTAGAGCAAATAATGCATAAAGCGCACTGGCTCCCCGTACAAAACGCACTCCTTCATCCGCCCAGCCACAAGAAACAATGCCTGGTTGCTATGGAGAGACCCCTCATGGTAGTGGTGGTCAGATGAGTCTGAGTCATGGTCTGCAGGTCAGCGAGGGGTGCTACACTCAGAAAATCTTCGGGCTGATAACGCTTTGAAATCGCTCCAGTACCAACCATGGAACGTGAAGTGAATTTCCACTCCATCTCAGTGGCCGTGGATGAAGTAAGTGAACGAGTGCGTGTATTAAAAAAAAACGGTGAAATACATGTTACGTGAAAAGTGCTCTAAACCTGTCTGGATGGCTGTAATTTTCCCTTTATCTGCTGCTGTGATGGGTGCTTAGCCCGCCTACAGGTGCTGGCTGTGGTCAGCTGTTTTCCCCACCGGGGTCGACGTGGATCAGCCATTTTACCCAAAATTCTGTTTACTCTCACAATTAACTAATCAGGGCAGCAGCTGCAGGAGCCAACCCCGAGGTGTTGCCTAGCAACCTAGCCGCTGTGGTCTGGCTCCGCGCTTGATGTGTGAGAGTTACTGCCGGAGTAAAACTGTCTCCACTGCTTTTCTGATTTGTGGATTTCCATCAGGCCTCAGTCAGCTTCAGCCTTCTTCAAGGTTTCACTCATGGGAGGCTGGACCCAAACCCTTTGCACCTGGTCTTTCCGCTTTTTTCTTTGAGTTTTTTCTTTTTCTTTTTTTTTTACATTCATTTTTTTAACAATTTGATTCCTTTAACAGTGCATGAATATTTGAAATGCAAGCCTTTCATTTTGAAAAGAACTTGCCAGGTTCCAAAGCAAGAATAATACACTCTCAAGAAAAACATTTCCATTTTGCTGGATTCTACATGTGATTCCAGGTACCTTTTGACATGTGAGTGTGTGTGTGTGTGTGTGTGTGTGTGTGTAAGTCAAAATGATCTTAGAGCCTGGATATATAGATACGTTAATATGGAAATCACACCTGATGTTATCTTTTGCCCCATGAGCTCTGGGATCAACTCCGTCCCCATGTGCCTAAAACAAGTTCTGATTGGATGATAATTACATAGCAAAGCATTATTATAAATAAGTAACTTGTCCTTTCTAGGGCCCTCAAAGATTTCATTCAAAATACTGTGTGACACAAAATAGACTAAATGGATATAAGAGACATTTATTGGAACAGAGGCCAATAAGTGAGTTCAAACTATGCAAGATCACGCCTCTGGCAATTTATCGAGAAGGTAAAAGATCCTTTTAATCATGTAATCGAGCTTAATCATGTATTTGTAACCGCCCTAATTTGTTTTTGCTTTGCTTTGACCCAGTAGTAATTTCCAAGTGAAAGCGACTGTCTCTCCACTTATTGACCAACTGTACCTCCAATCTGGGAAGCTGAATGCTGCACACACTTCCTCCGAGGCGTGTGAAGTCTGCTGCTGCGTCTTCCCAAACCACTAGCCACACAGCTTTGCCAAAGGCCTGGAGCAGATACGCTTGGAGGAGAATGCTAATGAATCAACACTGAGATGTGGACGCACAGCTGAATCAGTTTGTAACTCCACAGCAGCAACAAAGTGACCCTCACTGCCCAATTCCCCCTGATGGAGGGAGTTAATTGCAATCTCCGAGGATCCCCACGTAGCACACAACACATTGCATGTGCTTAAAGAAACTGGGAACAATCTGTTACTGGATTTAAACAAGCTGGATTTCACCCGGGTTATATGTCTACTGCTGCTTTTGAAGGCTGTATAATTTTCTACATATTTGTGGAGCATATTTTCAGAACAAGCCATCACTGCTATGTATCACTGTCATATTTGTGCTCCCTGTCAGTCTCTCTGCTTAAGCCATACAGGTGCAAAAGAGAAGAGAGGAGCACTACATCTTCCAAAAATCCACTGCGGCATCAGTAATTAGATAATGTCTCAATTGCTTGTCTAAGTGGATCATAATGAACAGGAAACGCACAGATTAATTGACAATTAAGGTGCCATTGTCGTGCATATGGGCAGCATTGCTGCTCCTGTCTACAGATGATGCCAAACGTGGTGTAATAAGTAACCCTGAACATAGAGCTTCATCTGTTATACACTGCAGAATTAATGAGTTTAGATCAGGCAATATGAGACATTACATTACAGACTTGAATTATATATCACATTATACAACAGGCTTGTTCATTGCAAAAAAAACATCTTAAACCTTGTCAACATTTTCAATATAGGCTTCAATACGACCGTTTTGCTCTTTTCCCACTTTCATACTTCTAAACTTCTAAACCATGAAAAAGTTTAAAATATGATTTATCAGAATTTTCCAAAATAAAGTAATACTCAAATAATCATAAATATTTTGGTATTTAGTATGAGACAGGTGTCAGCATTATTTTTTACATAAAATAAAGCTGTCCCACCGTATCACCGTCATTTCCATCCCAGTGATGTCAAAGTGACGAGCAAAAAAAAGGATATGGGAGATTCTTTAGATGGTTACTATGGAAACGGACAGGGACATTGGAGCACATGTCTGATATGGGGAGATGGACATATCCACGTACCGCTGTAGAAGACATGCCAAGGTAGCATGTAATTTTATTCCATGCCATTTTCAAACATGCTGTACATGGAAATTTGTCAGTCTTTTCTCTCAAGCTACCTGCTGGTTTTTCACGAAATACTGTAGATATGTTATTTCCACTCATCAGTTTTCTGAGACGCTAATCCTTAACCAGAATGGTGAAGGGTGCTGCAGCCTATTCCAGTGGTCATTTGGCAAAATAATAGAAACACACTGGACAGGACACCAGAGTATTACAGGTCAGACACACAGACAAACACATTCATGAACACATTTACACTTGGGGGCAATTTAACATCTCCAATCCACCTGATGTGCAGGTCTTGGAACTGTGGGAAGAAAACTGCTTCTGGCAGAAACCCACACAGACACAGGGAGAAAATGCAAACAACACATAGAAAGTACCCTCGGCCATCCTGGCCAGGAATTCAACTCCGGACCTTCTTGCTGTGGGGCGACAGCAGTACCCACTGCTTCATCAACGTCATTTCCACCACAGTCTCCTCTACTACACTTCTCTACTCGGTGGCAAAGACAAGAGTGTGGTGGAAAGGACATCTACATTGATAGGGTTTTGTCCAAAAGTGCCCGTTTGGAGAAAGCACCCTCATATAAAAGCTCTTTTACAGGCACTGGAGTCACACCGCTCAACAAATTCCTGCCGTAATTCGAAGAACCATTCAGTCATTCTGGAGCCTGAACTAACAAATGGGAGTTGGATCTCCCTCAGACATTATCCAAGCCGGAACTATGGCTGCTCTATTTGCTGCTCTATTTGGAAATTACATAGCTTGTTTATTCGGCAGTGTTTCATTTCCACCATCAAAGATTGACTGATCTTCCCCGCAATGTGGGAAGCATTTGGTTGAAAAAACTTTCACAAAGATTCTTTTTTCTTTTTCACACTCAAGACACACGCTTGACGTGCATAGCTATGCCCGATGTTGTAATTTCCCGGTGGGTTTTGCACCCGCTTTCCTTTGAGGTATTCCTAGGAGATGAAACGTCGTCTCATCTGAGATGAGAACAGTGATTGCATGTCTTTTATAGACCGCATGTATGAAACATGACATGATCTGAAAAGAGAGGAAAAAAGGAGAAAAAAAAACAACTCCATGTTGTAAAGAGTTTGCCAGCAAGTGTGGAATAATTCACACTCCCACATGTCTGCTGTAGCGCTGTTCAGAGTCTGGAGATTTCTGTAGACAGGAATCATTTTTGTGTTCTCAGCCATGTTGCGGAACCACGGGGTCTGATAATATGATTCAAACAGCACTTCCGCTCTCAGGGGAAATCCACACCAACTTCAGAACCGCGGGAGCACCTGCTGAGGTCTAGCAACCGCTGGCCTGCTAATAATTCTAAAACCAATGGATATTTTGTACATGACTACCTGCCTGATGCACCAATTGCCAGTACCCTTCTACACTGTGAAAATCCCACCCCAGTGTTTTAACTTTATAAAAGTTAGTGCCCTCGTTGCCTTAAAAGGAAGTAGGCTTATTATTTTTGTGTATTAGGCAAACATACAGTGTTATTTTTTTGCAGATTTTAGGGCCAGTATGCCTGGAATGTACCTCTGATGTACAAAAAATGGTGTTGATGTTAAGGTACAGTATATGGACAAAAGTATTGGGACTCCACTTAATTCAGGGTTTGGGCTAGGCCCCTTACTTCCAGTGAAGGTCAATCTTAATGCCTCAGCAAACTAGATGACGCCACGCTTCCAACTTTGTGTACTCAGTTTGGCTCAGTGCACAAAGACACGTCCATAAATACATGGCTGGATGAGTTCGGTGTGGAAGAACTTGACTGGCCCGCACAGAGCCCTGACCTCAACCCCATCCAACACCTTTGGATGAATTGGAATGGAGATCGTGAGCCAGGCCTTCTTGTCCAGCATCAGTGCCTGACCTCATAAATGCTCTACAGTATGAAAGGGCACTCATTTTCACAGAAACTCCAATTCTACATTAAAGTCTATGTATTTGAATGCAAAGTCATTAATGTCTTTGTTGGTGTAATGGACAGGTGTCCCAATACTTTTGACCATATAGTGTATCTTTAGATCTTCAACGAACAGCAGTACCACAGATTCCTTTTATAGGCACTTTTTGCATCAGTGAACAAAGTATTGCTTTTTTGCTTGAAGCTTCAGTCTTTATATAATCTAACTCAAACGTAGCAAGTGCAGTTAGTTAAAAACATGCGTAGCTGTTTGGCTTGGCTCATCATGCCCCAGGCTTACCGCCAGCCAGCAGACCACAAACTTGGTTTGTCTTGCTTAGTAAGACTCTATATAGATTATCTGAGCAAGAACTAGTAGCTTCATGGTTCCTTTCCTCTGTTTGTTGGCCATAATGTAAAGCAGTTTATTGGATAGTTTATCGCTAGAGTAGTTAGGGTAGTAGTTAGACAGTAGATGGTTAGATAGTTTATTGATAGAGTAGTTAGGGTAGTAGTTAGATGGTAGATAGATAGTTTATTGTTAGAGTAGTTAGGGTAGTAGTTAGATAGTAGATGGTTAGATAGTTTATTGTTAGAGTAGTTAGGGTAGTAGTTAGATAGTAGATGGTTAGATAGTTTATTATTAGAGTAGTTAGGGTAGTTAGGATAGTAGTTAGATAGTATTTTTAGCTATATCTTTTCTTTTGTGTTGCAAAGTAGTTATTTTACTTTTCTTTTCTTGGTTCTGTTCGTTGTTATTTTGGGATATGGGTTTCTTCAACACCATACTACATCAAAGGTTAACTTTTCATTCTTCACTGCCTTTGAAAAGGTTAATTGCTGATTCATATGCCTTCAAGTACTAAATGTTTGGACGTATTATTTGCATTTCTGTTGTGTTTTTGCAGTTCAGTCTGGCAGCCCTTTTCTTTCTTTGTCTTACTCCTAGAGGACAATGCAAATGGAAACTCCTATGTACACATATTCAGTTTTGAACTGTAAAATAATGCTGATTTTAAATAGGAAAAAATGTCAGTATTTATCAATAACTTTGCCATAATTTATTTGATTCAAAAATCTCTATTCTCCCAGGACCTAAATTGGGTCACGGGAGGTTATGGCGAAATGAATTTACTGCATTCAAATGTGTACATCATTTCCACATGAATAAAATATTCTACATCAACACAATTTCATATTTGAGTTGACTTACTATTAGAAATAATAAATAATATATTGATGCAATCTTTTATTCATGTGGAAATGATGCCTGCACTGGAATCAAATCAGATCCTGGTTGGTTAATAGCCTTCCTTTCTGGTCAGGCGGTTTTAATGCCCCTTCAAAAACTGATGACATTAACGCCCCTCCTAAGTGACGAAATACAAGGTTTGCTTGTAACACATCTCATGCTTTTAGTTGTATCAACTGTAACTGGAAAAGAATGAGACAAAATGATACGTCAATGGCCATTATGGTATGACTTGATCTTATTTGATGTGCTGATTACAATACAGTTTCTTCCAGTGAACTGTTCAAAGTTGAATCCTTCACCTTATCTAGTCTTGCCTGCAAGAATAAGAAGCTTTTAAAGTCCTAATCGAAGCGTTATCCAACATAAATCATTTTTATAGCAGGGTGATGCTCACTGACGCACACATTAGTGTGAAATGAATCCAGTCACAGTTCATTTGCTCATGCGGGCAGTACAGTCACCTCTGTCTGTCTCTACTTCTGTCTCCAAATCTGACATGTGTCATATTGGTGCATTCTCCTCTCGTGTCCATAGCAACCGAGCACATCTCCTGATCTGGTCCAGAGCTGATGGCTGATAGGCGCGAACGCTTTCATGCGTGCCACCGACTTCTCTTATGATTTGGAGTCGTGGATTGATTATCACCGGTGGGGAAGAAAGAAAATATCAGTTGTCACATTTCAGCAATTGGAAATGATGTAAATAGATCACAAACATGGCCCTCGCAGGGATTTTGGCACTGGCTTTTCACTGCTGAAGAGCGGCTGCTGAATCTGTTTGAAAATTGCAGGCTATATCAGCTGTAATGTCAGCAAAATTTGTCAGGTTGTCATTCTCAGTGTGCTGAATATACTGTTTAATAATCTGCATGGCACACAAAACTGAATAAAGTTTCTTTCCCCTTTTTAATAAAACCCAGCTCTAGAGTGATTAATAATCCGGAAATTAATACAAGAGAGAAAAAAAAACTGACCTGGTCCTCCGAGACCCAGCCTAAGGTGAAGTGAATCACAGTGAACCACTATTTTTACGTTATTTCTAATTATCACCTGCTCTGGGCTGAGGGCCTAGAGGACAAAGACAAGACTTTATGGCCCAGTCCACTTTATGGAGGCACAAAACAGAGTCACAAAGTGATTGTTCCAGTGAGCAATGTTATGGCTTAAGATAACCTGTCTCATATTCACGCCCAGATTAATCGTAAGCTTTGCCTTGTGGGCCTGCTTTAATGCTCAGAGTCGCAGTTATGGCTGGTTATGCCAATGTGCAATCCCATATGAAATATTTATCACACAAGGGAATCTATTTTACTCCCTTACAAATAAAGGGGTGTGCTGATTTGGGGCAAAATCATTGAAAAGGTCAGGTAAATGCTTCACTACACTTTTCGCAACATAATGTAAAGATAGATGTGTCAGGACACGAGTAACAGATGAGCAGCAAGGCTAGGTATCACATATGTAGTGCACATTGCAGGAATAAAAATACAGGCTTCTGCACCCAAACAGTGTGTAATGTGTCTAACAAAAAGCCATCAGCAATTCACCTATGGATGCAGAATTCCAAACTGTGCACTGTATGGGTGTAAAAACTCATTTTATAACTTTCCACTGAATGGAATAATAACAAGGCACACCAAACTGTTTTTTTTTCATAGAGGTTCTCACTACCGCATTTTTCAACCACAGAAACATCTTCCTTTGGCTAAGCAACAGCAAGCAATAGTTAACTGGCATGTTAAAACTAGCCAGACCACTTCTTAATTATAGATAACATAACAAATCAATGAAAAATGTACCTGAAATTTCGTGTGCTGGGCTGATAAGATGCCAGCTGTGCTAGTAAGCTAATGTTGCAATCTCTTAAAATGCATAGGGAGCAACTCAAAAGTGTCCAGTCTGCAAAAACATCCCTAGTGTGAAACCCCTGAAACAGCCATTACAATGCAAAGGCTAAATACCAACTAAAGGTTTTTCTTAGAATCAAATGTCTATGTGAGCAACTAAGAAGAACGTTAAACATCACAACAAACTGAATAAAATAAAAAATGCAGACTTAGAGCGGGCAATGCAGAAAGTAAATGAAATATATATATGTATATTATTAATTGTGTAAAAGCTAGCTAATTAAATATATATATATAGTTACATAATTACAATTGCATAGTACAGCAAAATAAATCATTAATTCTAAGCCTCGAAGGGGTTTATCACTGTGGTAAGCATGATTGCAGAGCAAGATGACACTGAATGAAGCTTCCACTGAATCTTCAAATCACTTTCCCAAAGTCTTTCTGAAGATGTCACTTTGGTAATTACATAAAGGCATGATAAAGTGCTGGTGTCCACGATAATTACTTTGGAGATATTGTCTTGTTATGCACCAAATGCTGCTTGGCTTTTTCGCGCGACAGTGTCTTAATTATTGCACACTCAAGGGGGCATCAAAGTGGCCCAGGCGCCCAGAGTGATTGACAGATAAATTAATATTGTCAGGCCCTGGAGATGCATGATAGACTCCCCTTTAAGCCATCGCTACTGGGCTCAAGGACAACACAGACCCTTCTCCTGCTCTGCTGAGGGTTCGTAACAAAAGAGAGGCTTTTAGCCTTTCATCACTTTGAGTTCTGCATCTTCATTGGTTGCACTTAAAGAAAACACAGAGAGCTGCCATGGGGCAACATCCCAAATCTAGGCCTTTAAAAAAAGGGCTGAAATGACATCAAGAAAACCACTGACCTAGTTGTATGAGTGAGTAATGAATAGTTTGGCAGATACGTATGTGTTCATGCATGGATAATAAATAACTAAATAGTGCAAGTGCGGTGTTAGGTGAGCCATTCTGCTCCCCTTCCACTTCCTGCACTTCTTTTAAAAAAGAAATAAGTATGCCAGCACAGAGGAAATCAGATAGTGAGCACTTAAACATGGGTGAGTGGCTGTGTGCTAATCCCAGTGGCTTCCAACATGGCTCAGAGAGTTCATCAGCTATGTAACACATGCCAGTTGCACTAATCAGAACACTAGCTGCACCACAGGCTATTCCTTTCCACTTCATCTGACTCCTCATTTACTGCCCTGCTCCTTTGATATTCGCTCATTGGTACTTCTTCAGGCCATGGCAGTGGCATTCCTTCACTCCTCCAATTTCTAAAAGGGACCATTAGATAATTTGTGTAGACATCATCTGTCTAGTTCATAACCAGGCCACTGCAGTCTGAGAGTCACTGTTTCAACTGAATTTCGAAGGGCTTTGTTTCAAAAACACATTATGGACCACTTTCAAGTCTTTTTTTTCATGATATATGTCTTTAGGAGTGGACTTGACATATACAAGAAATATTTGAGTAAAACAGAGTGATAAAATGATGTACACTGTAAGTTCAAATTGGTACATTGCAGTGAAACTAAAGATGGATCAGTGTTTCCTTTCAAATGTTCAAACTGTAGTGTAGGCAGTTTGCAAACACTTTTCAATAATATACAGCTAATTAGAATGCAAAACACATTAAAAATGCTAGTGTTCATCTTCTAAGCTTTCTAATAATTAGTAGGAAGCTGTTAAAAAAATTATGGAATTTTAGATGTGCACACATTCAGGCACATACAATGATAGATCCCACCGAGTTTCTGCCATTTTGCCCTCAACTAAGCCTTCACCCAGAAATAAAGTTCCACAAGCTTCACCACTCTTGGACGCAGTCCTGGAGCCTCTAGAGATTTCTCCTCAGTAACTCACACTGGCCATGGATGGATCACCACAGCCCTGGAAAACCTGCACTGATGTAGTACTCATCATCTCTTTAAGAAGTCACATGGCATAATGCACAACAAATAAACAAACAGGAGTAAATGGCAGATGGCATCTAAAACCAAACTTTGTCAAGGGTCAAAGCAATTAGATGATGTAAAGGGTAACATTACAGCCTTGCATGCTGGAGACTGGGATTCAAAATCCAGGAGTTACTCTTGGTTTCCTCTGAAATCCCTTGTACCTCATCCCTCCATAAAGACTATGCTGATTAAGACAACTGAGAAAGCTATAGAACACTGAGTATGTAGTTAACTGTAATAATACAAATGAATTATTACATACATTTTTATGCAGAAGGCCTCATCTTTAAAAAGATGGTGATCGAATCTCAATATACCTTGAATTTCTTAACAATGTTCTGTTGTGCAGATTTTAATGTGTACAATTTATTATTGAGTTAAATAGAAACAGTTACGCTCATATCAATGCTATATGCATGGTTCGCCACTAGAGCCGATCCGAAAATATACGTTTTCACAGGTCGATTGTTGGAGTGAGCCTTCCACAGCACTGGATTGGATCAGAAATGTAATAAAGAAGGGAACATTTTATCAGTTAACAGTCGCACTTCCTCGAGTGCAGCTTCCCTAGATGTTCTGAAGCTAGGTGCTGCACTCTGATGAACACCTCACCCTCCTACCTCCCTGTTAATCCCTGAAACAGTAATGCGGGTTTGGCTGCAGATTCAGCCGCCTTTGGTCAGCCCTGCTGTGCTTTTGGTCCCAGCTAGTGCAAGCACTCCCTGGGTGTCTCTCACCGAGCGTGTGTTATCTCTCCTAATTGCTAGTTTATGTTTTAACACTTGAGCAGGTCACGGCTCATTCCAAACGGCTTCATCTCTAATGACTTTGCGCCTGCAATGGTGTCTGGGCAACTCCAGCCCATAAATCAGGACAATTAAATGCCTGCATCAAGAAGATTGAGAGCAATCACAAGGGGAAAAAACATGTCATTTGTCTGGGGGCGGCTGATGTGTCAGCCATAAAGTTGGACAGGGGTGACATTATGTCAGATACACTCGTTTGTAAATGCTTAACAATAAAGGTTTCTTAATGGTTCTTGGCTTAGAGGTACAGTTTTAGGAAAGAACTTCAATTGGTATAGAACCTTCACAATAAGATTATTTAAGTAGAAAAAGTGTTTTTACACTTCTGCATCTCATTTACACAACTGATTCTTTAAAGCTAATTTTCTCAAAGTGAGGTCCGAATACTACTCCTTGTATAATTGGACGTTTTATGATTTATTCATTTTTATTCAAGTTTTTACAAGCTGATCTTTATACAATCTGAACTTCACTAAATCCAGTTAAACAGGACTAATTATTTCTCTTTGGAATGAAACTTGCAGTTAGTGTTCTCAAAGTACATAAAAGATTCATGATACGCACAGAAAAGCATAAAAGCACGTTGTGACGATAAAATATCAAATTGTCCTCCCCTAAATTACTCATCTGATTGTTCTAACTATTTAACAACCAGTGACCAATGACAACATTAAGGAAATCAGAGTGTGAGGGTCCATAGAACTACTTTCAAACTCAAAGGGGGCCCTGCTTTAAAAAACACTGCACTGAAAGGCTCTTTGGGGACTTGAAAGTAGTTCTTCTGCAACAAGAGTGCCCAAATCAAGCCCTGGCATCCTGGTGCCAAAAACAGTTTGGTTTATTAATGTGCTTTCTCTATTAATTGCTAAAATTTAGTGGATGTGTTTGAGGAGGTGAACAACCAGGACCAGTTTTGGACTCTAAAACATTTTTAGCATCATTAGTTTTGAGAGTGTACTGTTCCTTCTGATGGGCACTGTGCACCACACACTGTGCACTGCTTTGAGCATCATTATCCAGTTATATGTTCATGAATAAAATGTTATATACGTGATATATGCAGGTGGATGAAGCTACCTTCAAGAAATGACATTTGGATGTGGATGTTCTTGGTCACTGATTTGTGCTCTCTGCTCTGCAGACAACTCTTCTAGTCTCTTTGGTCCTTGGCAGGTATGTGTGTGCCTGTGGCCAGGTCCCATACTGAGTGACCCGCACATCCTTTGCCATAATCACCCCTACATTTCTGAGGGTGAATCCTTCATCCTTCTATCTTACAGATATCATGTTACCTCTTACTAATGCTGGTGATATTTCTACACCTGATTAGGAATAAAACTCACACTATTGAGTTAGTAGTAAAAGTGGGGTAGAATTTTTAGGTAGATAATGATTTTAAATAAATCAGTGCGCTTAATTAGTTATCATTTTTTGTTGTCCCCTAATATACATTAAATATTGTGTAACACGTCAAAAAATTAAGATGGAAGTGCGTTAAGCTGTGCGACCTCTCTGTCATCCAACATTTGGTGCAAAAGAGCAGTTGTAGTCAAGGATCACACAAGATTTTTGCACATGCATTTCGGAACAACTGATGCACATGTCTATGTCAGACCCTGCTACAACTAAAATGTCAACAAGAGACTTACTTCAAGGATGGACTGCTGGACAAGCTCTGCAACCTCTCAGGCTGTGGCATCCCTTGCTGCCTCTGGCCGGGGGAGGGGACACTGCAGATGGAGTGAGGGGAAGTGGAAATGAGGCAGGTAGGCGGGGGTCCATGCTTGGCTAAAAGCTAATGCTAGCCGGCCAGCTATCCCATTCTTCCTACTAGCCGTGGCTCAGCAACAGCATTCTAGGCATGGCAATCCATATTAGCAACATGCTAAAGTTGTGTTCATCCAGACTCAAGGAGGGTGCTTGTGTGCAATCCGTGGAAGACTGCTGGACCAGATAACATTCCTAGTTGTGTGGTCAGAGGATATATATACATTATTCACCCCTGCATTATCCACCCCTGCTATGGCAGATTAAAGGAGGCGAAAACAAAGTCTCTGAATATATTCCTGTTGACACATTAGGTACAGTAGGTCATGTATGAAACAGGAAAATAATGGGCACTTTTTTATGGGTAGTGACCCACTCCTCCTAGCAGAATGTATTTGTTTTGCTCATCACATAACAGTGGCTGGCTCAAAGTCAGAAGTTGTGAATATGCTTTATGACCAGAGCATGTAGTGCAAATATGTATAATCACCAACCACGCACCCTTGATTCACAGCCCTGGATGAGCACTGGCTCTTGATTCCAGACAATTAATTATTATCAAATTAATTACATGTGAGAATTGTTTTACAGCTGATGAGGGAAAAGAGTAGGTGCAGGAAAGAAGGGCGGTAAACAATATTCTTTTTGGCCCAAATTAAAGGAGCCCAGCTCTGCCTGGGGGAAGCCTCATCAAAGCCAAATAACTGACAAATCATTCCCTTTGATTCAGCGGCTCCAGCAATTTGCCATCTCCACCCACAACAATGAACATCACGTCAATGAGCTAAGTAGAGCGACAAATCATTCTAACCGAGATGAAAGTGACAGGTGATGAAATCGAATTAAGGGAGCACGACTGTTAAATTGCACAGCGGCCTCAGTGTTTTACTGGTGTTTTAAAAGAGAGAAAGTTTCTTGGCCCGGGAGTTCAGAAGCGGAGCCCATGTCTGCTCTTGGTTCGGCTGCGGTGCATAAATGGCTTGTGACTGTGCCTGTGCACCGGCCGTGCCTTGGCCCCCCACTTTCAGACGTGCCACTCGCAGTGAGCACAAAGCACAGCACACTGTGCTAATAGGATTTCATTTCAGCTCCCTGCCCCTCAAACACACACACAAATTCACATACACACATACCCACACGCACACACACACACACACACACACAAACTCCCAGAGATCACATCTACAGTCTCCACAGAAGTTCAGTGCACTCATGCCTACAACTTGGAGGGGTTAGAGCGAGAGAGAGAGAGAGAGAGAGAGAGAGAGAGAGAGAGAGAGAGAGAGAGAGAGATATTATGTGTAGCAGATAATAGAGAAAGAGAGAAAGAGTAGAGTCGATTGTACTCTGACCTTCAAACTGCATTTCCATAGAACTGAACTTGTTGTTTTTAAAGCGTTAAGGTAAAGGCATTACAGATGTGGTGTCTCTAGAAAACCTTTACGTGCCTTTTTTACGGACAAGAAATGGTCTCCAATTGTCACTTGTAACAATGTGAAAGCCAAAGTACGATAATGCAGGAGGGAACCACTTTTCATACTGTAAATGCAGAAAATAAAAATGGTAACTTACATAAGAGCACATTTTCTAAATTGTTGCTATATACCACTGCCTCAGCGCATTACATAGGGGGTGCCAAATCCAGAAAACATCCAAGAAAAAAGGTTAGTCAGGTCTGGCACACACGCTAATGGCAACCACTCTGAGCCTCATTGTACTCATTCTGATTCTCCTTTGGCTGCCCAGTTTATTAGTACTGACATATCCAGATGGCAATGCACTTGTAGTACTAGGAACAAAAGAGCTACACAGGGGAAATGTAGCCATCACTGGCTCACCCTCACACACACTCACCCTTCCACTGGGAAAAACAGCTCGTGGCCATTTTGGCCAAGAAATCACCATAACATTGTTTCTCATGATCTAGTCATAGTCGGTTTATGCAATCTTTTTGAACATTACATCAAGGAGCACTGTCACTGTTTTATCACTTTTTCTTTTTAGGGCCAATTTTGAACAAAGTACACTCTAATCATTATGAGTCACACTCAGATATGGAACAAAATCATCATAAAAAGAAATAAGTCCAAATTCTAGGTAAAACAGAAACATAGTTGATTCCTATATATATTATTAGCTGTTTTTTCTAACAGTGTACAAAATTTGATTGTAGGCCATAAGTACGTAGTCTAGGACTGAATAGGGGGATGTTTTGATGACTGTGATACTTGTCATGTCTGAGGTGAATGATGTGATGTGATACTCAACTTTAACAAAACTATGCATTCCCCAAGGCCTCTCTTTTGTCAGGTCTGATCCACTTAAAACAAGCAAAAGCTGGTGGCTGTGCCAAAGCTAACCTAGCACACATAACCAAAATAGCAAGCTAGCTTATCTGTCTGTCTGTTCATCTGTTCATCCAACTGGCAATGGCATCGTTCCATGTGTACGTTCTCTGGCTGCCCATCCAGCAGTAAAATGAATAAGTTTGCTACCTAATGACGTTGCGACTTAAAAGCTGGCGAATATTTTTAGAAAGTAGACATGAGATGTATAATGCTATCTGCAAATGGCGAGCACATTTCATTCATTTCTTCCTGCTCAAGCTGCTGTATTTAGTTCTGCTTGTTTGTCATAATGGGCTGAGTGCTGGACAGAGGAAAGTCAATCAAGTACATGCATTAGAATATGAGGACCATACCTGGGCAGGACCATACCTGATTAAAAAAAGGATTTGCCAGCCAGGACAACGTTGAAGCTGTTTTAGGCTATAACTAAGGTTGTGGATATTATTCCATAGCTTAATCACACTGATGAATTATCTCCCTCTAAAGGCCTGAATGAGTGCGCTTGTTGACCTTAGCTGGCTTATTTTGAGTCACTTTTTGCCAAATCCTGCCTGTGGTATGTGATTTTTATCCTCTAGCATATCACAGCACTGTGTCCCACGTGGAACATGGGGCTTGGCCCATTTTTAGCAGGGGGCCACTTTCTGGTGTGACACAACACTCTGTTACCCCAGAATAGAACCCTTGGAGCTAAATATCACAATGTGAGAGAGCTGAATCTTGAGGGGGCCACTCTTTTCTGGTTAAACATGTGAGTAATGTAGAGGGAGGCCATCGCTGCTCTCAGAAGGGTGAAAGAGGTGAGAGAGAAGAGCATTAGGCCTGTCTGACCTTTAGAGTGGCCCACAGTTTTCATCTAAAAGCTTCTTGCTGCCAAAAGGATAAGTGGAAAATAAATAACAGTATTAAATATCAAAACACTACCAGGAAAAAGTTCAGACACACCTTCTCATTCAATGATTTCCTTTGTTTTTATTATTGGCTACATTGTAGATTAATAGTGAAAACATCACCTGTTGCTCTGATGACAGCTTTGCACACTCGGCATTTTTTCAATCACGAACCGACCTGGAATGGTGTTTAATTAACACGTGTTCTTCGTCAAGAGTCCATTAGTGGAATTTCTTGCCTTCTTAATGTGTTTGGGATCATCAGTTGTGGTGGTCGGGTTGGTACACAGTTAGTGATCCTGTTCCACTATGGTTCTACTCCACATTGTGGCAAGAACCACTTAACTCAGTAAAAAAAAAACAACAGTCCATCATTACCTTATTACAAAACATATTCTGGTTTGTTTAACTCTTTTATTTGTTTACTGCATAATTCCATGTGCACCTTCATCATTTTGTTTGTTGTCAATGTTAATCTACAGTGTAGAAAATAATAAAAAACGTTGAATGAGAAGGTGTGTCCAAACTTTTAACTGGGAGTGTATATGATTTTTGATCAGTGAATGTAAATGTGTGAGGTAAGTGTGTGTGATATATATGATTCTAATGACTGTGAATATCACCAAATGACTAATGAAGATGGATATAGAGAATGGTGTATCAATATAAAAAATAAATTAAATATGTAAAGTATATATAAATATATAAAAACAATTTATATAGCCATTAAATCCTTATTCATTATTCAATGCTAGTTATTCCCAACAATTAATGAAACAATAACAACACATTTTTAATCTATTTTATGATATTTAGATCTACATTGTAAAAGTTATCAAATGTATAACATAATAAAGACCCCTCAGAAAAGGAATTACAACCTGTTGAATAACAATCAAATTCAATGTTGTCCTTTTAAAACCCCTTTCACATAATATTTCACCAAAATCATGAAGTTCACTCACACTGACAGTTAAGTAATGTTTTTAATGCCAAAGTTGCCTTGCTCTTATATGAAATTATTTGAAGGCTTTAACTGCATAACTAGAAATTCTGTTTGCCAAAATAAGTATTACATATGAACTGAAATTCACTTAAATAAACAGAATGCAAATAAGTTAACCAAATACATGAAAAGTGATTCATTAACACTGTAAGTCAAAATATTAATCATATCTTAGCTGGACAGAATGTTACATCAGATCGTGATTTAAAAGGACATCCCTACTGACCCCTCCCACCACCTGGTCTCCATTTCCCACCGTGCACCTCTGACTTGTAAACATTTTCAAGAGACCCATCCGCTTCCTGCTCTGCGATCCTTAAAGAGCAGGGATGATGGCTTTTAAGCCCCATTATTGCTGAAGGTAAAGAGCAGACGCAGAGGTGCTAAACGTGCAGAGTGCTACACTGACCCTGAACTCCACTCTTATTAGCATAATTGCATTTCAAAAGATCAGAATGTTGAGGAGAGGGAACGATCAAAAATGCTTAAATGCATCACGAAGCGTCCGACTCACCTTCATAATGACAGCCAAACATCAGTACAGAGAGAGAGAGAGAGAGAGAGAGAGAGAGAAAGAGAGAGAGAGAGAGTGGATACTACAAACTGTTAAGAATAAAGACATGCATAAACATGGCTCATGAACATACAGTACATTCTATTGGATATTTCAATCATGTGACCATTTATTTTACTATTTTCTGCTGCATCTCAAATTCACAATTAAATTACTAAAAATATAGCAAATCTCAGCTCAGTAATTAAATCAGTAATTAAAATGATTAAAACGAGTTAAAATAACTTGTCCTGTTGAATACTGCTACCAATAACAGTATTAAGGATGAATTCCTCATTCACTTCTTTCCCACCATTGTGTTTGATTGGGTTTATTTTTCACAGCTTTAAAAGTGAACTTCAGAGAGATTACCTGTTAAACACTGGACTTTAATAAAGGTTCTTCACATACACCTCCACCAACACACACACACACACACACACACACACACACACACACACACACACACACACAAGCAATCTCCAGCACCAGACTGATTAAAAATGCAGATTAAAAAGGTTCTACTTCAGGGCCTACTTGCTAAATTCACTAATTACACAAAGGGCAAGGTGGAGCTCACACTTGAGTGCTGGCTTGCCATTGTTTCAAAATATACAGCCACTCACCATTTAAAAAAGTATTCTACTAAGTATTGAACATGGTGCTGTGAGCAACCACAAGCTAACTTAAAAAAGCTCATCGTTGTTAATGATAATTGACCACGTCGTGATAATTTTGTTCCATAAAATCATTTAATTCAGCTACTAATCCTAACTGTCCTCCTCTATTATAACTGTCACTGCAGGGCTCACTTGTTTATATTGGACTGGTCAGAACAGAAAAAAAAACGCTTTCACAGTTTTTTTTTCAGTTCTGGGTGCCTGAAGTGCTCTCCAAAATCACCAAACTGCGCTGGAGGCCAGGCCTCCTTGACTGGAGAGTGTACCCCTGATGTACGGCATATGTTTGTGCATGTTGAAACAAACACTCTCCTGCTGTTCCTGACTAGGAAAATCTGGTGGGAAAAAATTTGCGATATTTTGATCTCTACATTGAAACTCATTAGTTTACACTGCGATGTACATAGGTCACACCCTCATGTCTGTTGATAAATATGAATATTATTCAAATATTAGGCTCTGGAGTTAATTATTAGAAAATCACTCTTCAGAGATTCGAATGAGGTCTTTGGTGATGCTACCAAAACCCTTTTGACAGCTTTGATATTTAGACTGTATTTAGTGCAGATTGCTCCTCTGAAAGTAATGTAACAAATACCACCATATTACTCATAGCATTTGTACATAATCTACACTGCTTATTTGCCAACTGTCTTTCAGTTCATTTTCTCATCCATCTGTCCTTCTGTCCATCTGTCCAAAGTGTCTTCCTGATAGGCTGTTTTGATTTTTCATTTTTTTCCGTAATATATGCAGGCTGCTTGCTGTTTGCTGCTTTGTCTGAATTTGTGCTCAGGTAGAAACCTCTCTCTTTCTCTCTTTTCTGTCTCTCTCTCTCTCTCTCTGGTCGTGATTGTGATAAATAGATCCAGAGGTGTGTCTGTGGGCTGGGCAGATTTTCCTACAGAGCCCTCAGCTATCAGTCAGGCTTGTCTCGTGGGCCCAGGTGGCCATAAACATGCACATAAAATGAAACTTTTTCAGCAGGTGGGATTCTGTCCTTGGGAGGAGACGAATGTCAACTTGGCATATATTAGACTGATGCCCCCTCGCGTCCCCTAGGAGCCAGTGTTTTGAGTTATCTGTCACTAGAAGAGCAGTCATGCTTAGTTCACCACTCCCCGGATGCTGCCTGACAGGTGGGCTCGGAGGAAACGGCCCACAATCTGGCCATTATAAAGTCACGGCTAGTGTTATGCTAAATGTGTTGCTGAAATGTTTTCAAACTTGGTTAAAAGGGGGGAAAAACAAATGCACGGAAGGTAGGAGTGTTGTGTGTATTGTTATACAGTGTTATACAGTATTCAAATGTATTTTTGCACCTCCAATCTGACATTTTAGCAATGCTGTTTATAGTCTTGTGAGTCTATTATAGCGGACATAGGGCAGAAAGTGAAGAAACGCCCTGGTCAGATCATCAGTCCATCACAATCTCATTATATTAAATGTTCTGTAAAGCTTGTCCAATGTTAAAATGGTAGTTATAGAAGAAGCCGTTTGTAGGTCGGTCATTTGGCCTAAGCATGCGCTTACTTCTCCCCATGCCTTGCACACATTCAGTTAATGATCGAGCTCTCTGCACCTCTGTTGCTTTGACCCGAATGTCTCTGAATCCTGAAGTTTTTACTTTTCTGCTCATAGAAAAGTGTGTCTGCTTTTTGAAGCTGCTCATAAACAGCATATGCTCCCAACAATCGCGGGCACCCTGGAGGCAAATTTAACCTTGAGGCTCTGAAGCAGATGTTTGGAGAAAATAACAGGAGAAAAAGAGATTATATCGGCTTTGGAAGTATGACTGAATGAAGCAACACAGGAAATGAAATGGTATAGGTCTGTGTTTTGCCTAGATGCCTTCAGTTCGTGTGTGATGTTTGAATAAACTTGTTTATGGGGAAACTGCAATCAGTTGGCACTTCACAGCCAGTTAAATTTTTATGTCATGTTGCTGCCACTTGCGGAGAATTTCAACTAAAAACAAATGCATTATTAATGAAAAACTGCACTAGGAATTGGATGCATTCAGGTGTAAAAGTAACAATCTTATCAAAAAAGCACTGTGGAGCACATAGGGTAACATTTAGGAAACTTGGAACCTTCATTTCAAAATGCCTTCTGTAGTTTAGAGCAAAAGATACTATGGACAGAACTGTTTCAAAACAATCCTAAATTTCTACAAAAACAAAAAGACAACGATGCCTGCATAAGCCCTTCATGACAGCTGGCATAAATACCACCAACACCTTGACAAGCTATGTCACATTATCAGTACGATATCACTCTGACAGATCTAAAATAATAAGTCAGTTGTATTAACCTAGAAAGTATCATAACATAGCCTTATGGAGACAAAATTCAATACCACAGTGACACTATTTAGGTGTCATGTCAACTTGACAAAAACATTACAAATGCTTCATATACTTTTGTTTGAAGGACTTACGCAGGTGTCGCAAAGGTTTATGAATATCTTAAATAAAGTTTAACCAAAAATGTGTTGCTGATTCATCTAAGTAATAATAAATGAGCTGTATATAATCATGAATTTGAATTCTTTACAACCAAATACCAGCACCTACTACTAGTTAGGGTTGAGCACAAACTTTCCAGGAGCAAAATGGAAAATTCTCCATCTGACAGATGGCATCTGCTCCGTCTCTGAAATGGTAAGTTTATTAGAGGCGAAGAAGAATAATGAATATTGTCATCACCTTTTCTATTGGTCCATTTTCTATTGGTCCATTGGATTTTTTGAAATGACACAAATGACATCCTGACAATGATGATACCTGCTTGCCATTGAGTCCAACCTCGCAGGTTGGATTTTTCATCACAATTAAGGGCCAAGCATCCAAGAGCAAAACTCATCCAAGCATTAACAGGAAACTCTTGTGAGCGGTGTGTAAACAGTGGTTCTGAGCAGTCATGTTTCACACAGCCTTAACACACACTAATGGCACTCCAACATGACAAAGTGAGCCCTCTTTTAAAGACTTTTCACTGAGCGCCCAATCAACAACACAATTGCTTTTCACAGGCATTGACATAATCGCATCACACTCTCTGTCAGCCTTGAATGGAAAAGGCAGTGGAAGGAGGGAGAGTGCAGCTTATCTTTTGTCATCTGAACAAGCGCTAGTGCACTCCATGCAAATTTCCACCGAAGAATGAAAGACGTGTTTATGCTCTTGTGTGTTGCCTCTGTATCTCTTGGCAGGCATCAAGGGGGAGCAAAGAAAGTGCCTGGAATTCTGAGGGAACATCAAAAGCCACAATTTGCACCACACTGAGGTACCTCTGCACTCTCAAATATAAAACTCCATGAATAATATTTCATTGGTATAGAACTGTGGTGCCCAGCTCTGGTCCTGGAGGGCTGGTGTCCAGCACAGTTTGGTAGTTCCTCTCCTCAGACACACTCTCTAAATCTGACAATTAGCAACCCTGGTGTAGAGCTGGAGGTCCTTCATGCTCATTTATGTCATGTACCCCAGCGGTACTTTGAAACTCTTTTTGTACAAACAAAAATGTGGACCATACAGGGATCAGTTTAATAACACTGCTCGAGGAAACCAATGGTGGTTCTTCTATAACGTCCAAAGAAACCTTTCAGGCACCTTTTTTTCAGGACTGCAGCTCAGTTTTTTTCACATGTGCCGCAGAAAGACACTGGAAGAAAATGACACGCTTTTAAATGCTTCTGCTTTTGCTGTGCCTTATCGTGATCAGACGAAACCAGTTTCTTCATCTGCCTTACATAAACATTCTCAGTGAGGCATGGAGAGGGCTGCTGCTCCTGAGAGATGGCTCTTTAACCGCTGTGTGATGGATTGGACCTGGCTCTAAATTCGCACCCCGAGATGCCAAATTGCCGTGCTGCAGAATCCACCCACGTGTCTGAGCAATAACACCCTCCATCTCGCTCCGTCCACACGCCAGGCGTTCTGGCCCTGGGGGCCATGTATTAAATGGTATATTGATAATTGAAATCCTCGGGCCGTCTCCGTTTTTGCTGACGGAGCCCTTTCACAGCATATGGCTCCTGTTAGTTATGTTGCGAGAGGCTGAAGTTGTGACGTTAAAGAGGATGCTGGGGGGAAAAAGTATCACAAATAACAGTTATGTTGTAAATCCAAGCATAAAACTATATTACCCGAGAATGGTGATGAAGCACCTCTGAAAGGCAGCAACATCAATACTAACTAGATGACTGTAATAATAATTTGAAGCAACTTTTTCTCTTTCTACATCGACGATTAGAAGTCTAGAGTTGCTGTTTGGCTATATATGCCATTTACATTCTAGTGCCATTTGCACTAGAATTATATATTTATATATAATTGTATAATTGCATTAATTATGCCATTAGTCATTATAGAATCTAATTTACATTCAATTAACATTCGGCATTAACAAGCACTTTTGACTTTTCCATTTGTTGAAATGAAAAATTATGGAGGGAAATCTTTAGACTGAACAAAACTGTATTCCAAAGAGACTTTCCACAATATTTAAATCATAACGGAATATTTTCTCTTCTACTTACAAACACAAATGTGACATGGATTGAAAATATTGAATCCGACAGCACTTCTGACAGAATTTCTTCACTTGTTTCAATGAGCCACAAGTGGGAATTGATTAAATAAAACCCAAGAAAGTGCAGTTGCCATATGGGACAAAATTCATTAATAATGAAACAATCAATAATAAACATGTCAACAATGTTACTGGTTTTATACATGTCCAATAGCCTATTATTAATTAAATTCACAGGCAAAACAGACACTCGCTCTTAACTTTTCAACGTCATACAAAGAAGAACAGAAAATTGCAGAAACCTCCAACTTGAAGTATAATGATCAGCCTATCAGTGTTTAATGTTCCACTCTTTACTTTTGTGCACCTGCCATTTTACCTCAGCCTCATACAACTGTGTCCTCCCAACAAGCCATTACCAAAGCTCTCACATTACCAAAGCTCTCACATTACCAAAGCTCTCACATTACCAAAGCTCTCACATTGTCTCACACATCTGAAAAGAAGTGTAGCTGTTCACAAGGTGTCTTACTGAGACAATGAAAGAAAATGCGCTCTAGAGTACTGAAATTGGACATCTGAGATGCAGAGTAATGTTTTATGGACTGTTGAGTGTAAATTTGCATTGGGATTATTTGAATCATGAGAAGAAGAAAATGCGACCAACTATGGTTGAACCTCAGCATGAAAACAATTGAAAGCATATCTCTCGAAAAGAATGGAAACTGTAACAAAGGTGAAAGGTGACCACTAAAAATTGAAATATCTACTTTCACGTTTAGTTGTTTTTTCCTTTTTTTCTGATGCTAAGAAATTAGTTACTTGTTCTTAATGGCTTTGATAGACAAAAGGGTGGTCTTTGAATTTTTATGGTACTATTTCTCAGTTCACTCTGATTAAATGCATTTCCTTCGACTATGAACAGGAAGAAGACAAAACTGCTCCAGGTTAAAAGGCAATGTAAAAGACTCTGAAGGACAAGCTTTGGAAACCTATTTACAACAAACGTCTATCTAAACACTCAGTATAATAGGCCATTTCCTCTGTGCACCTGAATCATATGCTATACATCTGCATGAAAGAGTAAAGCACATCTAACATAGGCATAACTGAAGAGGCACGACATGAGTGTGGGCGTTAGCAGTCTTTCTGAGCTAACTGAGTTCTTCTAAAGACAAAATCAACGTGCTTTTAAAGGCCAGTGTTTGTGATGAGTGACTACCCTGTCACTCTGACCATGCTGTAATTACCATCTCTATTGGCGCTCCTCCGCAGTCACATAGCATTAAATAAAAATCTAATTACACTACACAATACACCATGGCATTAAACGTTCAACTACACAACACAATGCAGCTTATTGTTACAGCTCAGTCAGCATGCTTAATGCAAAGCTTTTCCTTGGGTACTCTTTGACACTTATTTTAAAGCCTTTTTTTGCGGCGGCGTGCAAAAAGTGCCTTCCCCGGCACCTCATAATTGCTGAGCACACAAGGGAGAAGAAAGCTTTGTTTACTGCACTGCACGCTCGGGGATCAATGCCTCGCTACCGCCCAGGTCATGTGATAATGCCTGACTGGAGATCAGTTTTTAAACTCAGCGCCAAGCCGGCATCAGGCTGCTTTGAAGGGCTAATGGGCAGAATGCAGGCAGAGCAGAGGAAGAGCTCAGGCCTCTTGAAAATTCAAGGCCATATATAAGCGTGAGGCAGAGGGTGGTGGTGGGGAGCATCGATCGGTTTTGAAACGAGGAATGGAGAAGGAGGAAGCCCTTCAAAGTGTCAGATTCGATGAAAGTTTGTGTCACGGTAATTAGCTGTTGTGAGGCAGGTGGAGACCCTGGAGTAACCCTCTCCGCTTGCCTGTGGCGCATGGCCGCTCTTCTGAACTCAGGAGAATGCGTTATAGCATATGATAAATCTCTCATTAGATGTGTCTGAAGTTCAGATGACTGACTCACACAGCTCAGGTGGGCTGAAGAAGCATGCATTAGCATTTACTTGTTTGGTGAATGAAAGCTCTTTACTTTTTAGCTCTGCAGAAAATAAGCGCACTTGAGGGAAGTCTGCTTATATACGCTGTGTTTTGGTTTATAATTCATGCCAGTGTTATCACTCGCAGGATCACAGCACTATAACTTCTATGGCTGTAAGAAAACACTGGTGTGGAAATGTTATTAGCCCATCTATTTCTGCAAAGAGCTGCAATTTCAGTTCCCCCCTTGGCTCTACCCTTGAGATATCATGGCACACCATTGTTTATAGGCCTGCTGAGAGTGTCGCTGCAAGCAACAAGAGGCCCATGAGCTGCTTTCACTGAGAGACAGATACTGAGAGGAGAGAGACAAATACTATACATATATACTCTGAACACCTCCACCCCCACCACCCTGGTCAACACCTACAATAATATGGAGAATGCCTTAACACCATTGCTCCCTTAAAGACCAAAACTGTCTCGCTCTGCCCCCTGGTATACCAACAAACTCCGAAAACTCAAAGCCAAAAGCCGACAGCAATACAAGCAGGCCCTCAATGCTGCCCGCTCCTTCTACTACTTCTGCGTTATCCAGTCTGAATCCAAAAATCCAAAGACACTATTTTCCACTATGGAAAAGCTTCTTAAACCCATAGACATCATTGCAAACTCCTTCACCACCTCTAAATGCTACTCCTTTCAAGCCTTCTTTAAAAGCAAAATAGACAATAGACAAAATAGACAATATTCATGACAACCTGGCCCATGGCACCACCGGCACCGGTTATATCTCTACCCCCTCTCCCCAACCTCCAGCCCCACTCCTCTCCTCACTCTCCAGCATCACTGAAGCTGATCTATGTCTCACCATTGCCAGAATGAAATCTTCAGCCTGCCACCTCGACCCTATCCCCACAAACCTTGTCAAAGCCTGCCTCCCCTCACTCTCCCCTCTCATTACCAAGATCATTAACTCATCTTTGTCCACCGGGTTTGTCCCCCCTTCTCTGAAGATCGCCACTATCACACAAATTCTGAAAAAACCTGGACAGCAGTCTCAGCTTCCCAATCAGATGCTGAGGAATGATGGTGTTGAATGCTGAACTGAAGTCCAGGAACAGCATTCTAACGTAAATGTCATTTTTGTCTAGGTGGGTGACGGGCAGGTGAAGGGTGGTGATGATGGCGGTTGGGACGGTATGCAAACTGCAGGGGGTCATGTGAGGGAGGCAGTTATGCCTTGATGTGTCTCATGACAAGCCTCTTGAAGCGCTTCATGATGATGGGTGTGAGTGCGACGGGGCGATAGTCACTGAGGCAGGACACTGATAATTCCTTGGGCCGGGTATGATGGTGGTGGTTTTGAAGCATGTTGGGATGACAGTGGTGCTCAGAGAGATGTTGAAGATGTTTAAGAGAACATCTGCCAGCTGTTCTGCACATCCACTGAACACACAACCAGGAATGTTGTCTGCTCCAGGAGCTTTCCATGGGTTGACTCTGAGCAGAGTTTTTCTCACATCAGCCACAGTCAGGCAGAACACCTGGTTGTTGGGAGGTGGGGTGGACTTCATCACTGCCTTGTTATTTTAAGTTTTAAACCATGCGTAGAAGTTGTTCAACGCATCTGGAAGGGAGGCCTCACCGCCACAGGCAGGTGGAGATGCCCTGTAGATGGTGATGGCCTGGATGCCCTGCCACATGCGCCGTACATCCCCAGTGGCTTTGAAGTGGCTGTGGATTTTCTGGGCATGGGCGTGCTTCGCTGCTCTGATGGCCCTGGACAAGTTCGGCCTTGTTGTTCTCGGGGCAGCCTTGTCACCTGATTAGAAGGCGGTGTCTCAGGTTCTCAGTAGCGTGCACACCTCTGCAGTCATCCACGGCTTCTGGTTGGAGCATGTGGTGATGTTTTTGGAGACTGTGACATCCTCGATGCACTTAATGATGTAGCCAGTGACTGATGTTGTGTACTCCTCCAGGTCGGTAGAGCCACTGTAGGTTGCAACCTCCACGAACATGTCCCAGTCAATGTGCTCAAAACAGTCCTGGAGAGCAGAGATAGCTCCTGGGGGGCAGATCTTTGTCTGCTTCTGGACGGGCATGAAACATCTGACGAGCGGTCTGTTGGCTGGAATGCACATGATGGACATGTGATTGGAGAATCCAAGGTGGGGGCAGGGCTCAGCGCGGAAAGCGCTGGGAAAGATTGTGTAAACACAGTCCAGCATGTTCGCTCCCCTCGTCAAAGTCCACATGTTGGTAGAATTTGGGGGGAAAATATTTGAGGTTTGCATGGTTCAGATCACCAGCGATTATGAACAGTCCATAAGGGCATGAGTTTTGGAGCTGGCTGATGGTTCCGTACAGTTCTGGCAGCGTGTTGTTAGTGTTAGCTCTGGGTGGGATGTACACTGCGACTATGAGCATGGTGGTGAATACTTGCGGTAAATAAAATGGCCTACATCTAGCCGACATAAACGCCAGCAGCGGTGAGCAGTAGCTTGAGATCAGCACGGCGTTCACGCACCAGACCATGTTAATGTAGACACAAAGCCCCCCTCCTCTTGCTTTGTGTCTAAGATTAGCATCACGGTTGCTTCGGTGCATTTGCATGTTGCTAATAGCTGTAGCTGTCTCTGGAACACAGTCGTTGAGCCATGTCTCTGGAACAGGGTGCAAACTAGGGGGGAGCAGGGGGAGCTATAGCTCCCCTAGTGGTGACATGAGCTCCCCTGGAAACATGATTTGTG
>JBBPCX010000135.1:25182218-25204767 GCA_037974365.1 Hydrocynus forskahlii | reverse complement strand
AGTAGGAAAAGTAAAATTACACAAATGTTACTGCAAGAAGATTTAACCCCTTATTGCATCATGTCTAAGAATATGCATGCACCCAGTTATGCATGATAATGGTTTCTTGTGCATGGTCACTGAATGTGCCTGCTGGAGAGTCAAACATGCTCATGTCAATCTTTATCATGAATTACAGTCTAAATCACACAGCCAGTAGCCTGCATTTGAACCGATGTTTACCCAAGTTTTATGTTGTGGAACTGTTTTTCATTATAATGCCACTATTTTCATTTTTCTCTTCCTTTATGGCTGCATCATAGATTCTTATTTCTTTCACATAAAAAAACCTAGGGTTGTTTATAGCTAAGAGAAAATGCAAATAAGCCTGACAGAAATAAGAATGTTTTCCTCCTATTAGTGTTGCATGCATGCTATCATGTAAACACTGAATAAAACATGAAATAGTAATAGTGGGAAATAATGTGAAAGAAAAGTTGGAGAGCAATTTCCGTTGATTAGTGTGATTGAAACCACATGCTGACAGATAAATGTGGCTGAAAGAGTGAATTAGTTTTGTTACAAAGCAATAGGCTCCTCTCTCTCTCTCACCCAGCCATATCCATATTCAGAACCCCAGTCTCATGTGGCTTGCAAATGACAGGTTTACAGCAGAGTAAAGACGCTTTTACTGAGTCTTTTGCTTCAGAACCGGTAGAAAGCATTTTTGTAATTTACCAGTAGATGTAAAGTGAGATATAATGCCACACACACACACACACACACACACACACACACACACACACACACACACACTCATACCTATCTGGGGAATCAAAGACAATGTCATCTCACCTGCAGGAGGGAAAATGCAGTGATACAGATGTGCCTCACTGATTAGTTCGCTGCTATCGAGAGTTTTTGACCAACAATAATTCAGCTCATTTATCATTCTTTGATTTTCCTTATTTTTAAAGGTACAGTAAAAATAAGCTCTATACATAGCTATGCACAAGCCCATATTATATACAATATGCTAACCACTAAAAGGAAAACATGAAACATTATTTATTGCAAGATTACAGTGTAGTTGGTTGCATTTGGAAATGCTGCATTAGGCTGTTGCACTCAAGCAAAAGGCCTCACAGCTAAAGCTGATACCAAACGACCGAGAAGAACCATCAGAATAAATATTACAGGATGAATAGTGATATTTTAACACTTTTATGACAGAGCTTGATCTTCTATATATTCACTTCTCTTTATTTTGAACTCGGACTCAAAACACAAATTTGATGGCTTGAGACTCCATAAGACCTGTGACTCAGTTTGTGACGTGAACACCACCGACTTAGACTTAAGCCTTATGACTCAAAAAGTGGAAGAAATGTGGACAGACGATGTTCATGTATATGGATTTGTAGGCTTAGGTGATGAAGCTTATTGAACTGGTTCTTTTGAACTATCTGACTATTGATTTCAACTGGTTCATTTTCATGATATTTTGTTGGCTTTAATTGTTCCACTTTGTTCATCTAGGGGTAAGCAAAACATTCACAAGCCAAGTTGCTGGTCAGTTACATTCAAAGTAAATTTACACATGAAGGTTTGAAATATATTAATGTAACATTTGAAATTGTCAGTGTAAACCACTAGAATATTCTTTTTATTGCAAAAATTGGCATGTGAGCATTTTGTTCTGAAACTCAATTTCAATTTAAAGGTTTTATTCTGCAGTGAACAACAAATTATAAAATGATAAATATACATAGTATTTGTCAATTTACACACAATTTACACAAGTAATCTCCCTTAAGATATGATCTCTGCTTTTGTTTTGGAATTCTGCATGTTAATTTGATTATAACATCAGGCTGTAAAACTTTCTGTTATTTTTATTTACAGCTTAGCGTCCTACTCAGTATTTTATCTCTGAAGTTGTAATTTTCACTTGCATACTGCAGTCTTTGTAGTTTAGAACAGTGGTGCCAACCTTTTGAATGATTATGTACTGTAGATTTTGTAATATGTGCTTGATCTTTTGTGATTCATGTCCACATGTAAAGACCACTCTAAAGCAACAGGTCGACTTTCATAACACCTGACAAGGCAATGAAGGCTACAGGAAAACCACTCATGTAGAAAAGTCAAAATCATTTATTACAACTTGCATTTATTAAAATCATGAATCACAATCAACAGGCTTACTTTTAGTAATAGAACTATAGAAGGCCACCATACAGGATTACTAGCAACGTCATCACACGGATACCTTAAAAACCACTATAATTAAAGATGCTGAAACATGCTCTGGTCATGAAAAAACCAAAACAAAAACCATGGATTGGTGCAGCAAACTTTAAAAAAGTCACAAATTGTGGAGTTCCTACATACAATTGAACAACAAAAACACCAGTTGAAATTACACAATCACAAACAAACTAACTAGTCAGAGGGCCCAAGCTATGCACCTCCAAAAATAACAAAATTAATACTCAATTACACTAAAAATTACATACACATTACATGTGGCCACTTTACCTTGATTGTTCAATGCTGCTATATTATCAAACACTGATGCACTTCTAACTACTATCCCCACAACAAGCTGGAAAGATACACATCAATGAAAGACTACTATTCCATTCATCGGTCACACACACAGAGAGAACTCTTTTTCTCAGCATTCTGGTACCACAGCAAGAGCATGGGGCTCACAAAACCTCTCCCCCATTTTATTCCACCATGTGCTGTTTTGAGGCCTAACCCTCTATCACACTACAAACAGAAAAAGACCAATCACTTTTCAAAATACGAGTCCCAAACTGGCCCACTTATACACACAAATGTGCACAATGGTTACAAAGAAAGTTTCTGTATTGGTGTAGTCTGTAAGAATGTGAATGCAGCTGTCTTGGATTTTTGATCATGTCGAAGGTTGAACAGCCCTGAGGCCCTTGGAAGGCGTCTGCATGGAGCACACTAAAAGCCCATCACATCCTATTAGCACAATTGTTATTATGGTGCCATATATTGCACCATTAGCAATTTCATTTTCTGCACTTCCTCAGCATCAGCATCAGCAGCAGCACACAGAGTAGTTTAAACCCCTGAATAAATTATTTCTGAGGTTCATGCTACTCATGCTAACTTTTCATTCTGAATCATGCCTTCAGCAAGAAAGCATCTGCAAATGAACCTAAATGCTTTTGGAACATATTATCAGGCAATCATTCAAGGAAATTATGAAAACTACTGATACTCTCGTCACTCACTCGTGTCTAGATGAACTTCTGGCAGCCAATTTCTAGAACTATGATGAGTTTTAAAAGTCACATACATACAAACATATACACACACACATTCAATTTGGAAATCCAGTATTTGTGAGAACATTCTACTGATTTGTGTTATACAGTATCAGAGTAATACTAAAACTATGCCTAATCCTTAAACAAATCTTAAAATGCACTCTTTCCACTCTCTTTATTCCTAATGCATCTTCTTGCACTACTCTTATATAAACATTTAGCACTTGCAACACTCCTCTTGGACTCACACTGTCCTGAAACCTGACTGTTTCCTCATGTTGTAAGTTGCTGCCAAATGAATGTAATGTAATAAAATGTAGTGAATTTGTAATGAAAATGCAAGTTTACTTCAGCAGGTTTTCTGGTATTTTTACTATTCTGAGGACTTTGGTCCCCATAAAGATATAAACAACGGCACACACACACACAATACATTTGAAAATACAGTTTTCATGAAAAAACCCTACTAATTTGTGTTATCCTGTATATGGGTAAAACTAAAACAACACCTAATTCCAACATTAACCTTTTTCAAAAACATCCTGAATTTGAGACGAAAAAGCCAGTTAAAGGGTTTCACCTCAGGTTCCCATAAAGACAGAAACAGGGGCACTTACACATGCACACACACACACACACACACACACACACAAACACACATTTTGGTGTAAAACATACTTTATGTAGTACACTACATGTCTTTCCAGTGAGGGGTGTAATTGGAGAGTTTGTCTCTCCTTCGCTGCAGTAATAGCCTCTGCTCTACTGAAAAAAACCTTCCTCAATGTTGTGAGAAAGGGATGTTTCCATCATTTTGGACAGATTGTGTAACAAGCAGTTTAACTGGTTTTACTCACGTAAATTATGTTTAAATGATTATGATCAATATAAGTCAAAAATATTACTGCAGATAAACTAAAGTTAAATACATTCAGTCTAAATCTTACAAATACTTCATATCCTCTGGTTCTGTAAGACAGAATTGAAGTGAGGACTTCTGTTCAGACAGACCATAAAACAACCTCCCAGAATGCATGATCTGTACTTGCTTTTTCTTAAGGTCTCAAGTCAAATTTACCCCTGTCACCCCCTGAGAATCTTCCTGGTTTCAACTTAGCAGCAGACAAAGACTTCACAACACTAAAATCGCTCCATGTTTCCTCATCATGAATTATTTACAAGCAATTAATTATTTGAAGTTTGGCTAGCTCTCTGAAAACACTTCAGCGGAGGAGCCAATTTCAAAATGAAAACAGTTCTCAGAAGTTTGCCCTGGCCCCTATTAATATTCTGCGATGCAAATACTAAATGAACAACCCACACACTGAACAGAGAGCCTTCCTCATTCACACTGTGACTCAGAACTCAGAGAGATGGGAGTCATCGTCAGAGACTGACCCTGGTTCAAGCGAAAGTCTTGTTGAAATACTAATGGAGAGAAACACTCTGGGGGGAAAAAAAAAAAAAAACTTTGCCAAACAATTTAGAGACTTATTCTTGGCAGTAACAAAAAAAATCTGTTCAACACAAAGCAGCGGCGAATAAATTTATCCTCTTTTGCGGGAATTTGAATAACAAATATTGTTCATGGCCTTTGATAAATTGCAAAGATGACAGATCCTTTAATATGTGATTATAGAGTCATTTGAAAATGCAATGAATGAGAACACAGGCCTTCACTTCTCAGCCTTCTGCGGCTTTGTCAATGATTGACATGCGATGGACGGACTTAGAATGAAGTGGGATGAGACTCAGGCATACAAATGATGCTCTACAAGAACAACTGTGGTTTTGGAAAGCGGAAATGAGCCGCACTGAGGTCAAACATTACTTGAATGATAATGTCAACTTTCTATAAACGGCAGATACATTTCTGTCTATGAGGAAGGTTAAACACTTATCCAGAGAGGAGGAACAGTACGCCATGTAAATGTGGCACAGGGCAATGAAACACCATAAATATGGATGAAAATTGTTGTATTGAGGAAGTACAAAGCTACTGTCATTCACATTAAGGAAGATGCATGTAGTACAGGACAAATCATCCAGCTGACCTTGTCCGCACTACACAGCCCAGGTCTGCACAACATCTGCAGAGTCAGCTGTATTGCCTGTCTATTATACCAGAGTATACAGGTAAAACACTGTTTTTGCTTGAATTGTCATCACTTGGTAGCAATCAGAGCAGTAAACATAGCCATCCTGCAGATACAAGCAAAGTAGAGATTTAGCTTTAGAGACCCCCGTAAACTACATTTCAGACCTTGACTGTTCACATATTGTTTCAGCAGGGTAGGGGTTTCTAGTGCAACTTCTGAAATATGATCAAAAAAAGATTTTCTGTAAGATTTGATACGGAAAAGCTACAAATGCTTATCTAGGGCATCAATAAGCAAAGTGCAGACATTTGAGAAACATCAGGGGTGTAATGTGGCTCTGCACAGCTGAATAGCTACATGTATAACCAGTAACAACAAACTAAAAATGCCTATTGACAATGCTAGGAAAATCAGATACAGATCTGTAAAAATACACAGAGACTTCAAGTAACCTTTATAGCTTTATAAAACAGTTTGTTGCTCAGATTACACATTTAACCTGTTTTTTTTTGTATGTTTTTGCTGGGTGGCACAGAGTTACAGTTGGGAGCGCTGTTGACTCACAAGGAAGGTCCCGGGTTTCATTCCTGGCTATGTAGCTGAGGGTCCTTTCTGTGTAGTGTTTGCATGTTGTGTCCTTGTGGGGTTCCACCAGGGACTCTGGTTTCCACCACACTCCCTCACAAAGTCCTGATTAAGGATACTGTTAAGATAATGCATATTTCTTTCAGTAATAGTGTAAGGAATGTAAGGCTTTTGATCCTAAAATGTTAAAACACATGGACACAAAAGACCTTACAATGGTTAAAATAAAAACACATGGAATCATTAGCTGCTCATTAGCTGCTCATTAGCTGCTGTCTCAGTCTCTGTCACTAGGGTTAGATACAGTTTGGCAGAGTCTGAGCAATAAAAACAGATGTGAAGATTGCTTTACTTTTAAAGGGTAAATTTAATGACACAGGTGTTTTCCCCCTGTACCTTTAAGATGCTGTCAAAGATGTGTACCCATAAATGAAGGCCTGTGTTAAACTTGGTGCAGATGTTTGCACAGTCTTTTGTCTGTAAGGCTTCTTGCAATGGGAATAGTATGACAACGAGGGGTGAACAAGGTTGGAAGCCGAGTCTGACCCTCAGCTGCTGGATAAGGCACTGATCATTAGGTGTGAAACTTTACATAGCAACTGTAATAATAAATAATGGCCTGTTACAGTCAGACCAGTCAGTTCAGGGATGACTAATCTCAAAGGAGCAGATGTAAATGTCAGCTCTGTTCACACTGGCCTGAAAAGCCATGTAAACTGAGCCAGCAGACTGTGCAGAAGCCTAAGTCGCATTTTACGCCTGTTGTTCTGTCTTGCGGAAGTGAGTGCAGAAGGGCTCCTTGAAGCTGGACTGCTCGTAGCTTCCCCTTCTGCTGCAGTTAATAGCCTGCACTTGCCTCATCAGCTGGCTAATCTCTCAGAGCACCCATATGTGCCACCTTTCCCTCTGCCACCCTGTCCACACAGGCCCCTATTCTTAGCCTGAATGTATTAGTTAGCAATCCATACTGTTGTGAGAAAATAAAAACAGCTAAGGCAAAGCACTACATGCAAAAAAAAAATAATAATTGTTTGGTCCTTTTGGCCATTTGGATATTTGTTTTAGATTGGGGCATATCTTCTCTTAAAATGAACATAAAAATAAATATAACACTTCATGTACTATAGCAACTTCATGTACTCATATCTAATAGTACTTTTCCAAACGTTGAGTCTTTAAGGAAGCCTTAGCTCCGCCCACACTTTATACTTTACAAATCTAAAAATAACATTTTCTGTTGTACCAACAGCAACATTTGCACAAATATTATTTGAGGGCAATGCAGTTCTGGGAGCTTCATGAAATGAATGCAAATATATGCAGCTAACATCTTTTTTTTCAATTAAAAATATCAGTAATCACCTGGTAAAGATTCATATACACACTATACATCTGCAGAGTCTCTCTTTAATATAACTTATAGGTCTGCTGGCTTTTCTTGTATTATAATCAGTGCAGTAATATGAAACTTACTAAACTACCTTCAAATGGTTAATTGTTTAAAGAACATTTTGTAATGATGAACCCTTTAAAGCATAAAGAACTTGCACATAAAGTTAGAACCTTTAAGCAATGTATGAAAACTTTACATCTTCACATCTGTATCTATCTTTTTCCAAAATGCTGTTTGAAATAATATTTGGGGAATAAAAAGTCTTCTTTGGCATTGCTCTAAAGAACCCTTTTGGCCTTCAGTTATAAGAATGTGAGTACTGCGTGTGTGAGGTTGATGCCTGGCCCTACTTATCAAAATACCTTCCACAGACAACTGAGACCACTCGTAGTAGAAGAGAATATCTCTTCCAGGACATTGTGTTGGCTGCTATTGTTGTCCTAAGCTAGCTAAGGGGCGTTTAGGAGAAAATGCTCTTTCTGACCAATCGGCTACAGCTCCACATCAATCCACCCAATGATGCAAAGAACCTGATCCCAGGCACTGACTCTTGGCAGGCTGTCAAGCGCACTGCTGTCTGTGCTTCAGCACCTCTCTGATCAACAGCATCTCTCTGGCACAGCAAGAAAGATGCCCAGACCCCCCACTTTCATGCACTGTTAGTCCTATTCTCCCCCCAGCCAGTTGTTCTGCCCATGTACAACCCTGTTATTCCCCAACTATCCCTCAGAGAAGCCACTGTGCTCTCCAAGCCTTGGATAGAAAAGCGGACAGTCCACTGAAGCCAGCTTGCATTGTTCTGACTGCCAGCTTTTTCATTTTCGATTCTGATTTGCTTGGTTTCTTGGTTCTTGTCCATCAAAAAGAGAGCCAAGCAAGAGCCCTTTGCAAATGTTTTGCAATTATGTTCACAAGTTCATAACTATAATTCCTGAAGACGGTACGGATGAGGGCCTAAAGATACGATGGGCCAACTGCCTAAATTGCTAACTAAAAGTGGTTGCTCATCATAAATTTAAGATCTTGCTAATTAAATCAATTTTTGGCAAAGAAAGCCCTTGATCTTTCTCCAGACACTCCTCAAAATGCAACATATTTGACACTGTAGAGCTTCTTATGCTTGCTTACTTGGTCCTCATCCATGGAGTGGGTCTCATGCAATAACCTGCAAATGTTTTGCAGTAACATTCACAAGTTTACAACTATAAACTTGTGACTGCACTCTGGATGACAACTCAATGGTATACATAGTCAACGGTGTCAGAAAATGTTCTTTAGACTGTCAAGGGTGTCATAAATGTTCTGTAGATAACGCCAAAGAAAAACAATTTTTGGTACCCTAAAGAACATTTCAAAGGAATGTAAATGAGTATAAATGTAAACAATGTTTTAAAGACAATCACTCTCTGTATAATGTAAAGATACTTGAAAAAAGCTTAAATGGTAAATAACTTCACATCAGAATAATATATACTACATGGAAGGTAAGATTCTTCACACTCACAAAACTGGTTCTTTTAGGAACTTTAAATTGCATGTTTCTTCAATTGCATTGTCAAAAGAACTCTTTGTGGTTCTTTTTTTAAGAGTGTAGAATTGTTCATTAGACTTGTTAATAAGTTCATTAGTTCTAAAAGCAGTGCATCAATTTATATAGAAATTATATTACAAAGTAAAGAGTATTAAGCAAAGAAGCAGTTTTAGATATAAACTTGAAATAAATGCATTTTATTGACACTGTAGTGCTGCTTTGCCCAGTCAGATTAAATCAGGTCTATTTCTGGACTGAACAGGTGGGCTTGTTCCTCTCCAGGTCACCCTGACTCACAAATAAACAGGCCCTGCTTTTGATTCCTTATCGAGTGGCAGCAGTTTTTGGTCATATGAGGTAGATCTGGTCAGCATAACCAATGGCAGACCATATGAAGGAAAAACAAATCTTTTTACACTCTTATCCTGTACTGCTAATATGAGGCATGCCTGGTCACAACTGCGGATTTAACAGCTTGAAGGGAGAAAATTTATGAATGCAAAGAGTCCATTTCAGGCAACTTCAATTTCTCAGCCCAGCCACATATATCAATTTTGAGGCATAGGCATATGTATTCATACTTTTTTTTTATCTTCTTCCAGTCTGCCTTTAATCAGGAAGACAACCATTAGAGTGTCAAAACTACTGCCAAGTGAAGGGAGCATTAGGAGTCTGTCAGAAGAAGAGAAAATCAATATTCAAAATGCAAAATGAATTTGACTGGACCAAGAACTTCACATCAAATTGGGGAAAAAAATGGGATATGAAAGATGACCTGCCATAAAAACCGATATCCTACAATGCCATCTGTCAGACCAAGGGATATCATGACAATGGCTAATGAAAGCTGGGGCTCGCTTCGGAGGAGATTTAAATCAGTTGGAAATGTGTGTTGCAGTCGCCATGCTGATTCAGTAGGAGGACACACAGCACTGATTAGCTGTATGCTACTTAAGCAACATTTGCAGCATGAGGAGCGATGTGCTCTATCAGGGCTAACACTGAACTTGAACGTTTCGGGGCCTCCAGGTAATGAGGCAAACTGGAAATCTATTTTTATGTTTGCACTCCATCACCTCAACTCATTTCCTTTGGATATTTCAATATGTGCAGAAATGTGATTGTGTGCTATTTAAAGGGGCATGCTGGCCAAAAAAAAAAAAAAAAAAAATCAAACCGTTGCTTCATCTGTTTCTCTAGAACTAGATGTTCTGGTTTCAGAAACTAGGAAATCCCTCTTCTAATGATGTAACTTGTAGGTGGGAGGAACGTTGAAAAGCTGCAACCGCTTGGGGGCAGGCTGTTTGAAATATCCTTCAAGGTGGTCTAGAGGAGGATGGATTCCTCTTTTGAATCTTGGTTCGTCTCGAGGTTTCTTCTTGCAGTTTGATGGAGTTTTTCATTGCCTCTCTCTTGCATTCATTTTGCTTGCTCACTAGGGGCTCAAATCCAGATTATGTAAAGCTGCTTTGTGACAACATCACTTGTAAAAAGCGCAATATAGTAGGAAGCCAGTTAGCTATCATTACTGTAGGGAGGGGTCCAATTGTTATATGTTGTATTGTTGGATGATATGTGTGTCAAATGATGTGCTGGGCATGATAGAGAAAACTGATGGACAAAATACATGCCAAAAATATGATGAATTCTTTCAAACAGATGAGGCCAAAGGACATGATACTACACTAAAGCTTATCACATAACGGACAAATATCATATTCAAAGTTTGTATGAGGATGGAATCTCCTTTACACTATTTGCTTTTTATTGCTTTTTGATTTTTATTTTTTCTTTGTAGCTTCTATGTGCAGAACCAAGGGCTGCTAGACTGTAAACAAGAAAATGTCCTTGAATGATGATTATCCACTGAAAGAGTTTTTTACTGAGTTACTGTCGAAGCCATTTTGAAGACTGGAAAATGAAATGCTGACAATAAAATAATCGCTGAAGGCCATGCTTTAGTTACAGTGAAGCAATCTGGATGTCAGGGAGCTACAGCACACATCAAAAATGCAAATTATTCCAATACGCATTACACAGAAATGAAGACAAATTAATCGGTGCATTCCATTGGGTATATGTATGCTTTCAGCTTAGTAAGAGATGATTATTGAAATGAGACAGATGAATAACTCACAAATACGTTTGGACAAACTAGAAATACATAGAATCGCAGACCGTCCGCATATTTCTGAGCTAAGAGGATACAATCAGCAAGGCTGTAGAAAAAGGCCTGAGTTTTCAGTCTTACATTACATGAGCTGTTATAAGGAGATTCTGAGCAAAAGGTGCTCCAGGGTCTCGTCTATAAGCTGCTCTATATTTCATTTCGGAGCAGTGTATGTAAAGTTAATGGTCTCTAAAATAAACTGTCAATCTGTGACAGCCTTCTGTGTCATGCTGCAGAGCGCACCAATCTCTTTTTTTTTTTTTTTGAAAGATATTACCAAGGACAACGTCTGGCGCCCTTCCTCCCCACCATCAAAACAGCAGATTTCAAAATTGATCCATTTCATTCCAACGCTTTCTATTTCAATCTACTTTTACACCAGGCGCAGGGAAGGTCATTTGCACTGGTGAGAATCACTCATAAGGCGGCACGCATCAGTGTGATGACAAATCGATGGGGCAAACATGAATAATGTTAAAGGGGACTTTATACGTTTCCATCCCATTCCCATTTACTCTGCTCTTACGCTGTCAGCCTAAGGCATGACTCAGTGTTTCTCATGAGCCAAAAATGAAATTAGCTAGGTAGAAGTTGCTCTTGAATGTTAAATGTTCAAAAAAATGGAGTAAAACCTCATTTACCACCAGAGAGTCAATATGGCAAAACAAACCATTTAAATGTTAAATTAGCTGGGATAGGCATGGAGCTAGTAGTAAAAATTCATGGAAATATTTCTTCAGTATCAACGTAAGTATTCCTCACTAGGTCAGGCCTCTGACTACACTATAAGAATGCACTCATAATAGATTCTGTGGTGAAACTGTAATGGAAGAAGGTGCACCATTTGATTGGAGTTTAAGTGTAAAGCTTTCAGTAGGTGCTGAGGTTTAATGTGACTCTGCTTTGGCAATGATTGTGTGTAACTCTGCACTGCTTAAAGTACCAGAAATAGCAAAATCTATTCAATAGAAAGCCCTATCTTAGCGAAAGTATTAGAACACACCTGTTTTTTGGGGGGGCTAGACCCCTTACTTCCAGTGAAAGGTAATCTTAATGCTTTAGCATACCAAGACTTTTTGGACAACACCAAAAAGTCAACAAAGTTTCCAACTTTGTGTACACAGTTTGGGGAAGAATCTTTTCTATTCCAGCATGACTGTGCTCCAGTGTTCAAAGCAAGGTCCATGAAGACATGGCTGGATGAGTTCAGTGTGGAAGAACTTGACTGGCCCACACAGTGTCCTGACCTCAACCCCATCCAACACCTTTGGGATGAACTGGAACAGAGATTGTGAGCCAGGCCTTCCCGTCCATGATCAGTGCCTGACCTCATAAATGGTCAACACAAATTCCCACAGAAACTCCAAAATCTTGTGGAAAGGCTTCCAGGAATAGTGGAAGCTGTTGTAGCTGCAAAGGGGGGACCAAGTCCATGTTAAAGTCAATGGATTTGAATGCAATGTCATTAAAGCCCTTGTTGAGTTAATGATCAGGCACCCCAGTACTTTTGTGCATATAGTGGATATATGATAGGCTTTGTAGTCCTTTCACTCATTAAAATGTGCCCCCCTAAGGTATGTGTGCATGTCACACAAACTTTGTACCTCCATTACTTGCACATGGCTGCTCATCTTTGTCATGAATGAATGAACCAAAAGAAATGGCCCAAAAGTCTTACTGTCAACACTATAATTATTCACACACTTGATAAAAATTCATTCATGAAAAATATGTCTTTGTGGTTAATTAGCTCAATCTAAAAGAAATGCCACCCCAAAAGGCATGCCATTAGAAAACCTAATCTAACCAAAAATGTAATTCTCTAGACCGCAACATTGAGTGGAACTGGGATGTAAGGTCACATTAAGCAAAAATAGAGGATTTTGGCAAGAAACACTCAAGGTGGGTTTGGTATAAAAAGATGGATGGTTGTGCATAATGACCATCATGCCTACTGTTAAATAGGGTGGAGAATCTGTTATGTTTTGGGGCTATTTTTCCACCAAAGACCCTGGTAACCTTGTTAGTATGCATGGCACCATCTTGGAGAGATTCTGTATTGAGAAATGTAGTGATCTTCCATTGCTTGCTTAGTATTTTCTCCTCAGGCATTACGGGAGAAGACTCATTGCTATTTATGAGTAAAGGGGGGTCCAAAATGTTTTGATTAGTACTTTTGCTTTCTTAGAAATGTTTTAAATCAAACTTTAAGTGTTAGACTGAACTAATTAATCTAGAGACTGATAACCCTACTAATACCCTTTTTGCCACGGGTGCCAACAATTATAGAGGTGACAATAGTTTCAGACCTGTCCATGGTGTTTCACCCTATTATTAGTAGGGATGGGCTCCAGCACCCGCCCCTGAACCCTGGTTAGAGATAAGCGGTTCAATGATAGAAGGTCGGACGATAGGTTCATTAAGCAGGATTTTTCCAATCTCCTGAAAGGTCAGAGTAACAATAAAAAGCGACTGGAGTATGAAGTATATACCTTTGGTGTGTTTTCTTCTGAGATCAAGTTCTTTACCCATCAAGGTAAATGTGAGGACTGTGTGTTATTCATGGAGAACAGTAGATGTGCTGCAATAGCTGTTTTGTTGCTTTTGCATTAAAGGCTTAAAATGTCCTTCATAACCTCAGGCTTAGCATGTGTAATGCTTTGCTAGCGAAAGTCAGGATAATAGAGGAACAAAGCATTCCTTCTGGTAAGCACGGAAAGTGTGCTCAGCCCACACTGATGGAGAGTTTCCACCAGACTTGGGCAATAAGAAGTGAATAATAAAGGCCTAGACGGGCACACAGAGATTTGTGCTTGGCTGATAAATATTCATCAAGCCCTCTTCCTTTTGCTTGGTGAGGGTGTTTATAGGTAAATGCTGTATTGGTGCTTCAGAGCGAGGGAAATGGACTGTGACCTACTTGTGGACACATGGCGAAGAATGAAGCTGCTTACCGCATGTCCATTTCACGCTGGAACAAGGAAAAGAGAGTCTGACAGCACGAATAAGTCTAGGCAAACGTCTCAATTCGCGCGCGGCGGGGAACGCTCTGTAAGATGAATGAATGCCCCTCAAGATGAGATGGAATTCAAAAGCGTGAATAGTCACATTATACCCTAACTCCAGCTTCCTCCGCAGCCCCTATTCTCCAGCTGAAGCGACTGATGTCCTTGAGAATAACCTGCTTGTAATGAATGCTAAGTTATCTTGCAGGGTATTCACTTTTAATTGACAAAAACACTATCAAAGGCGACTTCATCATGCAGACTTACTGTAAACCATGTTTTAATTAAGGGTGATGTGTGAGTTCCTTTCTTCCCTCTGCACACACGTCTCTCCTCGGGACAGAATTCGCATTCCACTGTAGCATTACTCAAAACAGCAGATGCTAATTGGAAGCGCAGTTAGCCAAAAGGACTTAACTTCTCTTTCTCCCTTTTTTTTAACCAGTCTTCAAAGCATGTTGGGCACAACTTTTGCATGGCCTTTCAAAGGAGTAAAATAAAAGAGAATAGGGCAACAAAACTTTTTAGGCATAATATTTTGCTCGCGCCACAGAAAAGGAAAGAGAAGTTAAGTCAGCGAAGAATGCTGGCATTTCGTGAAATATTTCTCTTCGGAAAGTGATTACCTACCAAAAGCTAATCAGAACAAATAACAAAATATTTTGTACCTTGACACAAACATGTCTGTAGAGCTTCATTTGTTTATTCAACTCAAAATCAGTTCCTTAAAGCCATGTTCCTGGAGGGGCACAGTGTGGCCAAACACAGCCACTAAACCTGTCAATAAACAAGTGAGTTAGTTCAGGTGTGTTTGAACAGGGAAATCATCAAACTGTACTGCACAATGGGCCTCCAAATTTTAAAATCCCTGCTTTCACTGAATAGTTTGATGATGAATAATTTTTTGCAATTTTCCACTGACCCTAGATTACGTTGATCAAATTGTTATGTCAGCGATTTGTGATATGTCAGCATGAATAACGTTAGCATAACGCTTAACCCTGGCATTGGAGATCTATCACACTGGAGAGTAGGTTCATTATTCATTACTTGGATCAGATGTGTTAGGTAGTCCTCCAGGGGCAGGACTGAACATCTCAGTTCTGCATGGATTAAAAGTTTCCATCCAAAACCATTGATTAAAAGGTTTTTTTTAATCTGTGGGGCAGCTGGTGGCCTGGTGTTTAGGGAGTTGGTGGCCCTTCGATCAAAAGGTTGCGGGTTCGAACTCCAGGACTGCCATGGCACCACTGAAGTACCCTTGAGTACGGTATTCTTCCTGGGTGCTGCATCGTTGGCTGCCCACTGCTTCACTTGGTGAATGCATTCAATGCAGGGAAAGAATTTCATACTATGTGCTATGATATGTTCATGTGAGAAAAATGGTTCACTTTCAAACCAACAGAATATCCACGAAGGGGCCCTTCAGTGAAAAGTTATTTTGGTTCATTAAAGAACCATGTTTAGAAAAAGAGCATCATTTAATGTCAAAGAAATCTTTTACCTTTACATTATGTGTGAAGTTTGTTTACACCTCTTTAAAAAAAGGTTCTTCTCACTCACACATCTCTCTTACCAAAAAAAAAAACAACAAAAAAACACTCCAGTGGCATTAGGCAAAGAATCCTTTCTGGCACCTTTATTTTGAGGTGTGTACATATTTTTTATTTATTTTGTCAGGGCATGAGCTTTAACAAAAATGGTTCATTACTTTCTTTATGCTCCTTGGGTGAAAGAAAAAAAAGTGCATTTGGAATTGACATTCACAAACAGGCCTATAATTTCTGACAGACTGATATAGGTCTAACTTGATTACACCCACATATACAGCAAACTTTGGTATGGATTATTGATCAGCTCCAAACTCCCAGCCTTTCTGGCCCATTGAACAGAGTCTCGGCTATTAAGAATGCACAGCACCGCTGCTACACCCATGCTCACTGAACCTGTAAACAACTTCTGAAAGGATGCAATGCATTTTGAGCACAACAAAAATGAACGAGAAAAATAAGCAGACATTGAAAAGTTTTAATGCATCATTTTGCATCAGTCGAAATGAGCAATGAGTATGCGCATTGCCAAGTTTTGTGCTAAAACTGTAACCAGAGACCATCTACATTCAGCCATGTTCCCTTTCCTCTTTTTTACACCTTTTGAAAAAGTCAGCTGTCCTTTAGCTTTTGTGAACATCTCATGATAGACCAATAAAAATGATACTAATTTACTTGGAATAAAATCTCCTTAATTGAACATACAATAGGATGTTTGGACAAAGCCACAATTTTGGAGATCTTGTTATGACATTTCAATGCACTAGATGATATGAGAATGTAACTATAAGCAAAACGGGTTACTTTTTGGACATACAGTTGTGCTCATACCCAGGCAGAAAAATGGTTTCTTAACCATTTTTCAGAGAATATGAATGATAACACAAACTTTTCTTTCACTCATGGTTAGTGGTTGGCTGAAGACATATATTGTCAAACAACTGTGTTTACTCTTTTTAAATCACAATCACAACACAAACTTCCGAAATGACCCTGATCAAAAGTTCTTAATACCAATGACAGCTTGAAGTCTTTTGTGGTAGTTGTGGATGAGGCTCTTTATCTTCTCAGACGGTAAAGCTGCCCATTCTTCCTGGCAAAAAGCTCCAGTTCCTATAAATTCTTGGGCAGTTTGAGGTCTCCCCAGGGTGGCTCAACAATATTGAGGTCAGGAGACTGAGATGGCCACTCCAGAACCTTCACTTTATTTTGCTGTAGCCAGTGACAGATCGACTTGGCCTTGTGTTTTGGATCATTGTCATGTTGGAATGTCTAAGTACATCCCATGCGCAGCTTCCGGGCTGATGAGTGCAAATTTTCCTCCAGTATTTTTTGAACACTTACTGCATTCATCTTGCCATCAATTCTGTCCAAATTTCCTGTGCCTTTGTAGCTCACACATCCCCAAAACATCAGCGATCCACCACCGTGTTTCACAGTAGGACTGATGTACCTTTCATCATAGGCCTTGTTGACTCCTCTCCAAATGTAGCGTTTATGGTTGTGGCCAAAAAGTTCAATTTTAGTCTCATCACTCCAAATGGCTTTGTGCCAGAAGGTTTGAGGCTTGTCTCTGTGCTGTTTGGCATATTGTAAGTGGGATACTTTGTGGCATTTACATAGTAATGGCTTTCTTCTGGCAACTCGACCATGCAGCCCATCTTTCTTCAAGTGCTTTCTGATTGTGCATCTTGAAAAAGCCACACCACATGGGTTTTTCTTTGCATCCCGAACAATTTTCCTGGCAGTTGTGGCTGAAATTTCAGTTGTGGCTGAAATTTCCTGAGCGTGGTTTGGTTTCAGCAGAACCTCTAATTTTCCACTTCTATATCAGAGTTTGAACACTGCTGATTGGCATTCTCAATTCCTTTGATATTTTTCCCTTTCCTGTTTTATTGTTTTATATTAGTTCAACTACCTTTTCCCACTGATCCTTTGATAATTCTTTTGCTTTCTCCATGACTTAGAATCCAAAAAATGTCAGTGTAGCACCAGATGACAGATGCAAGGGTCTGTCCAGAAACTCACTGACCTTTTATACACACCCACTAATTACAAGCAAACAGATCACAGGTGAAGATGGTTACCTTTAATAGCCATTCAGGGCCATTTGGGTAGTTTGTGTTGTGATTATGATTTTAGAAGAGATTTTAACAGAGTTGTTTGACAATAAATGGCTTCAGGCAACCCCTAACCATGAGTGAAAGAAAAGTTTTTGTGTTATCATTCATATTCTCTAAAAAATGGTTAAGAAATCATAAATTCTGCTAGGGTATGTAAACTTATGAGCACAACTGTACAGTGGAGATCAACATTAGAGGACAATTTATAAATACTTGATTTGTTCTGAAATATTGCTAATCTTCACTGCTCAAAATTTGATGGAATATCTGCTGTGGTTATCCCACTGCTGTAGTGGCATTTGTTTTTTAAATAACCAAGGCATTTCAACAAAAACCTTTATTTTGTGAAAAACATTAAGATCAAAATTAAAGAACAGTCAACCACTGTAACAGAAGCCAAGACTGAAACAATATTTTTTAGGGCTACACAATTACAAAACTAATATGAAGTGTAGAGGCCCTTGTTTTGCACATCTGCGCCCACAGGACATCACTAGTTTCTCACACTGCTCTGGTTTGTTCTTACTTCAGTCTTCTTGCAGTCTCTTCCACAGTTCAGTAATCGTAGTGGCTTTCTTAGCCATCCCTTTGTCACCAAGGATTTTCCAGAGATTCTCTGTTGGGTTTAGATCTGGATTCAGGGCTATTTCATTGTTTAAATGTTCTTAGCTTCAAGGAACTGCTTTACCTGCTTTGCAGTGTGACAGGAAGCATTGTCTTGCATGACAATTGCGGGCTGATAGGGAGACAATTGCAGTGAAGGAACTGCATGTTGCTGAAGGAGTTTCAGATAAACATTTGCAGTAACTTTGCCATGTAGCTGTACAAGAGGCCCAACTCCTGCTGCAGAAAACATCCCCCAAACCATGACACTTCCTCTGCCAAATTTTACTGACTTCTTTACACACTTTGGGTTCAGTCTTTCCCCAGTTTGACGCCAAACATAAAGTTTCCCATCAGACCCAAATAAATTGAACTTACTTTCATCACTGAAGTTCTCTTCTGTCCACAAAACATGCCCCTCAGCAAAGGCGAGTCTAGCCTTTTTATTCTTTCTGCTTATGAGAGGTTTGATCACTGCAGAGTGAGCTTTCAGGCCAAACTGCCTTAAACGACGAGACACATTGTGCCGAGACAGATCCTCACCCTGTTCAACACCGAACTGATGAGCAATTCCAGCTACAGTGTTGAACCGATTCCCCATTGAGAGTCTTTGTAAAATCCTGTCCTCTTGTGCATTTGTTTTACATGGATGACCAGCCTTTTTGGGGGACTTGAATGAATGTGTGTCCATGTGAAGCTTCAATACTCTTGAAATCACACACTTGGATCGCCCAAACTCTCTTGCAACGGCTGAGAGGGTAATCCCTTTGGCCTTCATATGGACAACCTGCTGCCTCAGGGTTTCAGTCGCCTAAGAGTGGCCTACCATTTTACATAGTAACCAGATAAATAGGGCTTGTAAGGTTGTAGGGCTTATAGGTGGTTCTCTAATTTTGATCGCCACTGTATAAGGTACACTCTTAGGATTGAACCAAAAACGGTTTTGCTATAAGAGAACAACATCCTTTAAATAGCTTGTCAATGGGAAGTTATTTGAGGAACCACTTTTGCAATAGAAATATGGCAATATTTAAAGGGGACATGTTATACCTCTTATTTACCTCTTAGTTATAATAGGTCTATGGGCTATACAAAACATGTTCATGAAGTTCTTGGCACAAAATCACTCTCACATAAAGAGATCACACCAGCTCTATTCTTGACTGTTTCAGTCCCTTTCAAAATGAGCTGTTTAAGGGCCCTGTCACTTTTATGTAAATAAGCTGTTGCTGGCCATGCCCCACCCATCCCATGCTTACGCTGCACGTTTACCACACGTGAAAATGGTAGAAAACAAGGGCGCCATTCAGCCCTACATGTTCGACCCCGAGTCGGACCCAGAGCGAGATGAACACAACACTCCATGAGTAACTTGCCTTTGCCTGTAGCCATAGCGCTCTGCATGCTCCTAAAACCAGCAGACAAAAATGGTGGATCCTCAACTAATATAGTGGGTGGGGGCTCGACAGATGAGGGGTGGTTCTATGCAAATTTCCTCATCCTGACATCAGGATATAGGAGCCATCCAAATGGCTCATAGAAGCTTATGATTCCTGACACCAAAATCTTTCACTTGACTCACAGAAAATGGATGGATGATTTTTTCGCGCTTGGAGTGTTTATAGGAGCAGTAGAGACCCAAATGGAAATACAAAAGGATCCAAATGTGAGTTTTGCATAATATGTCCCCTTTAGAGCAGTGAAATGTAGCAACCAATGTCTGTTTTTCCCATATGTTCAAGCAAAGAACTTTTAAGATGCTTCATTTTTTAAGGCTGTGATGTTTCTTCTGCTGCAGTATCCCACATGACATGAACCCACACATCCCTTTCCTTTTCCTTCGAACAAACAAAGCTGTGGACTGTAAACACCCCCTTCAGATCACTGGGAATACCATTTCATCTTTATTCATTAGGTGTGAGGCTATATGTGTTGTGCTGCCTCGTGTCGGTAATTAGCCCCACTTCTCTCCCTAACCCCCTTGAACACAAGATCACAGAACAGAGGCCACCCTCAGTGCTAAGGACAAGGAGAGAGAAAGAGAGAGAGAAAGAGAGAGAGAGAGAGAGAGAGAGAGAGAGAGAGACAGAGAGAGAGAGAGAGACAGAGAGTATTAAGACGCCGGTGAACAGCTTGCCTGATTACTGCTGATTAGTATCTAATTGGAGTTCTCCAAAACAAGATGACCTCTGCTTTGTTTACTGATGGGATTAATCGTGACCCAACAGAATTAAAATTCCCAACTGAATTAATTCTTTCCTCATTATTTTGAAGTGGGGCTGTGCCACTTTTTAGCATGTGTAAAAGCTTCACCCACCCTGCCCCACCATAACCGCTTCTGAGACTCAGACCCACACCAGAATAAATTTACGTCCATTAATTTTTTTTTACCTTTTTCAATGCTGCTTGGTCTTTGAAAAGTAAACAACACATGGAATGACAGCACTTTACGAATCTATGCCATTATAATTAAATCTGCCTAAATAATTCTTGGCTTGGACTGAAAAAATACATAGAGAAATTACATGTTTTTGTATCTGTCATACGACTGAACAATCACAGACATAAGTTACATTAAAAACCAATTCTGAGGTTGAGAATATATCTTACCTGTTACGTCCCCCTAGTTGTCCCCAAGGACGGCAGGCGCGGGCACAGGTCTCCATCTTTCAATAAACTTTATTAGAGAAAACAAACGGGCTCGATGGCCCAACCAGAAACACCACCAAAGGGGACTTGATGCAAATGATAACCCGCAAACTTAGCTGAACAGAAACAAGGATGCATACATACAAAACTAAATGAGACACAGGTGAGACACATTACAAACTCAAAGCATGAAACAAACCCACACAAACAAAACCAGAAACAAGGATGACCTCTACTGGTCACCCCGTGCAAACCCCAGACGTGACAGTACCCCCGGCCCTAGAACGCCCACCAAGGCGTGACCCGACCATCCATAACATCCCCAGGGCGGCAGCGGGGTAGGCGGCAGCAAAGGGAAGCCTCCCATGAGCCCCACCTAGCCATTGCTCGTTGTAATAACTCCTGGTCGGTGCTCCGCACGGCCAGGGCGGCACAGGTGGGTCCCATGGGACTCTTGCTCTTGATAGTCACCCACAGTACTTAGGGGGCTCCCTCCCGGTAGACCTTCAGTGTCCCCTAGTGTGGAGCCCCCTATCGAGAACTCCCCAGTGTCCTCTGGAGTGGCTCCCCTCCCCGGGAGCCCCTACTTGTCCTGTACTCTGGAGCTCCCTACCGAGAGCTCCACAGTGTCCTCCGGAGTGGCTCCCCTCACCAGGAGCCCCTCCCTGTCCTGTGGAGCGTAGCCTCCTGCTGGATGCTCCTCCCAGTCTCTGTCCTCTGGGCCCAGTCTCTGTCCTCTGGGCCCAAGCCCCCTCCGGGCAGCCCCTCCTCCAGGAGCCCATCACTGTCCTTTGGGATGGGGCGCCCTATTGGAAGCTCCTCCCGAACGTAGACCTCTCAGGCCTCGCCCCATCCGGGCAGCCCCTCCTCAGGGAGCCCTTTGCTGACCTCAGGCGTGAGGCCCTTCTGGGGCCCCTCGCTGTCCACAGGGATGGGGCCCTCTCTCTGGGCCTCACTGGAGCTCCTGGAAAGCCCCTCGTTGTTGTCTCGGGTGAAGCCCTCACCACTGGCTCCACCGAGGACTTTCCTGAGCCCACTACCACCCCCCCAAAAAAATTTAGGAGGAGGCCCCCTGCCTTAGCCAGAGGTACCTGCTCTGCTTTGCCCCCTAAAAGCCCTTCCTCCGCTACTAATGTTGTTTTTACGAGCCCTGCTCCTGCGACTAAGGCTAAAGCTATCGAAACCGGCTCTGCGGCTACTGTGGGCTGCATAGGTTCTTGTAAAGAACGCCCTGAATTCCCTAAGGGGCCTAAGAGGTCTATCTGCCCTTGGGCTAGCCCTGCCATAGCAGCCACCCTTTCCCCTAAACCAACCCTCCCTAAGCTACCTGGTGCTGGTGGGCTAAGCCGGGGGGTAGGTGTAGGAGGCTGCAGCCGTTTTCTCGGTGCCGGTATGGGTTTTGGGCGCCTGACCGCCGTCTCGCTGGCCGGGAACGCAGCCTCCTCGCTGGTCGGGAACGCAGCCTGCTCGCTGGTCGGGAACGCAGCCTCCTCGCTGCTCGGGAACGCAGCCTCCTCGCTGCTCGGGAACGCAGCCTCCTCGCTGCTCGGG